>CM066236.1:9814896-10327628 GCA_033675125.1 Athetis lepigone
AATTAAATATAATATTTTAAACATACGTACAATATACAAATAAATATGGCTTACTTAAAACTAACTCAAAAAAACTAATTAATATCTAAAACTAAAATAAAACTAAAAATTAAAATATAAATAAGAAAGGGGTTATCCGTCGGCGTCGTAAAACTCGTCATCACTGTCGACGGGCAGCGTGCCCAGAAGGCTGGCAGCATTGCCACGCTGAATTGCGATGCTTAATCTTTGGGCAAAGTAGATGCCAGCCTTCTGATCACGTGAAGTGTCGACTAAACGTTTCGCAATCTCTTTGTAAAGAGAACGGGCACTCGGGCCCCATGGTCCCAAAGTTTCAACCCCAAACGGCTCAAAAATATAATTACCAACTAGGTTGTTATATTTCCGCCGCTTGAGGTTTTCTGCTTCGGCAGCAGCAGAAAAAAATAATAATGTATTTTTTGTAAAAGTAGGATTCAGTATGACATATAATATCTATATCAGACATGGGATACAAATGTCAGTTTGCTAATTTCTAACCACAAAAGATAAAACAGCTGATTTCAAATGTAGATTTTTTTTTGCAGGTGGAAAGTTTTGATGCGCCTTGACGCAAGAAAACTTAAATCTCAGCATTCAACAGCAGGCAATATTCCTTCATTTTTAAATGAAATAAAATTGCATTGATAGATTTTTGAAAATATGTCACACCCGGAAATCGAACTGGCTAAATATGGGAAAAAACAACATTCTGCACTATAATGACTTCAATCGATGGGGTCACTCATAATAAGGATCAAATCTTTAAATAAAATATGGTAAATAAAATGAGAGTAAATGGAATCAAAAGACGAATTAAACCGTCGATAATTATCGTTTAATTGAAATTATATTTTTCAGATTTATGGCTATCCATTAACTGAACCATGTTTGTTAGAGATAGGCCTTATAAATGACCCTAACTTCTGATGGCATAAAAATTCAGAGTGTTATTTTTTCGGATTTTCGCCGGTTTGAATGGTTTGATTCCGGTTCAGTTTCGAAAGAATCAAAATGGCATTCAAAGATTTTTGGAATTTCCGAAAATTGAGCCGTCACGGGACGCCTGGCAGATGTGAAACATCGACATCCACACATCGAAACCACGGAAACAATACCCATAACCAAAATTTTGAAAAATTTTAGCCGCCATCTTGGATTCTGAAATGGACCTCATTTTCGTTATCAGTACCCCCGAAAACCACAAAACGTGAGGCCAAGGCGCATATCAAAAAAAGTAATATGATTAAAAGAAACAAAACAAAAGCGTGGCGAGCGTCGCCACGGCATGCATGGCCACGCCAGAAATTTGTATTACGTGCGGCTATAGATGTTTCACATCAAAAACACTAGATGCGTTGAATTATACTTGTTTTTAAACTGTTGGTAGGCGGGGATGCATGTTTTAATGTAATGCTCCTTACCAAGTACTAACAGTGTACTGTATTTCAAGGTCTCGCAGCTTCGTGATTTTATTGCAGAATTATTTTGTATGGTTTCCCTACTCTTAGGGTGCTTGTACACGGTGCATGTAGCTGGAGCAAGTAAAGATGCGGGTTACCCGCGTGAGTAAATGCGCAAGCTATTTGTTCGAGTTTCTGAGTCACTAGACCCGCACATGTTGTTAAACGATATGTTTACGATGCATATAACCCGCGCAAGTGCCTCAACATGCGCAAGCTACATGCACCGTGTACAAGCACCCTTAATTTTCACTTATACATTACATGCTTACTTGGTGTACCTAACAAGAGCAGCATAGGGGCAGAACAAAGTACAACTCGTTTTTGTTGACACTTGCTAAGGTGCCCATAATTATAGCACAACAATCAGAATAAAATTAGTAAGACCGTTCTATTTTTCATGCAGGTTAATCTGGGTTTTTTTAAAGTCGACTATTTGAAAAAAGTCGACTAAACTGCAAACACTTCAGATAATAGTTAACACTATGGTTGTGATAATCTGTAACGCGATGTTTGACAATGACGAAACATTTCAGACATGACTGTCAACAGTGTCAGTGTCAATTGTCAATGAAACGCAAACGTTCATGTTTTTTTTGTGACGACGTACTTATTCAATAATAACTTTAATTTGTTACAAAAATTTACTTGCATTTGCTTTTACGGATTACGGTAGATTCAAGAGTATCCTGGTGGAAGATCATCCGTTGCTATGTTCCCGTGTGATTGTTAAATCCGGGTCGTTTGTTTCGTTCGATATGGCTCCTTTCATTTTATTTATCGTGGCATTTGTCTTGGAAACGGGTACTTTGATTTATATTTTAATTTTATTATTGAATGTGTCAGTGAAATGTAGTTTGATATCTCTTTCTCTATTTGATGTATTGTATTTCTGTTTTTTAGGGGTGTCAGCAGTTCAGGTGACTCTAACAGATAATGGGCCTGCGGTACGGGGAGCGACGGTGACATTCACAGCAACTATTGTATCGGATTACAACGGGGAGAACTTTAAATTTGTGTTCACTGATAATGGAGTTCCACAACACCGCCAAGAGGTAAGCATTTTGTAGTTCATTTAGAAACATTCTTGTTACCTACTTACTCTGTCTCCAAAGAGTCTCTGATCAAGATAACAGTCTTCATAACAAAGCATGCTCTATCTCATACTCTATTCATAATCATACTATAAGTACATATAAATTTGTGCAGTGCTCCATGGATTTGAGTACTGCTTCACTCCTGGGGATTGTGAAGTTATGTTGAACAAAACTGATCCTTTTAAATCCTTCTATCCTTTACAAAAGGTTTTTTCAAACCAACTGGTAGTTTATTCCAGGGATTTGCATATATGTATATAAATAATAAAATAAACCTGTTTAATCCTTCTAACACATGTGATTCGAGACACATTAGAAAGACCATAGCAGCCAGACAGCCAGCTGTCGCTTGGTCATTGGAAGGTTAAATGATACTTTGGTAATAATGATGATAAACATTACTATGTTTCATGAAGAGGAAAATAGCTTTTGCCTTATATTTAAAACAATTGGCTAGGTATATTGTTGTTCCAGTTTGTTGGAACTATTTGATTTATTATATTTATAAAAACTAGTGTTGTATTACTTGTTTTTTTTTAATAAGACATGATAAATTAAATGTCACATGTTGGTTTTCATTCATCAATGTGTTTTGAGCAAAATCAAGATTAATATTATAAACATAGATAGATACATACAAAAGATAAGATTAGATAAATTGTATTATTAAGCTGTAAATCCATATCAATGACTTTTTTATATCATTCAGCTGAAAAAAAACTACTTTCATTCAATGAATGATAAAAGTACATGAAATTATTTATCTCATAGTTTTTCTGGTTATCTTGCAGACTTGTTTGCTGTCACACAAACAATTTTTTCTTTACATTTTTATGTAAATATTTGGGTAGAATACTATATCTTAGAAATCATTCCTCAATATCATTTTATATATTACTAGCTTTTGCCCGCGGCTTTGCTCGCGTTATAAAGAGACAATAATAGCCTATGTTACTCTCCATCGTTTTGCTGTGAAACTTGAAAGAAAGACAAACATACAGGCAGACACACTTTTCCATTTATAATATTAGTATGGATTCATTAACAAATTATACTGGTTTAATTATTTTTGTGTGTCGTGATGGCTCAGTGGATAAGGCGCCCGCCTCGTGTGTAAGAGGTTGTGGGTTCGAATCCGGGCAAGTACCAATGTGACTTTTTCAATTCATATGTACTTTCTAAAGTTTATCTTAGACATCTTCATCAGAAACTCTGACCAGTCTAACCAAGAGGTATCGGGTCGCCCAGTTACTAGGTTGTGGAGGTCAGATAGGCAGTCGCTCCACGTAAAACACAGGTATCCAGCTAAATCCAGTTAGGCTGGCAGCCGACCCCAATACGGTTGGGAAAAGGCTAGGGAGATGATGACTTGGAACAATTATTTATTGTTTCAGAATGCCAGTGAAAACTTTACCTAAATATTTTTTTTAAGGAGAGTACAGATTCATTAACATTTTGTATAACTTATGTTTTATAACACATCCATTATGTAACATTGTTTTGCAACATTGCAACAAGTAACAAAGCTGTACATTTTGGGAATTTCTTCCCTAAAAGGCTAAAATAGGGGATGGAGTTTCGACATCCAGGGGGCCGAAGCCACAGGCAAATGCTAGTGTTATTATAAAGTATACACTGTTACACAATTTTTCCTTAAAAAACCCATTTGTGCCAAGCAGTCAGTTTACTAAGAAGAGAGTTGTTTTCCAATTCTGTATCTCTAATATTTTCCTGTTGGTCATTTATTTTGGGAACAGTGTTACTCATACTTCTTATTTTCCTACACAATGTATCCTGTTTTGATTTCAATGATATAGTTAATTATTATTTTTAGGTCTGTTATTTTGTCCTTTTCCTTTCTTGTTATTTTTGGCTGGAGCCTTTGCCTATTGTGTGGGTGGAACTTATCTTGTTATTTTTCCTTTTTTTTATTTTCTTTCATAATGCTCTAGTCGTAGTAAAAGTTGCAGATTCATTTGTTTATGTTGCTTCAACATAAAATTGGCCAATTAAATTAGTTAAAAGCACTAGTTAGAAAGTCATTATTAATTGCCCCATTGATTAATGCCCACTTCTAGCAAATTGAAAACTAAACTATTTAAAGAATTTTAGCCAATCAGAATGATAGCTTGTTAGCTACTCTACTTAGTTAACCAAAAACTCCTCACTATAGTAAACAATAAGTATATTATGTTAGTATAAATTATAACAATATGATGTTGTTGGTACTTGAAATACAACTACAGTCATTGAACTGGCCACACACACCACTGTTTGATATCAACATAATTGCAAACATGAGGGAGCATATTCTTCGACATTTGTGTGTGTATTTGAGTCATAGATGCTATTTTGAGTAGGCCTGCACTATACCATGTTTAGGTGTAGCACGCGATAGTGGCGCCCAGGTCAACTATAAAATAAATATATTTTACTGTTATATGTGTAATATGTACGAAACTAATATGTATAGGCGATAAAGGTTGTAAAGCGCGGGCGACGAAGACTAATTGATATGAATCGGTTTATTATGCATTATTTGATTAATTGAATTTTATCCTTATGTAAGGCGCCCGGGACATGTGCCAAATTTTGCCCCACCCTTGGTAGGCCTCTAGGTCTGATAATTTATATCTGCGGTCTGCAGCCTGGTAGAATACTACTTTAAGCTTTTTTGACTGACATCAACACGTCGCTTTATCTTACTTTTTATTTATGACAGATTGTTTGTTGCTCAATCACTATTAAAGCTAATTGCTCCGGATGTGATATTGGTTCACTTCAGTTCTGCATAGTTTCTATCGCTCACATTCCGAAGGACACGAACAGATCTTGATTACAAACTGCATACTACGAGGTTAGGGATTACGTACAATTAAGCGCTATTCAGCATTTTGCAAGACGGTACGAGTCCGTTCAACTTTCCGCGTTTGTTCAGCTTTCGTACAAAGTCTTTCTTGGGAAATAAGCTGAATGGATCTGAATCATAGCAATGTGCGAAGACCCCTACTATCCGTTAGGGTGAAACTGTTGAACCAGCGGTCGGCATTCTTTTGGCAGGCAAGGGCCATACTTAGTGACACTGACAAAATATGATATAGACAGGCTTAAGAGTATTCATATAATGTAGATAGGTAATGTCATGATGTGTGATTTTATTAATGGGTATATATTAACCCTGAAAGAGGAAAGATAGAAAAATAAACGCGGGCCGCAAGCGAAATAGTTGCAGGCCACTTGCGGTCTTCGGGCTAGACTATTTGCACAGTGTTATATGGAAGACACGTACGGGCGGCTCTTACATGGAGACGATGATCTTGCGATGGATGATTCGTCCCGATGAGAAAGTATCAGCCCTGTGAAACCAGCTTTAGAAATTTTGATTTCGTTAAGAAGCCTATTTTTTGCTACCAGTCTAAATAGACCAAGGCTATAATATAGCCCAGGAGCGGTAATAATATAATGGCTTTATAAGTATGGTGTAGTTTTTTTCTATTCGCTGAATTATATGAAGTATAGGTGATTAATAATTTTCACTAGGTAGGTATTTTTAATTAGCTATTTAAATGTGTGTCATAAATTCGTATCCTTAATATGTTTTAACCGTATCTAATGTTTGTTTTAATCGATTTGTGACTCTAAATAGAGATTCAATTCAATTCAATTCAATTCTTTATTGCATTCACATGTGTATTGTAAGTTCTTAAAATTAAAAATAATGTTCACATGGACCCTGTCGGGCACAACAATTCAAATAAAATGTCGACAGTAGTTTTAAAATTAGGTATCAATAATAATAAATTAATTTAAATAATAAAATAATTACAAAAAATAAAGAAAAAAAAAAAAAAAAGATATTAAAAAGTCGAATACAATAAAATTCTTACTTAATATCAAATACATGTCATTTATAATCAAAAAATAATAATAATCAAAAACTAAATTTCAATAAAATAAAATATGGTCAAATACAGATGTCTTGTAGATACTATTATAGACACTTTTAATTTAGCATTGTATACAAATGTGATACGTTAGAGAAGTTTAATGTCCGCCATAATGCAGTTAAAAAGTCAGTATAGTTATTTGGCAAATAATGGTGCCGATTCTCTTATTCACAAACTATCCTAAATTAAGGTTAAGTGCATCTTTCTCTTTCCATTTCATTATGAAAAGGACAGAAGATAAAATATTAATTAAGTCCGGTCTAATTTAATCATTCCATAGATAATTTATGCGCGATAAAAAAAAATGGCGACTACCTATACGTCAATTTTCTTCAGGCGCTATCTAATTTGACAGGAATAGGATTAAACTGAAATGTATCTTCTGATCTTTCTTCAAGAAATGGAAAGAGAAAGATGCAAGAAATGGAAAGAGAAAGATGCATTAACTAGAGAATCAGCACCATTATCACCAGCCTGTTTTTAGCTGGGGCCTATTCACGCGCTATCACGCATTGTAACAGACGAGATGCATGATCAATGACTAATATTTCGATAAGCGCGAATTATTGTTTTTTTTTAATATTGACAATGGCTTAAGTACATATTTATATTGGATTTATTCCTGATGTTTCCCTCTAAAGTACCTATACCATCTCATTGCTCATTGAACCTACCATCAAAGGCGAAGAATCATTAATTACTAATATTGTTCATAACAAACTACGTAATATAATGTCTGCCGATTTCAGTGACTAAGTATACTTTTCTCTAAACCTTCGAACACACGTGATTCGAGACACAATAGAAAGACAATAGCAGCGCGGCAGCCGGCTGTCGCTTAGTCGTGGAAAGGTTAACATTTAGGTATTGTGTTTGTTATTTGGAGGCCTATGTTCAACAGACCAACAGTGAATCTTTTCAAACAGCTCGACAATGACGATGCCTAACAAAATTGGTTCACAAAACGCGTATAAACTTTAGTTCAAGTTTAAACCTTCAAGCCAGTGAATTTTGAACGTTATTCGTATGATAGTAAATATACTTATACCAAAACACACTTTATAAAATAGGGTTTAATTTGTTGATCCTGTCTCATATTGTTTCTAGACCTTCGTTCTGGAATTAATCGAAACGGGTACACTATCTAGATGCACTGAAATTAAATAAAGATGCTTGACCGACCTCATATTCAATAATAAAACCTCTTTTCCAGATCATCAGCACAAATAAATCCGTAAAATATAGTGTGGAGTACTACCGAGACACGTATGAAGCTGGTCAATACAGTGTCAATCTTGAAGTTAAACGGAATTACTTTGAAAATCTATGGTGGACTGTCGCGTCTGCCTCCACTGCATTTAATCTAACAGGTATGTATTTTGTATTTATAACCATAAATTCCGTGTAATTAAACGTACAACAAAAAGTTATAAATTCCAACGAATAACACTGCACGTGCACCGACTAATTACGACAAAAATACGCTATTGGGGTTGAATAATATTAACACATGTAAGAGTAAACTAAAAAACATGTAAGTATGTACCCTTCAACATCGCCATTACCACAGAGGCAATTATATTATTATTTTAGGAATTACTGTATCTCATTCATTGTATCATTTCATCACTGTTATTCCTGTGCCTTGGAAAGCACCTAAAGACGTTGGTCCCGGTTGTCATTTGTAAAACTTTGTTACGTTATGGGTAGTCAGAAGCCAGACAGTCAGACCATCTAACCAAGGGGTTTCATTTCGACCAGTTACTGGGTTGTTGAGAAGGTCTGATAGGCAGTCGCTTCACGTAAAACTGGTACCCAGCTGAATCCGATTAGGCTGGAAGCCGACCCCAACATAGTTGGGAAAAGGCTAGGAAAATGATTGAACTGTGAAGGTATCTCATTTCAAATGAACTGTAATTGATAAGTTCTTATGGAAATAACTTGTTCAACCGATATTACACCCAAATAATTATGGCCTTATCAGAAAGTTCCCACTCCTGAGTCAATGTTGATTCGTGATTAAACTGATGGTTGCTGCACTTGTAATCAGCTGTGTAAATATTTTACTATTTACATTATTAGGCACATAGTTTTATTCACCTGCATTTAGATTCCATTGCATGTACCACGCGAGGGTAGACTACGATTGTGAACTATACAAGCACACTACACGCGTGTTTGTGTGCATAGGAACACTATGAAATATAGCAAAAATAAGTGCAGATCTTTAAACTAGGTTTAACTACCTTTTATCATCATGGATACAGTTAAGTTACGGCGAACGAGATTGTTGTTAAAAAAATATTAATTGGAATAAAAAAAAAATTAAGTATTGGAATGTTTTACAAGACTAATTTAAAATTCTAACATTTCTATTAACTAAAAGTGATTGCTAAATTCCGCAAATCTGCAATTGTGTAGTTTATTATTGACGCACGGGCGCATCCGCTGCATTATTCAGCGATTATGTTGCTCAGGCGATTGCGTAACTATACCTTTGCGAGAAAACGAAAGGTTAAATCGAAATCTTACCGACAAAAACCCTACGATCCCTCCTGCTTAGGGTTGTAAGCTGACGGTCACATACGATAAGTGACCGTCATTTATTAATAAATGACCGGTCACATTGGACATTTATTGTCATATTGGTCAGATATATTAAATTATTATTCTTTACTTGGTGTAACTATTATTTTCGTAAAATACTGAATGTCAGGCTAATTCAAAACTTTATGAATGTGAAATAATACCTACTGACTTTCTAAACCAACATTTAGTGTTATAAATACAGGCTACACTTTATGGAAATTTAAAACAAACGCTGAAACTGACTGATTCATTTTTTTATTAGATACTAGCTATCGCCCGCGGGTTCGCCTGCGTGGATGTCGAACTTCTATTCACAATTTTAAACATTTAAGGGTTGATTTAAAAAAAAAACTTTTCTTAGCGGCTATTTGCTCTTCACAAAGAATAAACCCTCCAAGTTTCATGTCTGGTAGTCGTCTTACGACTCTCGACGCCTACGCTTGTGTCTCTGTCCGTGGCGTGAGGCTTGACGCTGGCTCACGCGCACCGCTGCCTCCTTCGCCAGCATGACTGCTTCGGAGAAAGAGTCACGGCTTCCTATTCAGTCTCGCCCCGGAGTATGGCCTGAACCAGCGCCGGGCGCGAGAGGTCACCGTCACCGATCGCCTCTGCAAGGACACGGCGGTTGCCCGCCAATGCGGGGCACACCTTCACCTTATTCTCCACCGTGACCTCCAGGCGGCCGTTGCAGTAGTGACACTCAGGCGTCGCTTCCGCCTGATTACGACACAGGAACCTCCCAAAATGTCCGTGTCCGGTGAGGAGCTGCTTCCGGCTATACGTGAGAGTACCGTGACGCTTCTCCAGCCATTCCTCAAAGAGGTGTGCCCAGCACTGGGTTGCAACAATCGCAGTCTCCATTCCGCCATGAGACCCCGCCGGAGCTCAGTCCTCCCACTGCGATTAGCCGCAGCAGCGGAACTTCGCCCCGGCATTGCACTTCCACGCGGCACTGGTGCGTGTGTTCAAGGATTGTTGCCTCATCCCAAGGCGGTATGCCGTCCGGCAAGAAGGCTCGCCACCTCGCAGGAGATCGTGCGGTATCCCCGCACCATAGGAATCGCCATGACCCTCTGGGATGCCCTCAGTAGCCGGGCCGGAGCCAAGGCCAGGTTGGGCGTGCCCCGTTGATCCTCGCATACCGCGTTAAGTTAGGTTTTTGGTTACTGATCGGCTCCCGTAGCTCATGGTGCAATGTTATGTAGCACAATGTTATGTGTTATTCTCATGTATATGCAATGAATATCTTGCAAAGTCATCGGCTAGCCTTTTTACTTTCCGTTACTGCCCGTGCGTACCATCATTATATTGCTGCGGAGTAATTTTAAAACTCTGTGATATCTCTAAAGATATTTTATTGAAACTTTACTAAATAATGCACGAATTTTAATTCATATAATTCTTGATATCTTTGACATTTATTCACAATGTATCTTGATTTTGTTAAACAAATGACATAATTTTGCATGCCTCAAGGTATAATATGGTTGAACTGTCCTATATCTTTAATAACTTTATGTAATTACCCATATTAGCAAATAAACGATTATGGTTTATGATTTATTTATTTATTTATGAAATAAAATTATGTAAGCGGCAATTTTGTACAAAATAAAAAACTTGTATTGGATAACGTATTTATATTTATAAGGATTAATACTATATTCATGAAATCACCTCCGCAAATCATGCATTATTTTAGATCTAAATTCATTGCCATAAAAATGGTCATAGTGATAGACATATCATGCTGTTGCGGACTTTTTTTTAACTTTTTAAGAGGAACAATATTCTAGTACATAATTTTTGCGTAACTTCAACCATTTACGCAGCGCACACAACGGAATCTCTCAAAAGGAATATTTTTCTCCCCGTTTTTGTTACACTTTTCATTACTTCTACGCTACTATGTGTCTTAGCGTTATGGTATATAGCCTATAACCTGCCCACGAGTATGGATTATAATCGTACCAAGTTTGATTATAATCCTTTTAGTAGTTTTTAATCCATGCGTGCTTATACAGACAGACAGACAAACAGACAAAAAAATTTCTGATTGCATTTTTGGAATCAGTATCGATCACCAATTATCCTCCAATATTAATTTTGGATATATATTTCAATGTACAGTACTGACCTCTCTACAGTTTAGTATATTATAAGTATAGATTTTGTTTTACTGTGTTAAAGATCGATGAATGACATGGTTAGCTTCGATGATTCTAAAACTTCCGTAGTTTTATAGAATAAAGTCTATTTATACACAAAAAAACGTTTCTGACGTTCCTGACAATAAATGACCATAAGTGACCGGTCAAATTGGATAAATGTCCAATATGCTCGGTCAGATTCATCGGTCACATATAACCTGACGGTCACTTTACATCTCTACTCCTGCTACCATAAGTTGGGAACCTGGTACTTACCGCATGATCCGCGACCCTGAAACATGGTCCCCGCGGTTTTACTTACGTTCAGTTGTGACTTTGGCCGCTTCTTTACTCCAGTGATGTGTAGCCTATGCTATTTTTTATAAATCTGGCATCATCTGAAAGATAATATGCTTGTAGTAGATCTAAATCTTTCTCATGAATGACTGTCTATTAGTGGCACCGCATGAAAATCCGTTTAACCATTTTTTAAGGTTCCGTACCCAAAGTGTAAAACGGCGGGGTTATTACCTATGAAACAGCAATGAGCAATATTTGCGCAGTGATCGCGCGATCACCGCGCGATCGTCAAAAAAAATCGTATTATGTATGAACCGATTGCTAATCGCTCGCTGATTGTTCTAATGCACTTATTGCTACGATGACGATAAAGTAGCAAAGCTAGAACTAATTAAATATCACCTTTAACAAAAAAAAACTTAACTTGCTCTTAAAAACCATACTAAATACGAAACCACCAAACGAACTATGCATATTTTAGTTAACTGATTGCTCCACAGAGGCAGCACTATCGCTAGATTGCTATTTGACGTGACGCATTTTGAATTGACGTTTGAGCAGCAAATTTTGCTAAATTATCGCGATCGCTCGGCTATTGCTAGATACGTAATCCCAGTGCGGGTGTCTATTACTAAGATGTCGCTGTCCGTCTGTTATCAGGCTGTCTGTATCTTTCTTAATCCAAGAAAGTTGATGATGTTGCCGCTGTAACATCAAATACTCTCTGTTTATACAGAGTAAAATAAATATTTTAGTGGGGTTACCATTCAACAAACGTGATTATTTTTGTCGATACTAGTACAGGAAACTTCGTGCGCGAGTCCAACTCGCACTTGGCCGGTTTTTGGAGCTAATCTCGACTAGACAGACAGACGTTCTGGGAGACTTTGTTTTATACTAATGTATGTAAAGGTAGATAAAGGCCAGTGCCGTCAAAACATTTCAAGATCCACTTTAAGGTTGTCATCCGTGATATTAATGTGCATACGGCATTTATTCTATTCATAACATACGAGTGTGTACCGGATTGTATCATGGACTCCTTATCCTCGCGTCGCGCGTCGTCCAATCCAATTACTGCGTAAACGGAATAACCCTCTGGGATCTTGTTATTTCTGGAAATCGATATGTCAATGTAACCCTGCGCTTAGTAAGGATAACCTCGTGTTCAAAATTTCTCGAAGCGAGGCAGAAACACGATATTGGCGTCCTTCTCCGATGTTTAGGATAATTAATTATTGAAAATACACTGCCAAATATATTGCCTAGCTGTCCCTCCCGGTTTCACCTGCTTCTTTGGTTACTACTCCGCTCCTGTAGGTCATAGCTTGTCGTTTCATAGCGTATTACTTAGCTCGATAAATGGGCTATCCAACACAAATATAATGTCAATTCAAACCAGTATTTCTAGAGATTAGATCGTTCAATCAAACAAACAAACTCTTCAGGTATATAACATTAGTATCGATTGGCCAGCAGCATTTATAATTGAGGCAATGAGAACCCTTTAAAAATTACTCTATTAACATCTAAAAGGTAATAAAAAAAATGTTGGTTTTATAAAAGTAACTATTGTATTTTATTCTCTAATAACTTTATCAAGTCGACCCGACAGATGTTACCAAAGATTTGTAACACCCTGGCGAAGCTCGGGCGGGTCGCTAGTATTTTACATTTTGGCGACCCCTGAAACTGCAGGGTCGGTATCCCGATTTGTCCTCTAGATCTAGATCTGGGACTGCCCAAGGATCGCATAACGTTATCTCGTACTACTTATATTGATACAAAATTGAGTAAGTTGTGCCTTTCGTATGTTACGTATTTCACATTCACTTTCTTATTTATTGGGTGACTAACCTAGATAGATAGTTACGATGTTATTGACTGTCTATCTGTTGCAAAACGTTTAGTTATTTTTGCATTTAAACGTTGGCTGTTTGCATAACTTTTCCTTAAAACTGTATTGTTTTACTTTTTTTTCCTATGTTATTGCTGTAATGTACAGCAAAACGACGCTTTTCCTGGAATTAATTGGTTTTATCGCTAGTTCGATATTGTATCAAACTGTGTGTTATCTCTTTAACTAGGTGACTCATTCAATTTAAGATAAAAGTTCGGCAGCATTTTGTTCTCTCCAGCACACACAGGATCTACGATTTTGGTAGCAGGTCCCTCTCTCTAACTTGTACACTCTTGACTCCAATCCACAGTGGCCCTAAAAGTAAAGCTACTATTATGCATCAGGCAGCAGGAGCAATCTTTTGCCCCTGCCTATGGCCTAGACTATTTCTGGAGGTTCATCTATCCTTTTCCCTAAAATCTTCCTCTTCAGTCACTTGGGAACTGTTGTCTGACTGAAGTAAACTGACTAGGCATTAATGGCAACATTGCTTACCTGTTCGTACTAAGAGAAGACTCCTTAATCTGGTGTTAAACTAGATATAAAATAGGTAGCAGTACTTCAAACAGTACCTACAAGTGTATCTATATTAGATTATTTAGATACGAACAGGGCCTCATTTGAAAGCAGCCGTAACTAATGATGCTTTGTCAATATTTCGTACTCATTAACGGAGGTATCGTAATAACACCTGTATTACGCATCTGTGTAAATGCTACTACGTCAATAAACCATGAAAAATTAAAAATGAACTACAAAACTTCAAAGTTACGAGGCAATAAAATTAAGTGTCTTATGAATCATTGTGGAATCTAGATAACATTTCTTTAAGTATTTCTTTTACCTACCGAAAGGAAGTAAACAAATTACTAATATTATAAAGACAAATATTGATCGAATTTAAAAAGTCTCACTGATGAAAAGCCACTCCATTTACTATTCCCATAGGTAATGGTTTATCGTATTTCAGACTTCCATGACAGTCGTAGCCAGAGATAAAGATATTCTTATCTTTTAAATACCAGTTTTAGCCTTTAGTCTCTTCCGCACGCATTTAAAGTATACCATAACATAGACTATAACACAAGGCTTATATATTTTTGTAATCGGTCTAGTACTTTTAGAGATAATCTCTTACAAACATACGACTAGAATTAAAAAAGGAATTCTAACATAAAGGTTTTACTAAAGCTTATTAATATTCTAAAACTATAATTGTAATTTAATGTTTTATTTACAGATACACTACACGGCGATATGTTATTAAATCAAAATGAAGAAAAAAGGCCAAACAATTTCGTGGCAGTCAACAAAGTAGTCACCCATTTTGTTAAACTGGAAGACAGCGAGCTGGAGTTCTTGAAGAAAAACTCATCGTCCATCATCACGTATTGGTTTATGGACTGCGTGCAAATAGACATGACCACGGACTTTTCACTTAACTATACTTACGAAGACAACATGGGGACCCACGAAATTGAAGCTATAGTGGTTGCGAACAATGAACCTCTACCTCCAATCACGACAACTACTACCACAACTACCACTACAACTACTACCACAACAACGCCTAAACCCATCAACACATCAACTATAATCCCAGCAACATCAACTATTGTCCCAGCAACATCAACTATTCTATCAACTGTCCCAACAACTGCAGCAGTTATAACATCAACTGAGAATGCTACGAATGTCAATGATACAACGCCACACAAGGTGACTAAGCGAGCTATCTCTAATAGAACGTCTATGAAAATTGCGGATGGTGTGCCCGGGGTGTGTAATAATACTATAGCTATAGGCAGTGGATATACCTATGGACGGTATCAACATACTGTGTTAGTTAGAGGTAAGCAAATACTGGTTTTTTTTTAATCAGAGGTTTGTTGATCTAGTGGTTAGAGACCCTGTTAAGTCGGAGGTCCAGTTAGATTTTTAGTGTGTGATGTGTATGATTGTTTGTTCTGTGTCTGGGGTGTATCTTATCTATCATATGTTTGTAAATATAAATTGTATAAACAGTTGTCTGGTTACCAGAACATTGTCACAGGCATAGCTAGAGATAAGAGATGACCGTGTGTGAGTTGTCCTAAGTTATTTCTTTTTATTGTTGTGTTTTGGCTTTGGCGACGCTCTTGAAAAGATGTACTCATGTGTATGTTGACATTTGTAACAGAAAAATTAAACCTACAAATGTAGAATTTTGCTCATTACGGAATTTTAAAGTTAGCATATTTATGTTAATCAATATTTAAAGTGTTATCACATATAGAAGGAAAAGAGGCAGTCAAAAACAGATGTATAAAAAACAACGTTATTAGCTAATAAAATGTTTATCGTTAAACATATCTAAAAATAGTTCTGAATAAACAAGTTTTTAAATAATAATAACTTCATGGAAGTTGGTACCTCAGTATGGCAACAACACAAACAAATATTCTTGTTTTTAAAGAGGTTACCAGATCCCGGTTTACATGTCTGATATTAGGTATCATAAATCCATATGTTGAAGTAAAAAATCATCAAATGTCTGCTCCCGTCCTGGGTGCGGCGGGAGGCAGTGTCAGACTTTTACTGACTAAACCCTAAACTGACTAAATGTTCCTTCGGTTGCCCTTTATGTTCCGGGGTCATGGTAACTATTATAAACATTCCGCAACGCTTTCATTGAGACATTTCACCAATTTGTATTTTTCAATGTATTTGTATTTTTTATATTTGTTTATTAAATGACTCTTGCTATTATCTTATTAGTACATAGTATATGGCACAATGCAGTCATATTTTTTTTAATAAGTCTTGTACTTCCTGTGATAATTTCTTACAAAAAAACTTGACTTCTGTAAAATATTTGAGACCAGCTTTAGCTCGCGACTTCGCCTTATGATAAAAGAGGTTCGACTGTTTTGCTAAAGTTTATAAACTTTCTCATTATCTTATATTCGCTGCAAGACCTTCTAGTTCAAGCCTTCCACAGAAACTTACTTATCAACATTTTCGCGGTTATAAATGACGCGCAATAGCTTATCTATCAGGATATATGAAACCTCACGTTAAAATTATCCGGTATTTGTTCAAACGTCAAAGCCTATGGTTTATGGTCTGTTATCAGGAGCGTGTAATGATTATCCTTTCCCTGTTTTTATGAAACCAAACCAAGTTATTAATTTAAGGCAGTTATCTCAAAGCGCCTTGTCGCGCCGAAGCACGTTATTCCATTTTGATTATTTTAATAATGATTATGATCTTTCACACAAATTCCCCTAGGAAAAAGACGTTACGTTTTCATGAATTTAAAATTATCCAAAAGTTTTCTTAATTTCTCTCTTAATAAGAACCTTCCTTCCTAGGACTTTATCAACTCGGCACCTTCTTATTGGCAGGTGTAGATTTTTATCATTATTTGAATGATTTCTAATCGACGCCGAGATCCCAGATCAACTTTACAAACAAACAAAAAAATAGAAACATTTCTTTCCTCTTCATATCATTTGCTTAAAATACAAAAGAGCTCAATTACTTTCTTCCCCAATAAAATAATAACTTACAACTTTCTATTCCAGAGCCGATATCAACAATCAACATCACAGGCCTTAACTGGCTGCAACATGGCGATCTTCTAAATTTGAACGTCAAATACACGGGGTCGCCGCCATTTTCTTACTGTATGCAGTATAAGTTGGGCCAGTACAACATAACTGGGAATGAGACCTGTGCCCACAAATTCACGACTACTGACACCTCATTCCCATTAGTCCATTACTTCTCAGATTCAGATCAGCATTCAGTGGTAGTGATCATTGAGAATGAGATTGGGAAGAATGTTGCAATGGCTACTATTAATATTTATAAAGGTAAGACTGATTTTATTATTATTATAAGCCTTAATTTTCCCACTCGGCAAAGGCCTATCGATTAATTTTGCCGATGGTATGGTTTTTCGAAGACAGGCCAATTAAGTGAACCACAACCATACCACAAATTAAACAACAAAATGACAAGTGAGCATAAGGGTCAATTTCGCGTGACTGTTAGACGACACCTAACATTAATGACAGCTTAAGAATTTATGCCAGAGCAGAGGCTAATACCTCCCTTCTGTCCTTCTATTTCCCTCTGCTTTGCCAGACAGTTTCTATCAAAGGAGAGGTCGATGATTTTATGATATAACATTTGCGTAAAAATGAGCGGCAAATTAAGGAAAAATCTTGACCAGTTTTGAATGCTACTGGTTAAAATGGAATTAAATAAAGCTAGTAAATTATTTGGGTTTCAAAAATAATGTAATACATGTTAAACGCTCCGCTAGGTTATATCGTAAAACATTAATGTGGGTGACATAATATCAAAGCCACTGTCACCTTATGCTCCCATAAAAATTCTACTGTAATCATGAATTTGTTAGATACGACAGCCATGTATAGAGCTCTAAGCTTGAGATATTGACAGAAACTACTTATTGGGTTTTCGACCTTATTGTATGTGACTTAAAGATGATATTAAAGTTAGGGTGTATTATTCACATCTGTAAAAAATAAAATCGTTTGATCACGTTTGTTTTTCTAACTGATTTCTTATATTTCCAGTGTCGCCGCACGCGCAGTTGTCAGTCATAGTAATACCAGTTTTCTTCTGTCTGGTGGCTGTCATTCTAGTCGTGTTTGGCATCGCGTATTACCAACATCGTTCAAGGTAAGTTGTTAGCTTAAATAATAAAGTATTTTACAAAACCATCAATTGTCATGGTACGATTTATGAGCTGTCAATAAGCGATTCCCCAATAGATTTTGTATGGCAATGTCACCTTATGACGTCATCAAGTTTGCTCTCAAATCTGTTGCTGTACTTATTTTATCCATTTAAAGTGACAAAGACAGCAACTACGTGGTTCGATATTAATTTATCAGTTACTAGCTTTTGCCCGCGACTTCATCCGCGTGGAATAATAGTTCCCGTTCCCGGGGATTTCAGGATGAAAACTATCCTATGTCCTTTCTCGGGTCCCAGGCTATATCTGTACAAAATTTCGGTATATACGAATATCGGTTCAGTAGTTTAGGCGTGAAGAAGCTAGACAGACAGACAGAGTTACTTTCGTATTTATAATATTAGTACGGATTATAAAACATCTAAGTTATATAATCAAAATTTCATTACAGGCATTCAGTTGAAGTAGCAGACTTCGACTTTGGACAAGCACATCTCGACTACAAAACGTTCACGGAGCGACTTCGAGAGAGCTTCAGCAACGCCTTCAATTTCCGTCAGCGAGACGACACCGATCCGCTCACCAACAACACTAGATACGATTCAATGACGTAAATAGTATATAATAAGGTGTATTTTTCTTTGACAAATTATTTGGTAAACAAATGTCTTGAACCCGTGTCAATGAAATTTAGACCTTATGGATTTCTTAAAATGATACTGGGATACTTGAACTGCGTGATTTTTGTGAAAACTGTAAGTTTTGTGCCTCATTTGTTTACCAAATAAGGATGTCACGAACAATGCACCATTTGTACACAAAGTAAAATAGTTAAGTGAGCAGGTAAATAATGAACTTGTATGCACCGCCCAGGTAATATCGACTAAAGAGTGTCAGCATGAGAATGGCATTGACTTTTAAAAGTACCTCTTTCGCTTACACACCTCTCAAACTAAGGTATACTGCCAAAATCTAAGCCTAACATACGCACAACTATGTTAAATTGTATAATAATAAAGTATGGTGACTTACCTGCACACTTATCTCTTTTCCTCCCAGTACAAGTCAATTATTTAGCGACGGCATTCAATGCACAGTGAGATGGCGCCATATCAAAAATGAACTCTAATAACAGAGCAATAAAGTCATGAGTACCATCGTTAAATAATTTATCCGCAACTTAGTTTGATCGCCGACGGGTAACGAGAAATTTCTAGAACTTTCGTCCACGGTTTTTGATCCAGGCCAAAAATCTAGTGTAGTTTTTGCATTTGAAGGGCGCGCGTCAGTCATTGCAATTAAAACCTTATATCATTAACTTAAGAGTCATATGATACGCGCTTGTGATACTGTAAAATCGTTGTTCCGGGCTGGAAAGAAACTCAAAACGAAGACCTAGCCAGACTCCGTGTCTTGAAGATACTGGACTATTATTACCTACAAGAAAATCGAAGAGAG
This sequence comes from Athetis lepigone, assembly GCA_033675125.1. Lineage (NCBI taxonomy): Eukaryota > Metazoa > Arthropoda > Insecta > Lepidoptera > Noctuidae > Athetis > Athetis lepigone. The sequence goes on from CM066236.1 coordinate 9,834,530, forward strand.
ATTTACTAGTCGTTTGAAAAAAAATTAAATAGTAATTTTTTTAAGTTGCTTTTCGTCAGTCGGTGGTCAAACTCAGTATTTTTTTATGTCTGTGTCAAATGTAAAAGTATTAATATATTTATCACGTAAAAATTTTGATTATAATTCATTCCAATTTTCTTACTTTTTTTTTGTAATGTAAATTAGTTTTTTTTTTCAAATGGATTATATCGATTGTTGTAGCGATTAGGGGCAATTGATACTGACGTGGAATTGTCTTGTAAAAAGTAATAGGTAGGTACTTCGCTTCTGATTGTGCGAGAAAGGCCGTTGACCTCTTCGTGTCGGTGACATTCGAATCCTTACTGCTACTTCATATAGTAACAGTAATCCTGGCCATTGTAACTATTTCAACAGCTGTTTCATTGATATTAGCCTGCCACACCAATCTAGCTCTTATGTCGGTTTCGAATCTGTCAAGTGGGTATTGACATTATTTTGTTTGACTTTATCAATTTTTTGTTTCTTTTTGCTTGTATGTTACTATGATCGTCATTTTTTGTACCATTTTTCTCAAGGTATTCTTTAATAGATTGGAAGGTGCGATGGCTGTAAAGTGATAAGCTTTAACTTCTTTGTGTAGTCGAAAAAATACGGAAAGCAAGTCTTAACAACCAGTTTGGTTTGAACTATGGCCTCTCAATTATTGTGTAATTAAGTATATGTGATCTCTGTGTCTGTCTTGTCTGTTTTGTGTGTCATTTGAAAATAATTTTACCAAAAATCATTGATTATGTTGTATTTATAAAGATTTTTTTTCTAACAGACTGACGCGTATGAAATGATAATTCTATTTTTTTATTGTTATTTTTCTTTGCAAATATTTTAATTTGATCACCCTCGACTTTAGTTTGTTGCACTATATTTTGTAAACTTTAAAGTAGACTTTTGAATGGAAACAGTCCACGCCTCGTAACCATAAGCAGTATGTCATATGTTACCAGTTGGATTTAGGCTGGATTAATAAAAAGCTTTCTAGCAGTAAAAAAATATTTAAATGGATCTGTGCATACTTCTAGATATCTCTCAAACAAGCTACTTTTTTAATGATATTTAGCACTGGCACACTTTTGTTCAAATCATATTCATAATTTTTTATTATCCATTAGCATCATTACGGTTTTCAAGTATCTTCTTAAAAATATATTTTTGGGTTATTAAAGGTAGTGCAACAAGCTTTTAGTATTCTATATTTTTTGTTTACAATGGAACTAACTGAAACTAGTGCTATGTTAGGACTGAGACGTAATAACGCTATCAGTCATGGTTTGTGATATATTAGATTTAATCAAATTAGGTCTATAATAATTAATCGTGTATTTAATAACGAATTTGTGCCAAAAGTATAAACCTATATGAATATAGTTTGATGTAAAATCGGAATAAATTGCTGTTTAAGTAAAATCGTTTCACTGAAATTCAGATACATACAGAGACGTAGTTAGGTAACTGGGCCCAGGGTGCAAAACATACATATAAGATGCACCCCTGCCTACACGGCATGATAAAAAAGTCGTAAAAATGTCGCATATTTATTTAGAGGGCTAAGCCCCGGGGCACTGCACCGTGCACCCTGGACCTAGCCACGTTTATTACACGGGCTCAGGGCCCCTTGTAGCGGCGGGGCCTTTATACGATTTCGCCCCTGGGCACAGATTTAACCATCAAGCAAGAAAGTACCTACAATAAAATTTAAAAATCAGAAGTGTGTCTATCAAATTTTACGACTATTCTGCGGACTCAGAAATAACACTTTACTGCAATAAATTGTAACGTTTCACCTACAATAAGAATTCAGTTTTTTACTTTTGGCGCAAATATTTTAATATTAATTTGTAGTTACAATAAAATGTTATCTAAAACCCTGCTATTTTATTGTTATCCACTCACCTAACCCTAGTTTACACTGGCCCAGATTGTACGGGCGTTTTGTCGTTTGTCGCGCGATTGTGCGGACCTACGCCACACTGAAAGAATTTTCTGCGGTCGATGAGATGCGGCGGCCGGTAGAACGCTTACTATCGAACATAAAGTAATTATTTGATTGCACATTTAAATTAATATTTGATTGCATATAAGTAATTATTAATAACGGGCACACAACGTAGACGAATAAAACAAATGTTTCATTACGGATGATCTAATGATTTATGGTGAAATTTCTGTCTAGTGCGGTGTTGACCTTAGAACATCTCAGTTGTGTCTTATAAGCCCTAGATGACGGTTACGGTGGAGGAAAGGCAAAGAACATACCTAGTGTGCGTAATTTTAAATTTCGATTTGAAGGCAAGGTGGAATCTGCCGAACGTCCTACATAGTTGACACGAGTGAAATAGCTGAATATAACGAAATGATAAAGTCTTAATGACCTACTGAATTGCATTTACAGAAGAAATTGAAAATTTCTTAGGCGGAGACCATAATATCAACCTTACTTAAATAGGAATAAAGTTGAAAATGTATAAACTTATTCGTAGTGAGATAACGCGGTTACAAAGGGCATAAAAGTCTAGTGCGTAGGTAGTTAAGTTCATTTACCTTAGCGATAACTTATTCCACTTCGTTTCAACGGTTACAAAATTGATTACTTTTTTCAGGGAAACCTTTCTCATGCCTTAATAATAAAAAAAAAATTAAGGGTATGATGTCAGCTTATCGTACAATAGTCATATCATTAAGATCAGGTTCTCAGAATCCGAAATATGACACGAATAAAAAGGGTGTACCAATAGGGATGACGACAACATTAAAAAAAACCGGCCAAGAGCGTGTCGGGCCACGCTCAATGTAGGGTTCCGTAGTTTCCCGTCCGTCACAATAAGTGTATCTACTTATAAGTTTAAAAAAAGGCTATTTGTTACGTTGACATACTAAGTACGCAAAAATTATTTTGTACAACCTTTTTGTCTTTTTTGTACAAAAACTGTTCTTCCTATCAAGTTCAAAATAATTTTCCTAGAAAGTTCTTATAAAGTTCTACTTTCCAGATTTTTTTCATATTTTTTAAACCTACGGGTCAAAAGTTAGAGGGGGGGGGGGGGACGCTTTGATTTTTCCTTTTGGAGCGATTATTTCCGAAATTATTGACATTATCAAAAAATGATTTTAGTAAACCCCTATTCATTTTTAAATACCTATCCAACAATATATCACACGTCAGGGTTGTAATTAAAAAAAAAAACCACTTCCCTATTTACATATAGGGGGGCTACCCTAATAAAACGTTTTTTTCCAATTTTTATTTTTGCACTTTGTCGGCGTGGTTGATATACATATTGGCACCAAATTTCAGCTTTCTATTGCTAACGGTTACAGAGATTAAGCGAGGACGGACGGACAGACATGGCAAAACTATAAGGGTTCCTAGTTGACTACGGAACCCTAAAAATGGCATTCTGTTTAGTCCGTCTGATTGATTGGCCAAAAATAAGGGACACGTATTTTTTGCTTGATCAAATTATTAAAAAAATACATAGATAAAGAGCAACAAAGTTCCGGAGTGGGGGCTTTTGACGTCACCGTCCGGCAAAATATGTATCTGATCGTGACGTCATGGGCAACTGTAACGTACTGTATCTTCATCATTCTTCGTTTACGAGAAAAAAGAAAAAATACGTGTCCAAATTTTTTTTGATAATCTATCTGTCGGACTAATTACTTTTTTTTTGTCGTCTCGCCTATTATGAATTCGAAAGAGAATTTGTATGGTCCGCTTTTGTGGTTTAACCACAGTACTGATTGAAATTTTACATACATAATAAGCTGGTTCCTAAGAATAACTAAAAGTAAGTGTAAGTTTTAAAATATCTAATTTATCGCGAGCAACGAATAACATAGCCGATCATACCTTTCAGTTGACCCAAAAAGTCCCAGATATCAAAAACAAGATTAGTCATCACATGATGTGAATAAACAAAGACAGTGTATCCATTTGCGAAGAATTGGCGTCGAATCTATTTCCTGATAAAACTTGACCTTTCAGATATAATGAACTCGTTATATTCTGAGCACAAACAAAAAGTGCGAAGTTAAATTTTAATGGAATTCAAGAGATCCTACTGAAATATGAGGTCGCGGGTTTTATAGGGGTTTTTCACGTAGTCTGGTATTTTGGGTTGTTTAATGTTGTATAAAGCCGCTAGTATCTCGAATGATACCTACAACAAATTGTCCTGTAAATATACAAGAACATTAGCTTTTAAGAAGAATTGATCGGAGTCGGGAAAGTAAACATATACAGGGTGGAAAGTTTCAATGGGCCCTGGAAGAAAAGTACCTTAAATCCTTACGATAGATTATTTTACTTTAAGCAAACAATCCTATATTTTTAAAAAGAAGCAAAACTGCATACAAATGTTTTCGAAAATTCGCTTGTCACACTCGGGAATCGAACCGGCGATAATCCGAAAAAGTAACACTTTGTGTTTTTATATATGAGGACATTCATAAGGACAAAATGTCTTTAACAAACATGGTTAATTAAATTAAAGGAAAACCATAAACTTTTATCCTGTTATTTCAATTGAACGAAAATTTCAACAATTAAAGTCGCCCGTTGATTGAAAAGCTAAAATTTCGAGGTTTTCTTCTTCTCCCTAGCCTTTTTTTCCCAACTGTGTTGGGGTCGGCTTCCAGCCTAACTGGATTCAGCTGGATACCAGTGTTTTACGTGAAGCGACTGCCTATCAGACCTCCAAAACCCAGTAACTGGGCGACACGATACCTCTTGGTTAAGGCTGGTCAGATTTTCTGGCTTCTGACTACCCGTAACGACAGTCAAAGTTCTACGAATGACAACCGGGACCAACGGCTTTACATGCTTTCCGTTCCGAGGCACGGGATGTCAGTGATGTCCAAGATAAACTTTAGAAAGTACATATGAATTGAAAAAGTCACATTGGTACTTGCCCGGATTCGAACCCACAACCTCTTACACGGCGGGCGCCTTATCCACTGAGTCATCATAACCCCCCCTAAATTTAATGGTTTTCCTTTAATTTAATTTACCATGTTTGTTTAAGAGATTTGATCCTTATAAATGACCCTATCGATTAACGTCATAAAAGTACAGGGTGTTGTTTTTTTTTTTCATTTTAAGCCCGTTCGTTTCCCGAGTGTGACAAGCGAATTTTTGAGTATCTTAAATTCCAGTTTGATTTGCTTTAAAAAATAAGGGAATGTTTCCATTAAGTAAAATAATTTATAGTAACGATTAAAAGTAGTTTTCATCCAGGTTCCATCCCATAAAAACTTGTCACTTCGAAAATGAGTCACTCCCGGAAATCGAACGGGTTGAAACGAACAAAAACAACAAAATGTACATTTATGACGTCAATTATTAGGGTCGCTATTAAGTATTAAATCCATCAATCAAATATGATTGATTAAATTAGAGGAAATCCATGAAATTTAACCTTTTGAAATCAAAGGAAGAATTTAATCGTTGAAATTTTCGTTCAAAATAAAATAAAATTCTTAAGATATATGGTTTTTTTTTAATTAACCATGTTTGTAGAGGTTTGGTCCTTATAATTGACCTTAACGTTTGATGTCATAAAAATACAGAGTGTAACTTTTTTGGATTTAATGAATATCTAATTAATAATTAAAGGTGCTTACATAGGTTAGAAAAAGGTAATTTTTTACGTTAATAACGGTGATGGCTAAATAAAAATAAACTTGACAATGTAAGGGAAAGCTGTTTAAGTATAAGTAGACTAGGTCTACTTCACTTTTCAATTTTAGTCTGAAAAATACATTACATTATAATGGGTACTCAGATGGATTTCTTATACTCGCAGTTTGTAAGCCTCTTGACATGGTTCTAACTGTCAGCCTCTTACTGCTTTGTAACTTAAGTAGATGATGCGTCTGTCTAGACAATTTAAGGTAATCCGCGAGTAGACTTACATTAGTCATTTGCCTAATCTATCTTTGGGGCACATAGCGAGACTGTCAGCAACTCAGTACGTGAATTTTGTGCTGTTTGCTTATAAAAAATATGCCATTAGATAACAGAAGCTAGTAGGCAATCCTTTTCCGTTACTAGGCGAAGTTAATAATCCTTTTTCTTCAACGAACAATTTGTGAGTTCACTTCAATTTACAGTTAACACAGTGTAATAGAGTAACAAGGTCAATAACCTCACAGGGATAGTATAAATGTCGTAATGGCCCAGTGGTTAAGGCGCTCGCTTTTCTCGTACATTATATATTGTGTTGTAGAATCGAAATCGGGCCAATGTGTTCCGAAGCTTTTTGTATTATTATGTTGCTTTCTATGTTTATCTAAGACATCACTGATAATGCCATCGATCAAGGAAAACGGTCGTGTGGACTTTGGACTAAATCTGAAAGTCTGAAATCGCCAATCCCCCGTGAGCAATCGGGGTGATCTAAGCACGTGTCGTGTGTATGAGAAGAGGCCTGTGCTCTACAGAGGAGCAGTTAAAGCTAGTTAATCAAAATAAAATAAATAGGTCATGATCAAACTAATTACCTACCTTAAAAATACACACGTTGGCCTTCTTTAAATTAAATACCTAAGCCTAAGTAGGTGAACCTTTTATAAAACTTTTTATTTACGTTCTCAAACACGGAACATAATTGCCACATTTCCATTCATAAGCCATAAGTTATACCCGCCACACTGAACGGCTGTACCCACTAATTTAAACTGAGCCCAGTAAAGTCGACTCAAACATTAAAAGTATTCGTTTTTCGCATTTCATTAAAATTTTAACTCGTTAAGCGCGGTCTAGGCATTTTAAGTGCCGTCGGGGTTAAGTCGTTTTAATCGTGTAACGAATACATGAGGACTTGTTTAAATAGTCTACTCGCACCCTTAATGAACCATGGCTCGCAGGCGACAACGTTGCCATATTAGGGGAAATTTTACAATATTTTGGACGGATTTGGACCGGATTCATTTTATTGTTTTGAAAAAGAAGTCTCTGGTTTGGTAAGTTTAAAATTAGTTACAGTCATACTTCCGTAGATTGAGCGCGCTTGTGCAGAGATTTCGAAAAGCCCATCGTTCTGTAAATGTGTTTTAAAAACACTACGTTTTTACATTCTACGTTTTTTCAGACACAAACGTTATGTAGCAAAACGGGCGTCAGGCAGGGTGCTAAGTTTAAGATTTAAAAAATCCGCATGCCATTTTAACTACTTAATATTTGTTTATGATTACTTACCTACTTTCGTTGACATATTATTACATATATATTTTTATATTTCCTCAATCTGCTGCAACTCCGCTTCAGGCTTAGTTCACTGGAATCATAATGTAATTTTAAATTCACTTACGAGTTCGATTTTCGTATCATAAAAAAATCTACGTTCGGAATTTGATTTCGTAGCAATCTTTTATTTTCTATTACACACCTAGACAAGTGGCATTGTAGAATAGATAGCGAAGCGAAAACGATTGTCAAATGCATGGAGATGTCAAATTGTTTAGCGAAAGCTTATGTCAATTCCATACATTTGATAATCTATTCGTTTTCGTTTTCTATTTTACAATGCCACTTGGCTAGGCCCTCGGAGTAGAATCTAACCTAGTTTAAACACTGTTCATTACTTCAATGGCGCATCACCCAGATTCCTAAGTGTAGGTAATTTCGAGTCTATGTAAGAGTTCTTTGTCATCTTATTCCGCAGTTAACTTTGGTGTGGCACTGGCGAAGAAAAATAATTATAGTAGGTAGTATATAGATATATCTGCCAAGCAAGTGTGATACCTGTATTATTTTCCAATTCAATTAACACATTTTCATTCTTAGGCAAAGAATTATTTGCAATTAAGTAAACATAAAAAAAAAATATTTATAAATTGTATTCTCCTTACATAAGAACCCATATTTTCATTTGAAAATCACCATCTTAGATGTACAAAAAGTTTTCGAAAAGAAATCTAATCATTGTTTCACCTTGCGGCTGCAATTAACAGTTAATTGAATAGTTCCTACTTTTATATACCTACATGACTCAGTTAAACAAAGTGAAATAATACTACACATTAAAATCAGGCAAAATATTGATTGGCATAAGCAAATCTTTGCGAGTCGTAATTTACACCTATCCATTGACTGATAGAGGTCATTGACCTTTCTATTATTTAAATCGCAATAAACATAACATTCACGAAAACCTTCATATTATGAAGTTTAAAGATAAGAAGTTTGTTGACCCTATATTCTATTTTCTCTCTTTTTACGAGAATGAAACTTTATGAGATGGAATAGCTACCCAGCTAGGTACCTATGTGTCGTTTTCATTGACGAAACCAAGTTATGGAGGCTCGATACGCATGGCACTAGAAATTTTAGTGTTCCTACGAGTAGGTACCTAGATGTCTGTAAAATTTATGACAGTCGGCATTGTCATACTTTATATTGATACAGCGTTCTGAATAGAACTTTCGTATTAGGCCGGTAAGAAGATACTTTCAAAGTCGTTATTTAATGATTCTTTTTTACGTAGGACAATAGAAATATAAGAATACGTAATATAACATGTCGTAGTCACACAAAGAAGCTTACGTGATCATAGGTTTGGATAGTCAAACCTCATACTTATCTGACATGAAGACTTACTCAAAACCTAAGGCCGTATACAGAAAGAAAGCTGGAAACTTATAAGCGCTTGCCGGCGCTTGTCCGCGCTGGTAATCCACGCAGAAAAATATATGAACATCGACAAGCTTCAACATGCGCTGGTCAGCACTGGGCGTTGCCATAACAACTGCAAGCAAATCATTCCGACATTTTGATTAGTCTGCTTTAACCTGCTTCCATTGTGTAGAACAGACCAGCACTTATAAGTTTCCAGTTTTGTTTCAACGCCGACAAGCGCTTATAAGTTTCCAGCTTTCTTTCTGTATACGGCCTTAGGCAATAGCTGTCCTCCTTCGTCTAAGATTTTTTGTGTATTCCAAGGTATAATTTGGATAGTCGACCGCCAATACTGAATACGATCTAGGTTAAGGGGTTGACCAAATGATTTGCCATCAATAGAGGGGATTAGTTAGTTGTTTGTCATTGCTAATGTAAGCTAGTTAGCGCTAGTTTAAGCTAGAACAGTGACCAATAACAGATATTCTCAAATGATTCGGTAAAATCTTATAGGTACGATGTGATTTTGTAGTCTATCACCAGGATAGACTACAAAATCATCAATCAACGTAGGTACTTCCTAAAACATACCTTCGAAGATCAACTAAAAAGGTCGCACTTTTAGATGAAAATTACGGCGTTTGCCAAAAGCCGCTGGTCCAATCTATTGGTCTAGTGGTCATTGACTCTGACTGCTAAGCCAAGGTCGTGGGTTCGATTCCCACCCAGGACAAACTTTGTGTGATGAGCATAATTGTTTGTTCTGTGTCTGGGTGTTATTTATCTATAATATGTATGTATTTAAAAAATATACAAGGTGTATTTTTGGTATTGCTCAACCCGTTAGGAGATGATTCTACCCATGAAAACAAACAACTTTTGTTATGGAACCAACTCTGAAATCGCGAAAAAAATATCAGCTGTTTCTAAGAAAAGGTCAATGCCCTCGGACTATAATGTATGAACCAGCTGATATTTTTTTCGCGATTTCAGAGTTGGTTCCATAATGAAAGTTGTTTGTTTTTATGAGTAGAATCATCTCCTAGCGGGTTGAGCAATACCAAAAATACACCTTGTATAAGTATGTATATCAGTTGTCTGATTACCATAACACAAGCTCTGCTTAGCTTGGGATCAGATGGCCGTGTGTAAGATGTCCCAGGATATTTATTATTATTATTATTATTTTTAAAACCTTTACGTTTCTCGGGACCCTGGGGTCCCGGACCTTTGGAAGGCGTACGAGGGGCCGAAGCCAACTCGCCGAGGCCTCTTGAGGAAAACTTATTATTAATCAGTCATTATGCAAAGAGACTACTTCGACCTTTGACAAAATATCTATAAATACATATGAACTCAAGACTAATAAAAAATCAATATGTAAGGTAGGCTTAAAGTTAAATATGATTGACTGATATTATTTGTACGAAATATTACATCTATTGAAGAGCAAGTACTTAGGTATCTACTTTTGAAACAAATAAAATGTAATTTGATCATATTCGTTCGTTTGTGGGCGGATAACAGATTCACGAATATCAAATTGTTATTAAATTTCTACCACGTAGTGTTATTGATAACAGTTATCAGAGCGTGAACAAAATACCTAACTGTTGAGTGTTATGAAAACAGACAATAATTTAATAGGCTGTTACGAGTATCATTAACATGGTAGAAGTATTTCTGTGAATGAGTATTCGTATGAAATTTTCGACAATAACAAAGCTTTGTTTCGTGCTAATTTTAGTACGAACTCACTTTGGAGAATAATGAATAATATCGTTATTATTCTTTATTGTTCAGAGAAACAAAAAAATGGTCAGACAGATCACTGGTCTCCACACTGGGATTTCCTGTGTCGTGGCTAGTTCGCCCTCCAAACTTCATGTCTTTAGGTGCCCGCGGTTTGCGTTGATATACTTATCAACAGTCAGTCAGTTTACCATTTTATATTTTTCTTAAAGCTGCTCGATTCGATTGACGATTTCGCAGGTCCAGGTTTTCTCACGATGATTTCCTTCATCGATGTCTGTGTAAATAAAGTTGAATATGACTAAACCAGCCAAAGGCCTTACAGAACCTACATAATATACTTAAAAGCAATTATAGTCACCGACAGCGAAAGTAGTCAGTGAAAGTCTTAGACCTGAGAAGTGTGGTCGTGGTGTCTTGGGAACTGATTCGTACCTTGTACCTGTTGTAAAGGTAAATTAGTATATTATAAATGAAATAGCCCTTTATATCATTGCATGTCAAACAAGCTGACAGTCCACCTGACGACGCCAAGTGGTTACCGCCACCTATAAGCTTATGTAGGTAGTAGTAACGACAGTACAAACATATTGGTTTGTGGTTGTGAGGGCTAAATACTCCTACTACCATTACCATTTAGTCGAACTATAACATACAATAACAGGTTTTGAATTTAGAATTAAATTCACTAAGGGCTGATTTTTCAATCATCAGTTAAGTTCTAGGAATCTGAGGAATAAATATGTCGGTTTGACATCCGTACTCCGTACTAATATTATAAATCCGAAAGTAACTCTGTCTGTCTGTCTTTCTGTCTGTCTGTCTCTTCTTCACGCCTAAACCACTGAACCGATTTGAATGAAATTTGGTACAGATATAGTCTGGGACCCGAGAAAGGACATAGGATAGTTTTCAACCGGAAATCCCCCGGGAACGGGAACTATTATTCCACGCGGACGAAGTCGCGGGCAAATGCTAGTATTTTCTATACAAAAGCTGTCAAAACGTCAAACTAAGGCCACGTCCGCACAGGCAGGTGGCTTGCTTAGCGCCTAGAGCCTAGCGGCTTGCATCCTGGCTACTTGCTTGGATACACGGGTGGCCGCACATGTGGTGGTTTGCGTGGTAGGTCGCTAGGTGCCTTGGGCATTTGCTTGTCGCCACGTTGACGAGATGTCGCTTTCAAAAATAGCTCTAAAACTACTACTCACAGAAAATACATCTTTAAAATATAGTTCACGGCCTTATCCGTCATGTTGGGTTCATGATATAAATAAATCACGGTCAAGTTATGGGGAATTTAATGTTCTATATAAACAATTGCGTAATTTTGACGATAAATTTTATTAATATTTGCGTATGACCAGGGAAACATTTGATCTACTTCTCAGTAAAGTTAAAGGAAAACTAACTCATTTGGATACTCATCTTAGAAAAAGGTTCCACAAAGGTTTTCTTTTGAAAACTGAAACAATCAATATTTCATCCATTGTTTTCTTCTAACCTCCTATAGTATTACAAAAATCCGAGTTAAGTTTTCACCCAGTGGCTACTTTTCAACCTGGCGCCTCGCAACAAAAAACCAACACGTTTGTTTACATGGATGCACGCCAAGCGACTAGCTAGGCGCTAAGCGCGCAGTGCAGCCGGTCGCGTTCATTTAAGAACGTTTGTTTTACTAAGCTACTAGCTAGGTGACGCGCTAGACACTAGGCGCTAAGCAAGCCGCCTGCCTGTGCGGACGTGGCCTTACTCTTCAGATAAAAGTTATCTGGCGATTGAAAAATCGGCCCTTAAAATTGCTTTTGTAAAAGTAAATGTATGTAAAGCTTTTGACTTTCAGTATCTTTAAAACCAGACGGATAGGTAGTACTTAGTTTTAACCAAATTAATTAAAATAAGACTACTTATAATTTCACAAATACCTATTATATTCTCCAGGTAATGTTATTTTAAAGTTAGTTCGTCTCAGATGTGGATCTGACAATTATGAAAAAAGTAGAACAAAGACAACCTCTTTCTCACACGCATGTAGGCTAAGACAAGTAAGTTTTCTAGTTGGAATTCACGCCAAGCACTCAATACAAAATGTATAATAATAAATGTATAATATTGGTTAAGTATCCAGAATAAAATAAAATAAGTGTGTTGACCTCTGAGGTTTTTTCAGATGTTTCTTCCCAAAGTAGTCAGCTAGGATACACCGACCCTATTGGTCGTTTAAAATATGCAAAAAACAATACTGACGTGTAAAAAGAATATTAGTTAATAATAGCGATAGGTATTACCTTTAGAGAAGCCACATGACCTTAACTTTTTTACTCATGCGTTAATTCTAGATACCGTGTGCGGAAAACTACAGGAAAAACGAACCTATGATTTTTTGTCTAGGTATAACAAAATGCGACGAAGACGAATTGGTAAAGTTGATTCCTTATGTCAGATTGTTAAAATTCACTGTTTTATCTTTACTTTTGGTTCTGTTAATGTGTGCTTTTATAATTTTATTCATTCTAATAATGTTCTCTGAGCTGAATTTCGGCCACAGCGAGAAACCTCGATAATAAGGACACTAGCCAAGCAAATTATACGATATGTCTTATTCTGATGTATACAAGCATGTTGTGATAATGTATATTTCTGTAAAGTTTCATCAAAATCCGTTCAGCCACTTTGCGTAAAAGAGTAACAAACATAAATACATACAAATCTATCTTATTTATAATATTAGCATCGATAAATTAATGTGTGCTCTCATAGAGGTACGCTCTCCTTATTTCATAAATAGGTAATCGAAGCTCGGCAAAGTCTCCGGTCAAGCATTAGGGATGTTGACTACATCAAAAGAATGACATTCTATTTGGTCCGTCTGTTAGACAGTTCAAAAATACTGGACACTTACTGGACACATATTTTTTGCTTGATCAAATTAATAACAAAATACAAAGATAAAGAGCATCAAAGAGCCGGCGAGGGGGCTTGTGACGTCACTCCTCAGTAAAAATTATACAAAGGTGTGACGTTTCACGAAACTTCAACGCACTGTATTGTCGTCATTTTCTGTTTACGAAAAAAAAGAAAAAATACGTGTCCCAAATTTTTTGATTATCTGACGGACTAATTACTTTTTTTTGTCATCTCGCCTTTTCTGTCCCCGACTCACACTACCAAACTACGATGACTTTAGTCAGATACCAAATAGCTAACCGAATGTACATCCTATGTAACGTGTATATTATCTCGACCTCATTGTCCGATGGGACCCGACTTGTCTGCAGAAAGATCAGGCGCAAAAAGGTCAGTAGCCTGTCTGACCCGGCGGTAATCTGACTGTGTGCTGCAATCTCACAGTAATGACTGACAAATCCTACAGTAATGACTGTTATGAGCGGTGCTTTATTATGTAATACATAATAGTTGGAAATACATCATTCGCTGGACATTTCTTAACTGGTCATCTGAGGATCCCTGCAGTCTCTAAATTTACCAGATAACTTTCTAATGTCGTCATCCATACTAAAATTATAAATGGGAAAGTGTGTCTGTCTGTCTGTCTGTATGTTTGTCTTTCTTTCGCGGCAAAACGGAGCGACGGATTGACGTGAGTTTTTAAGAGGAGATAGTTAAAGGGATGGAGAGTAACATAGGCTACTTTTTGTCTCTTTCTAGCGCGAGCGAAGCCGCGGGCAGAAGCTAGTTTAATTAATAAAATAATAAATATTAACTAGCCAAATAGTAGTTCAATGGTAAGAAAAACAATCAGCCAAAACGCGTAATGTTAACGCCTATCCAATTTTGGTTTGCTGGTAGAAAACTCAATTTTGGGTTAACGTTGCCATTGCAAATAAGTTGTATTTTACTATTTGCTTGTATGTTTTTTTAAGTTGTGTAAAATAAAGAATAAGAAAGCGTATGTAAAAACCTTACAAATAATTCATCCTACGCTAAACAGTCGACGCGAAGGTCCGCAAAACAAGAAGTCAAATAGTTCCTCAATACTAAACATTTAAGATCACTAATCTATGTAAATAAAGCTGATGATTACCACGTAGGTTTGTGAGAACTACCCACATTACTTCTTGTAGTAATTCCTTCGAACACATTCCTGTATACTTCCCAGAACAAAAGACATAATTAATTCTGTCTCCTAGGAGTACACAATATGTAGTTAAGCAAACTATTCAATTGATATCACTCAGCAATCTCTGTAATTACATAGAAGTTGAGAATCACCAATTAATCGGATCATCAATTAGAGCATGCGAATTGCGAATTGTTAAGTGATAAATATATGCGATATGCACAGTATCTACAGGCAAATAATTATTATGAGGACATAATTATATGGTTTGTACCTATTGCCTACTGATGTTTATTGTATTTTTTAGTTTTAACTTAGTTAGAAATAGTTAATTTGTGATATAATGTATATAAGTATAATATTTTAAGAGGAAAGATAGATTGTTTGTTTTTTTGGCATTAAATAGGCTCCGTAACTACTAAGGGGTTTGAAAAATTCTTTCTCCAATATAAAGCTCTGAAGTTTAAACCAACAAATTATTTTTAAACTGTTTCTAAGAGAAGTCGCTTGAGGAAAAATTTTAACAATAATATGTTCTGTGGTTACAAAACATAATATTGAAAATAATTATGAGTTTACTGGGTACCTACTTCCCACAGGAAAAAATATATTTATGTTTATAACTTAACTGTTGTTGAAGTATCAATACCTATTTGACATAGTTAGTAAATCTGATGTACTATAATAACGTCGTTTAAATTAAAGATTAATTTAAAGATTTTAAGCAAAGTTGTCTTGAATCACTTTATCTATTGAAAAAACCGCAGCACAATCCGTTGCGCAGTTTTAAAGTTCCAGGCATAGATATGGACACGGCTAGCGACTTTGTTTTTCAGTACATATGTAGTGATTCCTACATTTAGAGATATGTAGGTCTTTAGAGATGTGTATCTGTTATGTGGGTTGTTACATTCTTTTTATTTCGTTGTAATTTTGTATACTCTTAATTTCTCATATACTTTTAGAATGCACCTAAACCTTTTCATCTCACTTGGGTTCCAGGTAGAAAAGGTCTTTTTTTTTATGCATGACGAGTAAATAAATAAAATAACGACTATCTGGTTAACTTATTACAACTATAGTACTAAGTTTGTGTGTTGTGTATATATGTATATTATATATATAATTTGGGCAATGCATTGTTTACTCTGTAAAGTTAAACACTTAATAAGTTGTATTAATTTAGTAATTGGCATGTTAAGAATATTAATATAAAAAGTTGATTGTCTTTTGTTTTATGAGTTTCCCAAGTAACCCTAAATGAATGACTGTAGTGAGAGATACAAACTTTGAACTTTGAATTTAAAACAGTTGATAATTCTAGTTATTTTCCACTAATAACACATTTATCTCGTAATACGCACAAAGACACGTCATGCAGCTTCTATTTCCTGTAAGTAATAATCTTCTTTGAAGTAAAAAATAACAACACAAATGGTTATAAACAAAAGTTTATTTGGTACAAAATATTCATTCTGTTTAAAAAGAGCTAAGTTCTGACAAAACGAGCCAACCCACATCCTCTCATTAATTAGATTAACGGTGAACAAATTCAATTATGGCAAATGGCATTATTAAGTTCAATGTTCTATGTTGTACTAATCAAGACAACTTATGTTAGCAATTAATTTTAACCATATTAAAAAACATAATTATTGCAGTTAGTCCAAAAAAAGAACAATTTTTGAAGTGTCTCCTAACTAACCTCATTATCGTTGCCCGTATACACAACATTAACAAAATTGTATGCCTTAGTCTATACGTATACCACGCTCGACAGTTATTTACATTTAGGATTAGGTATTGACTTAACGCAATTACAAACAAAATAGATACCTACACTAATTTACAGTTCAACAATAAGTGGCTCACCGGCTACAATAGAACTTTCGATACCGCAGTGGTCTTCGCCTCGCAGAATCTTGAAGAATCCATTGTCACCCCAGTCACTGTTCCAGGAGTTAGCGATGAGCCAATATTTGTTACCGTTCTCCACTCCCCAACCTAAGATCTTAACAGCGTGACCACCGAGAGCGTCACCAGCCGTGTGTTTGTAAACACCGTTCTTGTAATTAAGCAAGTCTGCGTAAACAGTAAACGCTGCCTCAACGGGCCCGTTCTTGAACAATTCAGCCCTGATATGGTCCTCCTGACTTGACACTGAGAACACATGTTTACCGTACCGTTTGTCCTTGTGATAGTCAACATTGTAGTTTGACTCGCATGTCTTTTTGCATTTCGGGGTCTTAGAGTCCCCGTTGCAGGGCATCCTGTTGCCAGGCACGTGATGTTCGCACGGGGGGATCTCGTACGGTCTGCAGCCCTGGGACGAGTTGTAGCTGCCACCTGACACGAGGCCGACGTGCTTCCAGTACTCCCACGCCAACGTTGGCATACCTCCGCTGCACCCGAGACCACAGACTGGACAACAGCTCAGAAGATCCTCTGCGGAGAAATGGAAATGTTGGGTTCCATTTGAGTACGTGCAGTAGCGGTCAGTCATTGCCTCCACAGCGCCAAACGCCCAGCAGCTACCGCATGATCCTTGGTCCCTCACTTCGTTTAATGTAGGGCAGTTCGGCCACTTATCTCTTGGATCGAAGTTGTCCGGAAGACTAGCAATAAGTTCATCGTCATGTTCAACCTTCGGTAGTTGCGCCAAGTGGTTATCTTGGAGGACACCCACTAATTTTTTGAGGTGTGAAAACGGTGTATTCACGGGGAAGTTTCTGCCCGCTTGCCAAGAGTTTTGTTGTAAGTTGATGAGATTGATGAAATCGTCAGTGAGCGGATTTTGTAGAGCTTGGGCTGTGATCGCGAGTGTGCACACGAGCGCAACAAACGTTGCACGCGAAGCGGCCATTATTCACTTCTTTATTTTCTTTTTCACAGTTGAACGCTTAATGGATGTGTATTCGGAGCGAATGTGGCGCGACGACTGACGGCGGCGGCCGCGGCGGGTGTAGTTGATATCCGTGCTCGCACGCCGTGTAATTGCATCGCAGCGCACGACGCGGTCAGCAGGGGCGAGACAGCGCTTGACCACTCGTGTCGAAGGTTAACAATATCAGCCGATAACAAAGACAAACACATGATAATATGGTCGAACGCTTTACAACCATTAGCAAACGTTTGTTTTGTATCGGTCGGAAGTAATTAATTGGGGATCGGAGCGAGTGTTTGCTCCTATGTCAAGTTTATCAGGATACTCCGGGACCCTTGACATGGGTCTTCCATGTGTTGACGGTTAATATTGTTATTTTAGTACGAAAAAGATAGTGTTATTAGGAATCGCATTGCTGTTTGCCAATATCGTACAGATTTGCGAAATAGATTTTACGTGTAAGTCTTGTATGTTTGTTTGTGTTGTTTAACTGTTCTTAGAAATAAAAAGAAAAATAAATTTAATGACCACCAGTTTTATGCTAAACTGAACTAATACTTATTATTACGTACCTACTTACAGCTTGCTTATTAAACACTGATTCTTCCTCTTAATTAAACGTAGTAATCAAAATAATAAATTAAATCTTGAGAAAACTCACACCCAAATAATAATAGTAATAAATATAAAAAAAAATATTATTTCTACTAAGTTAATATTTATTTTTTAATATTTATTACTTAGTTTGCAGTAAATTTGTTATGTGCATCCTGTATTCAGTGCTTCCAGATTCACTGTAATTACAGTAGATTTACTGTATTTTAGACTTTTCTACTGTTTAATGTAATGATAAAATACAGTGTATGGAATATACTGTATTCAATGTTTATATAGCTTTATCAATTCTAATACGTAAAACGAAACGCAGCTAACTACACCCACTGACCGCACTGACCTTTATCCATAGACAATGTACGTACAGTAGGTTTGGAATAAAGTTGCGGGGAATTCCCTGTCAAATCGGAACTATCGAGGAGCACTCTGTTACGCAACTAGCAAAGTAGCAATAGTAGCCGTCTCTGTTTTACAAGGTACATTGGATATTTCGTCTTATTTATTCATAAACTTGTTTTGCCAAGGTGCATACATTTCATTTGAGATTTGTAATTGTTTTGGGTGATGTTAAATAAAGTAGAAACTATATTACTTTAGACTATAGGTATTACTGTAAAAATGAGCTCAAGTAGTGAGGAAAATGATGTGCGTAGCGATGCTGGTCCGTCAAGATCAAGAGCTAAAAAGAAATATCGGCAACAATTCCGTGATGAATGGCTCCAAATACAAGACTTCCGTAAGTGGTTAAAGCGTGATAAAAAGTCTGATTATAAATGCATTTGCACTGTTTGCGATTCTTCTTTTATTGCTGATTTGGGTGCTATCAAAAGACACAGTGAAGGTTCTAAGCATAAACTTCGTCTTCCTAGCTCATCGAATGTGTGTACCATTGATAATATTTTTAAAAGTCAGCAACATGCAAGTGATGATGATCAGCGGAAAATCGCAGAATTGAAATTATCGGCATTTATGGCAGAACATAAAATATCGCACATAGTGATGGATCATCTCGTTGAATTACTTCCAAAAGCTTTTCCAGATTCTAAAATCGCAAGTAACATCAAACTTAAACACACTAAATTACAAGCAGTAATAAATAACGCTATCGGGGCTTCTGAAGAAGAATATTTAGTCGAAGATTTAAAACGCGAAAAGTTCTCAATAATGGTAGACGAAAGTACCGATGTTGCCAGTGTGAAAACGATGTGTGTTGTAGTCAAATATTATGATCCTAATTTAGGACGTATCGTCAGTCGATTCTGGGACCTTATTCAAATATTTGATGATAAAAAAGCTGGAACGTCTGGTGATTACTCAGCTACGGCTGAAAAATTATTTAATTCTATAATAAAATCATTTCAAGACAAAAATATACCCTTAGAAAATACAATCGGGTTTGGATCCGATGGATGTAACACGATGATGGGCTGCCACAATTCAGTGTCCTCACGATTTAGACAACTATGCCCAGGTATTATCGTGATGAAATGCCTTTGCCATTCTTTACATTTGTGCGCTTCCGACGCTTGCAAAGAATTGCCTCACGATGCAGAAAAACTGACTCGATTGATATACAATTACTTCAAAAATAGTAGCAAACGTCAAGCAGAGTTAAAAGAATTTCAAGCATTTACAGACACTAACATACACAAATTACTACGTCCAGCCCAAACGCGTTGGTTGTCTCTATCCAGTGTTGTGAACAGAATTATGGAGCAATGGGGCGCCTTGCGATTGTACTTTGACGATAAATGGCTGGAAGACCAAGATTGCCAAGACATCCACATTCTTTTGAATGATCACATCATCAAGGCATATTTTTACTTTTTATGTTGGATGCTGCCAAAATTTACCCGCGTCAATGTATATTTTCAAAGCGAAGATCCGGTTATTATCGAAGCCCATAACAAAATGACAGAGCTATACAGGGAATTGTTATCCTTATACATAACTCCGAATCATTTAAAGAACACCCCACTCGACGCAATTGACCCTACTGATAATCAACATTACATAAATTTGAAAGATATATACCTGGGATTAGGTGTTTCTAATCAACTTGCTGTCTCAGAGCTACATGCAAGTATCGAAGAAGCGGAAAAAGTTACAGTGATGAAACAGAAATGCCTGAATTTTATCGTTAAGGCATGCGTGGGTATTCGGAAAAGATATAGTTTGAATGACCCAGTTTTGAGCTCAATCGCAAAGTTGGATCCCGATTTTTGCTTATCTGGTAATAGACTACAGTCTTTGTCTTCACTGTTCCCAGTGCTGCCAAGGCTTAAACCCCAAACTTTAAATGACCAACAGACGTTAGATGACGAATGGAGAAACTTAATTTTGATTGCGAATGAACTACATTTGAATACAAATCTACCAGCAGACGTGTTTTGGCATCAGGTAAAATTTTACTATTTAAGTACTTTACGTAATATTGCACCTTAGATTATATATATAATCTAAGTATTGCACATAGTTATGTTCACATTTCACAGATTTATTTTTTTTCTTTTCAGTTGTCTCAAATCAAAGATAGCAACGGAGATAATAAATACCATTTTCTGCCTCGTTTTATGCTCCAAGTTTTATCGTTGCCTCACTCGAACGCTGAGTGTGAACGAAAGTTCAGTGAAATAAATAATATAAAAACAAAGCAGAGAAACTGTTTAGTCACAAATACCATCAAAGGCAATATGCTAACTCAGCAAGCCATTCGGCGGACTTCCGAAAATTGCGTAAATTTTAATCCAACTAAGGAAATGACTTCAAGGATGACAGCAAAAATTTATGAAAATCATGAGCAAATTATTCTAGAATAACTATAAATAATAAATGTTTTTTTTTGTATCTAAATTTATTTGTTTTATTTATCTAATAACTTATAGCAATTTGTATTGATAAACAAAGACATGAAGCAGCTTATTTTTCTATCAATACTTAAACAAAAATTTTCTGTAATTTTACTGTAATCGATTTTAAAATCTGCTGTATTGTTTTTAGAAACTTCTGTATTTTTTAACTGGCAACACTGTAATTTTACTTTTGGGATCTGGAAGCACTGCCTGTATTACAGTTGTAAGACGCAAAATAGCTGGCACGTTTAACAATATTTTTTCATTTATTGTTTAAATATGCGACGCAATGTGATTCACATGGAGTGTTCGAAGAATGAGTAAGTTGTTTGACAAATAAAGTATCGAGGAAACTGATTCATGCGAAATTAAGGTCCTAACCTCCTAAAACTAATATTTTTTAGTTTTAAAATAATTTAGTTCGAGAATGATCAAGTACCAAATTAAGTTTTTAAATTAATAATCATGCACTTTCTAAGTTTATCTAGGACGTCACCGACACCCACCCTGGAACAAGGAAAAGCACTGTTTTCTGCTGGATAAGTTCAGGAAGATGAGTTGTTGTAATTTAACTTCAACCTCAAAATATCTGCTGTCGAAAATGGATAGAATCCTGTTGCAGTTGGTTGATACTGCAGATAATATATACGTGTATATATTACTAGCTTTTGCCCGCGGCTTCGCTCGCGTTAGAAAGAGACAAAAAGTAACCTATGTTACTCTCCATCCCTTCAACTATCTCCACTTAAAAAATCACGTCAATTTGTCGCTCCGTTTTGCCGTGAAAGAAAGACAAACATACAGACAGACAGACAGACAGACACACTTTCCCATTTATAATATTAGTATGGATCTGCAATATCAACCACAGGAACTTTTCTGGACTCCACTGTTGATTCTGGCTTTCAGGAGTTGCTGTGGTTAGGAATAATGTGGCGAGACTGTCCCAATAAAAAAAAATACAAAAGACTGGAGAGACGTGTTTATAATAATTATATACTCACAAATAACTAATAAAAATGGATATAATAATGTGTATAAAATATAAAAAATAAAAATCGTAAAGGAAACCGTAATAAAATTATCGCAAAATGGTTCTCAAAGTCTTAGAGAGAGGACCCGATGCAACTGTATTGCATCGGGTCACTCACCTATGATGAAGTAAATTTAGAGTTTCTTGTCCATTTATCTAGCAATATTTTGTAATGGGCAACTAGATTTATTTATTTGACTTGTAAATGAAGTACCAAAGGGTTTCTTTAATGACCTGTTAGAAATAAACAATTTAGTAATAGTAGTAGTAATTGTAATATATGGTGATTGCTATGATGATTGGCATGTTTTGTTTAACTGTTTGTGTACACAACATACAATTATTTATTATTATATTTAGTATTTTATTTGTGAAAATGATGCGTGAGTGTCGTGATGGCCCAGTGGATAAGGCGCCCGCCTCTCGTGTAAGAGGTTGTGGGTTCGAATCCGGGCAAGTACCAATGTGACTTTTTCAATTCATATGTACTTTCTTAAGTTTATCTTAGACATCACTGACATCCCGTGCCTCGGAAAGCACGTAAAGCCGTTGCTCCCGGTTGTTATTCGTAGAACTTTGACAGTCGTTACTGGTTAGCCAGAAACTATGACCGACCAGTCTAACCAAGAGGTATCGTGTCGCCCAGTTACTGGGTTGTGGAGGTCAGATAGGCAGTCGCTCCACGTAAAACACCGGTATCCAGCTGAATCCGGTTAGGCTGGCAGCCGACCCCAACACGATTGGGATAAGGCTAGGGAGATGATGATTTGTGAAAATAATATATGAGTAAAGGTGCAAGATGGGAAATAAATATGCGGGCAATATAGTGAAACAGGTGAAATTGAAAGATTATTTTCTTGATTGCAGGTATAAGTAGTATTTATTGTAATCGAACAGAGTTTCAGCTTAGACTAGGTTCTAGATCAGAATAATTACAACAATGCGATGCGCGACATATTATAGCGTTATCCCCACTGTGAATTGAGGAGGGGTCGCCGCTCGATAACGCCCGTTGTGCGAGGTTGACAGGCGGACGTGACGCGCTAGTCAATTGACATCTTCTTTGCTGTGGCCGACGTACTGGGTTATCATGGCTGTGGCTTTGGCTGAGGCTGTGGCTTTGGCTTTGGCTGAACCCAGACGACACGGCACGGCTTGGCTTTGGCATGGCTGGCAATCGGGTGACCGTTACAGTCGGCCATCCTGAAACAATTGCTCCCGCAATGGGAAAAGAAACACAATTAGCTTTCCAATAAATCAATTAGGTCTTCAGTCTCTAACTGCTCATCAGAGCTGCTGGCACTGTCAGACACAGGAGCTACACTTCGAAAGGGTCGCAAGGAGTCAGCAGATACTAAGCCCATGAAGCTTTTATATCCTCTCAACCCTTTTATACTTCTGATCCTGTATCTGTCCTTACCCATAACTTTTGTGAAAATATAAGGAACTGAATAGAGATCATCTAGTTTAGTACTGACTTTAGCCGCGCTACTTGTAGGAGCCTGTTTCCATAGTACTAAATCACCTTTCTTATATATGTGACATGGCTTACGACGCTTATCAAAATAATGTTTCATTTTAGCGCTAGCTTTTTCAATTCGCTGCCTAGCCTTGGTACGTTTCACGTGAGTCGATTCGACTACCTGCCCCGGAATAGAAACATCACATACCGGCCTACTACTCCGGGAAAACATTAAGTCGTATGGTTTATATCCGGTTGTGTCGTTTAAAGTGTTGTTTATACCCCAGAGTACGTCAGGTAAACTGTTAGACCAATTGTGCCCGGCTTCGCTAGGTTCGGTAGTTCGTAACGCGTTCAAAATAGTTCTGTTGGTACGTTCAACTTGGCCGTTAGCTCGAGGACAAGCTATAGAAGTTAAAGTATGCTTGAACTGTTTGTCTGTAGCAAACTTCTTGAAATGTCTACTAGTAAATGCTTTTCCATGATCTGACACTACTCCATCCGGGTATCCAAACAAAGCAAAAATTCGTTTTAATAACCTGACCGTCTCGATAGAGTTTACTGTCTGAGTTGGTTCCGCGATTACAAACTTTGTAAATGAATCGGTTAACACTAACATGTACACGTAACCTTTCTTTGTCTTACAGAACGGTCCTAAGTGATCTACATGTACTGTTCTAAACGGTTCAGTTGGTTTGGGAATAGGATGCAACATACCCTCCTTTTTACCGTGTTCCCCTTTGCCGCAACATATTTCCGAATAAACCGCGTCATTTTCGGAAACCAGTAATCATTTTTAATAAGTTCGATGCAGCGCTTAAATCCTACATGGCCTATTTCATCATGGTGCATTTGAACAATTTTCCACCTAGCTGGTCCCGGCACTACAAGACGATTACCGCACAGAGTCTTTCGGTATAACCTATCATCTATCAGTACGAACTCTTTTGTTAAGTCGCGTTCTGCTGAACCCGATTTTAACCGATCGATTATGTTTTTGACTTTGTAATCTTGATACTGAACTGTAAAGAACCAATCAGATACCTCAAGGCGATTAACATTAAGCGCGTCAACAGGATTTCGACTGAGTGCATCGACGTGTCTCATGCGCTCTCCGGGCCGGTATTCTACACTTATATCGTAATCTTGAATCATTAACCACCATCTGGCTATTCGCGGAATAATGTCACGTTTTGTCAAAGTGGAACGCACCGCGGTACAATCCGTAACAATTTTAACATGTTTACCGATTACATAAACGCGGAATTTTCTCAAAGATTCTACAACCGCTAGTGTTTCGAGTTCGTAGCTGTGATATACGCTCTCTTGCTTAGAAGTTACACGACTGAAATACATTACCGGCTTTAAAGTGCCATCAATTTGTTTTTGAAATAATATGCCTGCTATGCCTAACTTACAAGCGTCCGTATGTATTTCTGTTTCAAGCTCGGGATCGTATATCGCCAACACGGGTTTGGAGCACAAACACTTTTTTAATTCGTTAAAACTCTCTAATTGTTCACTACCCCAATCCCATTCAACGTTTTTCTTGGTTAAATTTGTTAAGGCACGAGCGATTTGAGCAAATTTATGAATAAACTTACGGAAATAGCTACATAATCCGATAAACTGTCGAACTTCGTGTACATTTTTGGGCACTGGAAATTGCGACACGGCGGTTAATTTTGACTGTGCCGGTTGCACACCATTTTCAGAAATTTCATGTCCTAAATATGTTACTCGGGTTTGTAGAAACGTACACTTTTTCATATTTAATTTGAGATTCTCGGTTTCAAATTTATTTAACACAACCTCTAACATGTGAAGACCAGATTTAACGTCAACCGAGGGTATTAATATGTCATCTAAAAATGCTAAAATCTCGCATGAATCACTACTACCGTCATTTTGAGAAAATTGGATGGAGTTTACTATCTTGTTAATTAAACGCATGAAAACTGACGGAGAATTAGCTAAACCGAATGGAACACGAACATATTCAAATTGACCCGCCTGACAAATAAATGCACTTTTGTGAGTATCCTCGGGTTTTAGCGCCACCTGATGGTAGCCTTGAGACATATCTAAACACGTAAAATATTTTTTACCGGCTAACTTAGAAATATGATCTTCAATGTTGGGTAACGGATATCTGTCTTTAACGGTTATGGCGTTAAGTGCGCGATAATCTATGCACAATCTGCTATCCCCGTTCTTTTTTTTTACCAATATCACTGGAGAAGCATAATTAGACTCTGATTCTTTAATAATACCGGCTTCTAATAATTCTGAGACTTTAGATTTTACTATTTCTTGTTCACAGTGCGATAGTCTATATGGTTGTCGATATACTGGCTTATTAGTAGTTAAAATAATTGGCATCTGAATTAAATTTGTGCAACCAAGATCTTTAGTACCAACCGCGAAACTTTGTTTGAATCTAATTAGCAATTTAATTAAATTTTTACGTTCCATTTCACTCAAGTTACCTATTTTAATATTGTCTAACAAAACTCCACCTATGTCCAGATTAGAATCTTTATCTACGGACAGAACAAAAGGCATATTCTCAGGCACAGATATTTTAGGCAAGTCACATGAAATAGGCAAGTCAGAAGGCTTTAAAGGCAAATATGGCTTGGCTTGGCTAACCTGCAGGTTTATGATGGATGATGATGTGTCGCAGCTCTCGGCGCGTGTAAGGACCTGGCCGGCCTCCCACATAATGTCCTCAGCCCCGGTGTTGATGACCTTGATGTGTCCGCTGTCGCCTCGTAAGAGGGTAGCGGGCAGGGAGTAGGAAACTCCTTGAAACTCGTAGTGGCGTGCAGCGGTACAGATATCGTTGTTCTGGCGGTTGCCCAGTACCAGGACCTTTATGATGGAAGCTCCTGGTGGCAACGTTTCTCGCATAGTTGTTACAATCTTGAACTTGTGGGGCTCTTCAACCACATCTTCCTTTGGCATGGAGTCAGATTCGTGCATCAGTGTGGCTGTTCCGTTGCTTACGACGAGTGAAATATCGCTGGCATTGATGACGGGTTGACCGATGAGTAAATGAATGTCACCCATCTCGATGTCTGTCAGATACGCATCGCAAGTGACGTGAATACCGTCTATTTCCAGATTAAATTTTACTTCTCCACGCGAAGTAATTAACCCGCCGGCAAAGCCTTTTAGGATCGTGTTCGTAGGTATGACGTCGAGAGATAATAAGTTGGAAATCCGACTGGTCATGACGTTCACCTGGCTTCCGGTATCGATATAAGTCTTCACGTGGACTCCATTTATCTTTGCTATTTTCTTGTAGGTGTCATTGTAGTTTTGTATTAGCTTGATGTCCTTGACGCTGTTGTTCACATCGAGCGTAGATTTTTGAAGAGCAGTTGCAGGTAAATTATTGCAGCGGGTAGCGATGTGGCCTTGTTTACCACATTTAAAGCACACGCGTTGATCAGGAAGCGTACAATTTCGTAACATGTGACCCGTCTTCTTGCAACGTGGGCACGGATCATTCTCCGTAAAAAATTTCTTTTCGGTAGGCATCGGTCGATCCTTACTCGGTAGCCGAATTTCTGATGCGGGGCCGCGGTAGTCGTCGAGGGCACAGAGAAATGCTTCATATAGTTCGTCGGGGCGTTCACACTGGAAAGCACGTGCATTTGGTTGTAAAGATGAGGGTAGACCTCGAATAATGCACGAGACACTGGCGCTGTCTGATAGCTTACAACGGAAGCACATGGATACTTTATCTTGGTAATATTTGGTCATTGTCTCATTAGGCATCTTCCGTCTTTGCATCATCTCGTCTAACAATGCGCTGTAGTCCCGATGTTTTGGGAAGGCGCGCAGCAGCATCTGTTTCCACTCGTACCACGAATAATTATACTCGTCGAGTCGATTGTACCATTTGCGAGCTTGTCCCCGTAGTTTCTCTTGTAGATGGAATGCTTTTATTTCATCGCTCCAACGATGAATGTCACCGAGTTGATCGATTTTTCTTAACCACGCTGATACTGTGATATCTTCACCATCCGGGTCGAATTCAGGAATAAGGGACGCAGCACGATGATTTTTGGATATACCGATGTCTGCATCCAGTTCACGGACGGCCTTGTCGACTTCATTTTGTAGGAGGTGTTTCAGAATTTTTCTGGCGGGCGGTGGTGTACAATCGCCGTCTTCATCTTGCTCGGTGTCGCTCGAGGGGTCCCATCCGGGTGGACGCACCCCGCGTCCTTGAAGGTGACGGTGATTTCTCTTCATTCCACTTCTGAGTGAAACAGGTGAAATTGAAAGATTATTTTCTTGATTGCAGGTATAAGTAGTATTTATTGTAATCGAACAGAGTTTCAGCTTAGACTAGGTTCTAGATCAGAATAATTACAACAATGCGATGCGCGACATATTATAGCGTTATCCCCACTGTGAATTGAGGAGGGGTCGCCGCTCGATAACGCCCGTTGTGCGAGGTTGACAGGCGGACGTGACGCGCTAGTCAATTGACATCTTCTTTGCTGTGGCCGACGTACTGGGTTATCATGGCTGTGGCTTTGGCTGAGGCTGTGGCTTTGGCTTTGGCTGAACCCAGACGACACGGCACGGCTTGGCTTTGGCATGGCTGGCAATCGGGTGACCGTTACAATAGATACAAATAAATTATAGGTCGACATTAAACACTAGAAGGCATACAAATAGCTATTTTGTTTTTCAGTATTATTGATATTCTTCACGCCTTACGTTTGTATAATGAAATTAGACAAGGCGAATCGATTTAAATGAATTACATTTGTGTTATCGAGATTATATTTTAATACATTCTTCGCCTTGTTGTCGTCGGAGGCGTCAGGAGTATAAAAAAAGCGTGTATTTTTTTATTTCATGAATTCTGTATGTATTTATAATCATTTTAAAATAATTAATTTCAAGCGTAATTAGATAGATTGACTAAAAATAAGAGGGCTTGTGACGATGCCTAGAGATACTTCTTATTTGACTCCTCGTTCTTCCGATTGATGTGGTATGTCATCATTGCGACGTTTGACTGATTGATGACTCATCAATCAGTCGCGTTAAGTTTCTGCATTAATCGATGATATTCTTTAGGTACTTAATATTATAAAGATGAAGAGTATGTTTGTTTCTTTGGTTGTAAGCTTTAATCTCGGGAAGTACTGGCTCGAACTGAAAAAATATTTTTGTATTGGATAGCCCATTTATTGAGGAAGGTAGACGTATACAAGACTATATACAATCCATGTCACAAAATAAAATGTACACAGGATTGGTTTATCCAGAGAGTCGTAATGGCTTTGTATTGGAAATCATAAATCGCCAAGGTTTATACATTTGTTCATAATCGGCATTATAGTAATTGTATGACATCATTATTTATAACATTCAATAAAACGTCAACGTCAACGTAAATATTTTAAAGTTCTCTCTGTTCAGCCTGATTTATCATTACAAAATAATCATTAAGGTTTCCTTAAGCTAAGCTAAAGGTTCTCTGGAATATCTGAATCGATCAAAATCAAAGTTCAATGTACTGGAAGTCCATTGACCTCAGAAAAGCCACTACAGCCATTCACCCGTTTTTACACCTGTTTTCTTGTCCACTTTCATGATCAGCTTTCGATGAACAGGGCACTTAATTTCGATAGGGTTTTTATATAGGTACTGTGTTGCAAAGTGTTTTCAATGTAGTTCGACAGATTCACTTGAAAACTAACTAGATATTTCTGGAATTGAGCTTCATTTTGACCCTAGCGCAGAACTTAATTATTAATTATCCGTACTAATATTATAAATACGAAAGTAACTCTGTCTGTCTGTCTCTTCTTCACGCCTAAACCTCTGAGCCGATTTGAGTGAAATTTGGTACAGATATAATCTGGGACCCGGGAAAGGACATGGGATAGTTTTCATCCCGGAAATCACCCGGGAACGGGAACTATTACTCCACGCGGACGAAGTCGCGGGCAAAAGCTAGAATTTAATAACAAAACATTGCTATATGTTGTGATTAATACTCAATTCTGGGTTAAGCTCGCTATTGTGCATAAGTTATTTCTTTTTGCTAATTGTATGTATTTTTATTTTGTGTGCCATAAAGAATATGTATATGAATATAAATAGTATGATAGTGGTGCTGATTCTCTTGCTTACAAACTTAACTAAATCTAAGTTAAATGCATTTTTCTCTTTTCTTTTCTTAAACAAAAGGACTGAAGATACGTTTTAGTTTAATCCTGTCAAATTAGACAGCGCCTGAAGAAAATTGGCGTATAAATATTCGCCATGTTTTTAATCGCGTCTAAATTATCTATGGAGTGCCTAAATTTGACAGGACTTGACTAATATTTTATCTTCTATTATGACTAATATGTCCATTTCTTAATGAAATGGAAAGAGAAAGGTGCACTTAACTTAAATTTAGATTGGTTTGTGAATAAGAGAATCGGCACCAATGTACAGCGTTAAGCGTATAGACTTACCAGAACAGTACGGAATGTTCATGCAACAAAACACAATCTATCCAATAGTATTTGCCTGATTTCTTCAACGTACGTAATACATGACTTTAATAGCATTTTGTTAAATATATAAAAGTTTTCATTTTAGTCACTTTAAATTACTAAGCCCGCCTAAATTATTGATAAGGTCCACGATTAAGTGTAGATAAGACATCAAGAAAACGGTTCTTCCTCGTACTATCATAACATCATAACAGTCAGCCATTTTCTTTATAACGTCCCGGATATAATCCTAAATTTTTAGTGTATCGCGGTGACAAGCCGGAATTGTTTCTTTTATATTATGGTCGTTTTATGTTATAAAAAGTTATCTTACATTTTATAGCTCGCAGATAAGCTGTTAGAAATTTAGGAAAAGATTCTATTGTAAGAAGTTTTTAATATCTTCATTAAAAATACGGGATACTTTATTCATATTAGGTAACTTTATTTGAAAGTGTCTACTCTCATAAAACATCCGTGAAAGAAATATAAAAAGTTAAATATCTTTAATCGTTCCAATACATCAAATCTATAATAACATGATAAAGTTTATTCAAACTATGATTGGTTCTCCGGCGACTATAGAATCTTCAATACCACAATGATCCACACCACGTAGAATTTTGAAGAATCCATGATCACCCCACTCTTGGCCCCAAGAGTTTGCTACATGCCAGTACTTGACGTCATTCTCCTCTCCCCAGCCGAGGATCTTCACCGCATGGTGACCGAGAATATGGCCTAACGTGTGATTGTAAACCCCATATTTGTAATTAAGAAAATCTGCATACACTGCCATTACACCCTCAACTGGTCCGTTATTAAATAGTTCGGCTTTTATCTGCTCTTCATTACTATCTATTGAATAGATATTCTTTCCGTAACGTTTATCTTGGCGATAATCGGTATGGTAGCTCGGGTTGCAAGATCTAATACAATCTGATACGTCAACTATTCGTGTGAATGGCGAAAAGGTACTCGTTACATTTCCTCCTGGTATCGTATAAGGCTTGCAGCCTTGTTTTGAGTTGTAGTTACCTCCTGATACAAGACCAACGTTCTTCCAGTATTTCCAGGCTGCTGAATGCACGCCTGCTATGCATCCCAAACCACAAATCTCACAACAGCTTATAAGATCTTCGGCGGAAAAATTAAATTGCTTTGTCCCGTTTGAGTATATGCAATATCGATCGGTCATCGCTTCCACTGCTCCAAATGCCCAGCAACTAGCACAGTCACCTTGGTTTCTAATTTCGTTTAAAGAATCACAGTTTGGCCACTTTTCCCGAGGATCAAAACTCTTCGGAAGATCTGCTATGAGATGGTCACCATGTTCCAAATTTTGCAGTTTATCCAAGCCAGCGTCTTTTAAAGTTCCAATTAGATTCTTAATATATTTTATAGATGTGTGAACGGGAAAGTTTCTACCGGCCTTCCAAGAATTTTGTTTTTCATTAATCTGACTAATAAAGTCATCGGAGAGTGGGCTGTGTAACGCAGTGCCGTGAGTTAGTGTGCAGGCTAGTACACAAAACATCAACAATGTGTCCATTATTATTTTATTACAGTTTCGTTCGTTAATCAGAATGTTTAGATTTTGTATGCATACTTGATTTGTTGTGTGTTTCGCTACACGATGAAACTGTACATAAACGTATTACGTTTTAGCGACAAACAGTTTAGCATTTATTTTCACAAAATACTGCAAAGCATGGATCTGGTACTCCAGTGAATGTTGTTTTATTTTCTCTTTTTTCTTAAATAGCTAACTCAATAAAAGAACACTGCACTTTGAAGACGTGAATGAACTGCTGGAGCTAACGTTTTCACAATGTTGTAGATTGTGCGACTGTGTACTAGTGAGGCGGCATCGTTCGTCATTCTGCGATTCTTTCGTCCCGCGCTCCTCGCCTCGGCTTCTCTTTAACTCAATTGCTTTATATTGATATTGTTAATGACAAGAGGGAATATTTTTAAGCAGAGGTTTGTCACATCTCTGTGGGATAATAAACCAGTTGTAGAACTAAAACACTAGTTCTACAACTGGTCTGGTCTACAACAGTCTGAATTATTGTCATCAATTAGGTAATATTATAAGGTATTTGCCTATTGACTAATTTATCAAGGTTGTCCACGTTCCTGTAAATAATTCAATAAGCAAGTGAGACGACATTGTCAACAAGACTTTCGAAAACTATTTCCGCTTCTTTTTCTGTCTATTGTGGTCTTGCGTGGTTTGTAGGTTTCGATTATTCAATCAAGAAATCAGCATAGGTATAGTGTACTAATACAATTTTTACTTTGAAAAAATTTACTTGGACTGAGTATGCAGACATAAAAGGCACTGAACCGTATGGTTGTGTTGTATAACAAAAATCACGACAAGAACGTGTGTAATGTATCTAATTATGATTATGATATTCATGAGGATATTTTCATAAGTATTTTAAATTCCCTTAATTTGTGCTGAAACTCCTATTATCCTTCTATTTACTGCGTTGTTTTTGTGTAGACTTATTATTAACCTATACACAGTACTCACTAATTACGAGGACAATATTATTTAACCATATAATATGCCACATATTATGACTATATTTGCAACCCTAATGTCTGTTTAAGTTAACACACGCGGAATTACGCGTTTATGTACGCGAATCTATGATGAGAGATTTTGTTATGCAGCATTAAATTAAACATAAGAAAAATAAAGTTATTTAATAATTTTACTTTGTACATAAACACGTATTTATTTAAATTGGACAACTATGCTTTACAGCACGTAAGTGTTTCCAAGCAAATAAGATTTAACTTGTGATTAAAGAATGTAGGTAAATTTTAGCTGTCAGATGAAGAAATACTTTCGGCTGATTCCCGCTAAACGAGATTCTTATACTTATGAGGTTTAAAGGATCTAAACAAGATTGGTTAAAGCCCTCGTGGTCAATGGAACCTTCAGTTAGATTAGTGTTCCAAGCTTCCTAAATATCTTATCTACTTTAGAATTGATTTCGAAAGGCCATCTTTATTGCCAGCGCTGTTATTTATTGCAATAGGTTATGTATCTACATTTTTTATCGAAATTCGTTTCTAATTACAATATTCCAAAATCTCGTTTTTTTTCGTCGACAAATTGAAATTTTATTGTCTAAGCGTTAAAAGGATTAACGATGTTGATGGCTGTGAGTGCCTTGACAACGGCATTTATAACAGAAGTTGAAAAGAAGGGGTCCAATAAAATATCGATTAGAAAGTTTTGGTCGATTCTTTTGAGATTAGGATGTTTTTGTTTGTGTCGTATATTTCGTGAAATTAAAAAAGTTGAGTTCTTATTAATTTTATCATTTACATACGCAACATTAATATGTACTTTATCAATGTCTTGTTATAAATAAGCGTCAGATAATTTCTTGAGAAGTCTTACTTTAGGAGAATTAAAAGAGATAAAGACAGTTTTAAATAAATATACTCTGCTTCGGTTTTTCGAATGATGAATGTTATTAACTTTTGTTTGTTAGTAGATAATGATACCAAGATATTACTGTCTAGGGCAAAGGATTCTTCCAATACAGAAACGACATGAGCAATACGAGCATTGAATATTACGTTTGCTCAAGCCAGATAGACGTTTCAAATGTACTTATGTTAACCTTTCGGCCACCAAGCGGAAAAAAAATACAGTTATATGATTTGAAATAGTCACGCTTTAATCACAGCCCCATCACGTCATGGCACTTTTTCGCGTCATTCCACACTGGTGAAATTCGCTCAAAAATTGGCCAAAATTACGTCAAGCGTGTTATGTCCATATATTGCTGTAATCTGCCTAAAATAATAGGTTGAAGGTGCTTTAAAAAGCAAAACTATTAAATGTATGTTTCATTGATGTATTTAATCTTAATAATACTAGTTAAAAATGAGACAAATAACAAAAAAAAAAACAATTACGTTACGATACAGAACTTATTTCTGGTGCTTTTAAAAGATTTATTACATCTTGAGGATAGGGTTTAACTTGTCTTTGTGGTAGCTTTCTGAGACTTGTGATGTAAGGAACTGATAAGATTGAAAGTTGGTGAAAAAAATCTTCCATAGTCCCTAAAAAAACCTTCACGATATTTTTTAATAGTTATCTTTGTTCTTACTTTCTTGGGCCTCTTCAGATAGAAGACCTATTGGAACCACTGCATTCTGTACTATAATATACCCATTGATTAATATTCTGTGAGCACTATTTTGTTTAGGTGACGCAGTAAGACGCAGCTAATTTTGGTGTGATATAAAAGCTATAAATATGTTCTTTCGAAATATGTAAAAGAAACGGGTTGAGTGTGATTGAGTATGAACTTTTTCACTGAGTAAAACAAAAAAAACTGTTAAAAGATAGACTTCTATTCAATCCTACATATCTATTACATCGCAAGTAATGTAAACTGTTTAGTAATACTGAAATAATAAACTAACTTGAAGGTATAGAATCCATTACGTTTTACACCAAATATCAACTAAATAAAATTTAAACGTTGTCATTAAACAAAAGCTCAAAATTGTAATAAATTACTCAACAAGCAAAACTGTTTAAATCGAGTGTTGTCGGTATCTGAATAAAACCTGTCAAACGTGTAAATGGTCATTAATAGATAGCGCCATATGTCTTGTTCCTAAATTAGGTTACTAATTTAGAATCAGAGTAACTTTGTTTTTTTCAATTTTGGCCACTAATTACGTATATTTCACCAGCGTGCATTCCTTAAAAAATACCTTTCTAAAAAGTTCAATTTCTTATTTTACAGTGTGCAAATACCTATTTCAACATATAAACAACAAAATAATAACATAACATTACAATAACAAAGGGCTAATTAAACTAAAAATCCGTACAAGAATGTTGAAGTAGAACCACGTGTAAGCAAATATGCTAAAAGAAGGTTCTTTTCTTCATTATTATATTATTATGATTTCATTTTTATTTGATAGCGTACACGTGTTGTCATGGTAAATGGTGGCTTTTATTTACTTATAAGATGCCAAAAAAATCTCTGTTACTAATGATCAAATCATTTATTTCAGTGAAATGATTGCAAAAAATATTAAAAGTCTTTACTAGTACCATATACAAGAAAAACGATTTAAATGTACTTGCTCCTTTCAAAGGGGAATCCAAACTAATATTATACATATAGATTTAATATTCTTGGTTCATCGCATAGTTTGATTACAGAAGGAAATTAAGTATATAGAAGACTAGCTGTCACCTGCATTTTTCGTTACTGCTCCGCTCCCGTGGGTCGTAACGTGATGGTATATAGAATATAGCATTCCTCGATAAATAAGCTATCTAACACTGAAAGAATTTTCCAAATCGGACCAGTCGTTCCAGTGGTTACCCCCTATATACAAACTTACTTTTACCTCTTTATAATATTAGTATAGATAACAATTTTACAGGAACTGTTTTTAAAGTACAATTTATCATTTCATATGAAATGATAAAATGAAAAAACTGCTTGACTTTATTCCACGAACTAAGAGACAATTGTCACTAACTTATCGTAGTTACTGCCGTCCACACATTAATATGATCTGGTACCATCTGGTTAAAAACCACTGGTCTAGATCGGTTATAAACCATCTCTGAAGTTAACTCAGAGTTGCTAAAACTTTACGATTATACGATTACTTAGTGGTACTATATTTTCGTAGTACAAGCTTTACATGTTTTTTATTGAGGGGTATTAAAACTGTAATGTGGGTTACGGCGGTCTGTTTGTCTTTATTCGAGAATTGAGAAGATTCTTCTGGCTGTACAGTTTAAGGGATTGTACACTGAACTGCGTTCGCTTCGCCTTTTGCGAGCATTCGCTGTACGAATGTTCCTTCCTTAGCGCGCATTCTGAAGCGAATATTATTATCGAGCACAGGTTCATATATATTTTCACATATTTTTTTACAACAGACATTTAAGTAAATGTGAAATTACATATTGCAAGTTATGTCTTCATTTAAAGAGGCATTTTTTTAGGACTTATTAAATTAATTAATTAAGCATTATCTACCACAAACTAACTATTTTATTTATTGGTAAAAGCATTATTATACCTTTACTTTTAAATAATTTGACAGTAAGGAAGTACTATCGACAAAATTGAATCATGACCCATTTCTTTTTGGTGAGTGGGAAATCATCCAATGACTGCTCCCGTCCTGGGTACCAATTTCGACGACAAATCGTTTGAAGCTGTCAAAATAATAAGATTGGACGTGTGACATTTTAAATACATGTTTACGCGATTGTCGACCTAATTGTATTTGAATGTCTGTAGGAAAATAAGCTTATGGTGGGTCATGATTCTATTTTGTTGATTGTACATCCACCTTATAGCTGTTTCTGCAAGCCCGAAGGGAATAAGTGCGGAGTACTTAAACGGACATGAGACTGGGTGATGTGTCTGGGTTACCCACAACGCTTCCCACACCAGGTGAAACGTGAGCTTATTTGTCATCCAATAAAATAAATAAAAAAGTTTAAATTAATAAAAGCCCAGCCATCGAAGTTGTTAAGATAGCGACTGCGGCTAACAAAAGAGTTGATAACTTCGAAACGGCTAAAACGAATTTTCACCGTCCACTGCTAATAAAAAACCGCATTCAAAACGGATCATTCATTTAAGAACTAAAATGTCGCAGTCAGCCTGACAGTTAGACACACTACACTACACGTAGTGGTAAAACATATATTAACCATCAGTTTGGGGTTTAAAAAAAAATTACATGTTCGCAAAGCGAATGTTCGCGGCGAGTGCGTACGGTCCTTTACATACATTTACAGGCCTCCCCGTTACTTTTATGATCAGCAGCGTTTAGTGACGACACGAAATGCTCTGTGTTTCAGCTGTATAGTTGAATAAATAACATAAAACGTCTATGTATAACCCTTTATGCAACGAATCATTTTTATGGTTATCTTAAAGTATTGTTACTGAAATGTAAACCGTATTCAAAGTTTATATTGGATGTTTTTCGAATGGACTCGGTTAACTTTTAGTGTGATTGCTATGCAAAAAGAGACGAAGTATTGTTAAGAAGGTTTTCTAAAATTTTCATAATGATTTTGCTGTTAAAGGCCTAGCAACATTAACGTTTACTGTTTATAGGACTCCAGATTCGAACTTCGGTTTGGGTGACCATTGACCTTTATTAATGGAGATTAACCAACTACGCAGGAAATATTATAATACATCAGTGTGTACGAAAACATAGGTGTACTCTCTCTTTTCACACTCTCATATATCCGAAGGAACAACAATCCCGCATCTTTCCGAGAAACAAAGAACTCACACAATTTATGAATAAAAAGTGGTTTTCTCTTTAGCCAAACATTTTTTTATTATACATGGCTGGCACTGCAACGTATATACCGAGATCATCTAGACTGTTATATTTTTTTATTAATCAATCTTACAACCATATTACATACATAGGTGATGGGTACATAGACCATTAGGCAAGCAGTAGTGATGGCTGGCGACGCAGATGGCAAATTAGGTGCGGAACCACTTCGCTTTATCTCAAGCACATCCCGCATATGTAGGTACGTTGTGAACTCACTAATACCGTTAATGTACTCGTATTTAACCCTAAAATGTAACTAAACCTTCCAGTTAGCATAATGTTAATGCTAGTTGCTATTAGATACTAGAATGCAATTATATTCTAGTATCTAAACTAAACTAAATTTAAGTTCAGTGCTTCTTTCTTTTTCCATTTTATTTGTGTTTTTATTAAGAAAAGTACAATAGGTACGGATAAGTTTAGTCCTGTAAACTTAGACAGCGCCTGAATTAAATCGACGCGTCTTTAGTGGCCATGTTTTTAATCGCATCTAAATTATCTATAGCCCATCTTAATTTGACAGGACTATAATATTTTATCGTCTATCGTTTTCTTAATGAAATGAAAAGAGAAAGATGCACTGAACTAAAATTTAGTTTGGTTTGTAAACAAGGAAATCGTCACCATTTCACCTGCATGAAATAACACCGCCTGCCAGTCTTAACATAGCAAATAAACTTCTAATCTACTCGTGTTTGTGTTTGTACAACATCTCACTACGATTGACTTTGAACTTCTAAGACAATGTCGTTGATTGCCATGTTTTCATTAGTTGCTCGTCTCATTGACTTGTTGTTAAAATGTTCTCTGAATGGTGGTTTTGGATTCCACGAATACTGAGACATATAAATATTAGGCGCAAGGGACTGAAGCGGCTACGAACTACCATTTTTTTATATAATATAATTAAAGGGTTTTAGTATCATTAGTGGGCTATTTCTGTAAACTTTTATGTGTGTGTGTTGTATTGTGTGCTTATTGTGTTGTGAATGCAACGTAAAATGAGGATTTAGATTCTTAAAATTAATAAATTACAAAAGCGATAGGTTAAATCTCGGAAACTGCTAGGATAAGCATAGCAGTTTCAGGGATTCGTATAAAGAAGGTGAAAGGTAAACGGCAGGGAGGTATAAGTAGACGAAATCACGTTCGCAAATTAACTTTTGTAACTACAGACACTGTCCTTGTTTATTTATTGATAGTTCATAGGAGGATTATTGCCCGGTACGTGTCATTGCTTCGGAATATTTACAGCCTAGAGTAGTAAAGTTGTGTTTATATTTCTTTAATCGTGTGCTCTAAACGACAATGATTATAATTTTGACGCCAGTGAGTTAATTCAAAACTATTTCATTTAAAATTATACAAATAACAATTAAATTGTTGAAAATAATGGCGAGAGTTAAATGAACAAAATGACTAATGACACGGTCATTCATTTATCACATGGGACTTAAACATAATTAAGCGAAATGGGTGCATTACACCTCTGCGGTGTACCCAACCCTTTTCATACATTTCCCAAAATAAAGTGACCCTATAACATAACCATTTATACATACATTAAAACAACTAAATTAAAAATATAAATATAAACCTTCAATACTCAATATCTTTATTGCATCCATATGTTAGGTACATCAAGTTGGTAGATGATAATACAATTAGTTTCAATAAGTATGGACCCTGTAGGGCACAGCAATAATTAAAAGATGAAGAGGGCTGCTTAACTAACTAACTTATACAATTTAATAAATACTAACTATTACTACTTACTCATATCTACAATAAGGTCACTTCAGGTCTTCTTCACGAAGATAAAAGAAGTTAATTTCGTTAGGTTAGGTTAGGTAGGTGGATTATAACCTCTGCGGTGTGCATAACCTTTTTCAAACGTTTCCCAAAATAAAGAGACCTTATAAAATAAGCATTATACATTAAAACAACTAAATAAATATATAAATACTAGTTTCTACCCGCGGCTTCGCTCGCGTTAGAAAGAGACAAAAAGTAGCCTATGTTACTCTCCATCCCTTCAACTATCTCCACTTAAAAAATCACGTCAATCCGTCGCTCCGTTTTGCCGTGAAAGAAAGACAAACAGACAGACATACAGACAGACAGACAGACAGACACACTTTCCCATTTATAATATTAGTATGGATAGACCTTCACGTATTCTTCGAGAAAATAAAAAAAGCCAATTTCTTTAGATTCGGTTAGGTGCATTATAACCTATGCGGTGTGTTCATCCCTATTCACAAAATTTCGAAAATAAAGTGACCCTATACCACCAACATTATAAACATAACAACAAAATAAAAATAGAGAAACAGACCTCCAGGTATTTTTCAAAAAAACAAGGTGTAAAAGAATCCAATTTCGCTAGATCTTTTGACAACACGGAGACATTTTAAAGGACAAAGCCAACTATGAACTCGGGCAATTTGGTGTCGGCGCGTGAATTTCGCCCAGAGGGAATGGCGTCTAACACTCAGATAGTACGGCTTCCCTCCTGTTTTCCTGTAATTATTATTACTAACACTGTCCTCCCTAACAGACCTCAGGAAGATTTATAGAGACAAATGGTGATGTTTTAACATTCATTTGTTTTTTAATTGGATTTGTTGTACTTATTATGTTTAGAGTTTTTTTTGGTGAAAAACCCACTCATGTTCCTTCGATTGCCCTTTATGTTCCAGGGTCACGGTAACTATTATAAACATTCCGCAACCCCGGCAGGCGTTGGCCCTGTTGGCCCCTTCCTGTGCTGACTCCTTCTCTTTGAGGCGCGCGTGGAATTATGTTGAATTATGTTTAGAGTTGACTGCAGGTCTTTTTAGTAATTTTACTAGTAATAAAATAAAATAATTCTCTCCAGACCTGACTTCGGCAGTAGCTAATTGTAATCGATATTATTGATAGAACTGCGATTGGTTGCCAAATCTTAATGTATTTATTATAAGTATAGATAGGTATATAAGTGTGTGCACCCCCTATTCTCTTACTCTTATATTTGACTGGGACGTCTAAACTACATGCTTCTATTGAAAAATTCCAAGTCGAAAAACCCAATATTTAGGCAGCTATTTGTCCGACCCGAAACCGAATCAAACGACAGGGACTCATTGATAAGCAGACATAGGGAGAGACAGGAGACTTACAGGTCAGAAACAGATCAGGAAAGTACAAAAGTTGTGTCTAATAAAATACATCCGTTATACTAAAGTTGATATGACTGTATATTAAGTCAACAGTTGATGTTTCAAGTGAACTGTATAGCATACGATGCGCTACTAAGATATGTACTGTTGACGTTCAATTCAAAAAATGTTCTAAGCTAAACTGAAAGTTAATATAAATACGTTAGGCGCTAATATAACAAAACGTTTTCTTGAATCTAGAAACTGAATTACACCAATTCATTTCACAAATTTCCCTAGCATTTACCCAGCACACAAAAGCTCAGACACATTTGTTTTGTATCATAGTATTCACAAGAGCGAGAAATATCTTAGAGAAATGTAGCAGTACACGCCAAGATTTACTCGTAATATAATGGGGACCGCTAAGAATATGGAATGCATTTCATTCGCGGAATACATTTTGCTTAGAAAACGAATTCAAAGTTCGCCTCTTCGTATCTTTTGTCAGTGAGTTCAAGAATATACGAAGTATGGCTGTCCAAGTCCATCTCATGTTATTCCAATGAACCTAACTCATAACACAGGCTAATAAAATTGATGAGGGACTTTGTTTTTGAAAATATACGACGTTTCATGCAAAGGAATGGCTGCATACTAAATTGCGGTATCGAAAGATGAACGGTTTTCAAGGTTCGTGATTTTTTATCAGGTTTCGCTGGAGTTTAGTATAGTGTGGAGTTCGTTTAGAACAATGTTTATTCTGTTCTTTGCATTTATCTACAATACGTCGCGATAACTTAAGTTTCTACCTACAATATCAGAACCTTTAAGACCGTGTTTTTTTTCAGTAGTGCAGTACGTTCATAGTAAATACGTATTCAACCTTATTAAGTTAATAGCCACCATTGACCACTTCGTTGGGCGGTAAACATCCGCCTGGCTAGACAAAAACTGAGATAGTTCAGCTAATATGCATGATATCTTTCTTTATAATTTATAGCTTAAAGAACTCACGAATAATGTATCTTACTACCAGTGTAACAATTTTTAAAATTGGTTCATTACTTCCGGAGATAACCCCCTTCATACAAACAAATTTTACCTCTTTAAAATATTTGTATAGATTACAGTTATTTATACTCGTAGTTCTTATGTATCTTTATTTAATGAAAAACAATAGTTCACAATCCATAACGCTGCCTACAATACCAGAGGCCTCACATCCGTTGCTATGTTGTTTTGTTATATTTTATTGTTATTTAGACACTTAAAGCTACCAGCTTTAAGTAATAAACAAATGTTACAAACTAATAAGATAAATACGCCTCTTGTTCTGCCCGTATCCTTCAAATCAGAACTTTTTACCAGGAATAGAGTCTAGAGAGAATATAGACTTAACAGTCCGTCCCGACTAGTCACGGAAGGTCATAGCTGATTTTCCTTGAGTTATTTTAATTTTACGCTGAGAGAAATATATTAGCGCCCAATTTCTTTAGAAATAAGTAAGTATAAGCCTTCAAAAAATTAAGAATTACTACAGTATTATACTTCCTTATTCCAGAGAACTAGCATAGTTTTATTTCTCTTGTACCAATAAGAGTTTCTTTCTCGTTTCTTTTTGACTATCTAAGTTAAATTTTTACGACTATCTGAGAAACGTCTGACTTAAATAGAACAGTCAAAGATTAACTTTTTATGACTTATAGCTGATTCA
This sequence comes from Athetis lepigone, assembly GCA_033675125.1. Taxonomy (NCBI): domain Eukaryota; kingdom Metazoa; phylum Arthropoda; class Insecta; order Lepidoptera; family Noctuidae; genus Athetis; species Athetis lepigone. Next base: position 9,876,632 of record CM066236.1, read on the forward strand.
GTGTTCATGTAATATCGGCTTTGTTTAAGCTTACGTTTGAAACCGTAGTCTCTCACGTAATGTTATTTCATTAATAGGATTCTGAAATAAGGCTTCTGTTTGCACTAATATTACGTAGAAGACGTTTCCGTGATTCTGACGAGTTTACTTGATTCGAGAACAGTGTTATATTTTTGTAATGCTGGGTTTAAACTAGTTGGTAACTTTAATAATATCCTGCCACAACTGTTGTTAATTTAAAAAATGAATTTTATAAGTATGATTGAAATCGAAGTATTTTTATTAAAATTTTTATTTAAGTATATAAAATTTATTAATTTAGAGTATAAATCCGACTTTCTGCTTCTAAGTAGTATAAATAAATAAATAATTAATCGTATTTTTAAAATATACTATTATTAGAAACTTTCAATAGGTAATTTGTATGAAAAAGAATGAGAAAGTAACTTCTCACACACTCCAAATGGTTTTTATGGTTTAAGTAATTATTCTTTACATTTCTAATAGGTAACATGGAGAAAAAAATCTTTAAAATTCTAACAGAAAAACAAAGAACAAATAATTAAACAATACCCGCTAAATTGTCACCAGGAAATCTGAAAAGTATTATAGTCGTTTTGCAAAGAATTTGTAACAATGTCATTTGTTTCTCCTCGTTTTTAACTTCACAGGTGATTGCGGAAGTTTTGATTTTTGTTTTGTACTTTAATGGATCCGACCCAGTTCCAGTTGTTAAAAATTATAATTATTTGTGTTAAAAAATATAACGTTTATTCCCAGGGCCTGGCGTAATTTTCTAGAGCCCAGGGAAATGTTTTTGTAATGAGGTCAGGTGTCTCTGGGGCATATCTATTATTTTATACTGTCTTGTTTGAATATTTGATTAAAACTTCTGTGATAGAGCCTTTTGTAAGTCCTGGTTCACAGTAAATGAATTGTGGCTAGCATTTAATTTCAGCTGTAACTTCATCTGTTTGAAATTCCATGCCTGTACAACAAATACATCTCTTCTTACTTTAACAACGAATGAATTCCCGTCACTATTAGTATGTTACCCGGGACTGCATTTAAATCTTGTTTAATGAGCACAATTCGAGCATCCATTTATATTTAGGTAACAGAACATTATGTGGTTTGGAACAGTGAAGTCCATTCGCGGTGGCAAATGACCCATATTCAGCGCGCTGTTTAAAACGCTCCTTCTGTTATTTATGATGTTAAACAACGTGTTTGTTCAAACGTATGCTTAGTGCCTGGACACGCTGCGCTTCATAAAAGCCTTATTTGCTCATTTGCTGCGATTTGTTGCGTTTACATTCCGGGAAATGGCTAAAGACAGTCTGGGTATTCGAAGCTTTGTACCGCGCAAATGTTCATAATTAAATAGTTGGCTCATTATTTTAATTTAATTGCGAACGTTCCAACGTTTTCCTGCCTTTTATATCCTTTGGATTTTGCAACAGAGAATGAAAGAAAATATTGTGTCGGAAGTTTATTGCAAGTTGGAGTTGTACTGTAATTGGACACAATAGCTGACAATAGCCGGCATAACGAACTACGGATGTCAAATAAACGCATTTCCCCGTCGTGTCGTGTATTTTCCCTCTTAGCGTTAACACAGCGTTTTGTCTGATGTTTGACATCGATCTGTGGTGTCGCCTAACATCTACGCTGACTGTTCAAAAATCATGCTTGGAGGAGGGCCAGTTCCCACTTCGTTGGAAGACAGGGAAGCTGGTCCTCATACCGAAGCCGGGGCGTCCTGCGGACTCTCCGTCCGCGTACCGGCCCATCGTTTTGCTCGACGAGGCGGCAAAGCTCTTGGAGAGAGTGATTGCGGGCCGCCTCGTCGAGCGGCTGATGCGGGTGGGGCCGGATCTGGCGGACGGTCAGTTCGGCTTCCGCAGGGGACGCTCCACGGTGGACGCCATCATGCGCGTACGGGCCCTCACGACAGGGGATGCGGTAGCACAGGGCAGGGTCGTCTTGGCGGTGTCTCTCGACATCGCCAACGCCTTCAACACCCTGCCTTGGGGGTGCATAGGGGCGGCACTCCGGTATCACCGGATGCCTGCCTACCTCTGTCGTGTGGTCGAGGCCTATCTGACGGACAGGGCCGTCATCTACCCCGGTCACGAGGGAGTGTGGAGTCGACGAGGGATGTCGTGCGGTGTTCCACAGGGATCGGTCTTGGGGCCGCTTCTGTGGGACATCGGGTACGACTGGGTGCTGCGCGCCGACCTTCCCGAAGGCGTCAGCGTAGTGTGTTACGCTGACGACACGCTAGTCCTAGCGCAGGGAGGGTCGTTCCAGGCGGCGGCCGACTTGATGTCAAATGGAGTTGCGACAGTCGTGGACAGGATCCGGCAGCTGGGACTCGAGGTGGCCCTGCACAAGTCCGAGGCCATGTGTTTTCATGGCCCTCGGCACCGGCCACCTCCGGGGTCTCAGATAACGGTGGGAGGGGTTCACATCGGTGTCGAGTCGACGATAAAGTACCTGGGACTTGTCCTCGACAACCGGTGGAACTTTACGGAGCACTTCCGACGTTTGGGCCCCAAACTGGCGAAGGCCGGAGCTGCCCTCAAGCGGCTCCTGCCCAATCTCGGTGGCCCAAACGCCTCCTGCCGGAGGCTCTACACGGGGATCGTGCGGTCCATGGCCCTCTACGGGGCTCCGGTGTGGGCGCCCAATCTAGCCGCGGCTCCGGCCCGACTTCTGAGGGCGTCCCAGAGGGTCATGGCCATTCGCATGGTGCGGGGATACCGCACGGTCTCCTGTGAGGCGGCATGCCTCCTTGCCGGCGTCCCGCCGTGGGATCTGGAGGCAACAGTCCTTGCACACACGTACGAGTGGCGCGTGGAAGTGCAACGCCGGGGTGAAGTCCCGATGCCGCGGGTTATCGCGGCACGGCTCACAGAGCTCCGGCGAGATCTCATGGCGGAATGGAGACAACGACTGTCGCAACCTAGTGCTGGGCACGCCGTTATAGCGGCGGTAAGACCCCTCTTTGAGGAGTGGCTGGAGAGGCGTCATGGCACTCTCACGTTTCGCTTGACACAGGTCCTCACCGGACATGGTCAGTTCGGGAGGTTCCTGTGTCGGATTCGGGCGGAAGCGACGCCTGGGTGTCACCACTGCAGTAACGGTCGCCTGGAGGACACGGTCGAGCACACGGTGGAGGTGTGCCGCGCATGGGCGGACCATCGACGTGTCCTCGTAGAGGCGATCGGCGGCGGTGACCTCTCGCGCCCGGCGCTGGTTCAGGCCATGCTTCGGGGCGAGACGGAATGGGATGCCGTCGCCTCCTTCTGCGAAGCAGTTATGCTAGTGAAGGAAGCGGCGGCGCGCGAGAGGCAACGACGAGCCTCTCGCCCCGGACTAAGACCCAGGCGAAGACGTCGAGAGTCGCAAGACGACTACCGGCCACCGTAGGCGCGGTTCTGCGGATGGCGAGCTATGGGTAGCTCGCCGCCCGGCTGGGACCAGGACCGCGTAGACGGCGCGTTTTGTTCCACGCGCGCCTCAAAGAGAAGGAGTCAGCACAGGGAGGGGCCCAACAGGGCCAACGCCTGCCGGGGTTGCGGAATGTTTATAATAGTTACCGTGACCCTGGAACATAAAGGGCAATCGAAGGAACATGAGTGGGTTTTAGTCAGTAAGAGTCTGACACGCCCTCCCGTCGCACCCAGGACGGGAGAAGTCATTGGATGATTTCCCACTCACCAAAAAAAAAAAAAAAAAAAAACTGTTCAAAAATAACAATTGCATAAAAGAAGGGGAAGACTCCCCAAAGATCTTTGTTCGCGAGAAGATTGCCTGATGCACCGCTCGTCTTATTACCAACAAAAGAATTTACGAATTTCCTTCCTCGTATATTTGTTTAGGAACTAATGGAGGAAACCCTTCTAAAAATTTCACGTGAATAAGAAAAATCTTTGTAAAAGTGACGGTTGCCGTGGCAACACCCCTGTGAAAGAATTCTAGTTACATAATTAGATTAGCTCCGAAAGGATTATATGAATTAAAATTAACGGATAATGCCTTGTTGAGCAAGTTTTTTGAGTTGAGATTAAAAAGGGTGGAACAAAAGTATATTCTCATTTTGCAAGTCATAAATATTGTGTTCTTTAAACAGAGTTTTATTAGGGTGGCTTCAGGTCTTTTCATGGTACTTAAGTATAATAATAGTATTTGTACAACAAAGTGAACATTATTTGTGCATTTTGATGGATTAACAGTATTACCTGCTACTGAATTTCAAGCGAAAATGTACAAGTCAGATTAGAATAAATAGATTTTATGCGTAGCTGTGCTACTGTATATGTAAATCTTTTCAGTTCTTTCATGAGTATGAAGACAATGTAAATAAACTCAGCGTTTCTTTTATTATTTGCAAACTTTCCCTACCTTATATTTACGAGTTCAAAACAATTTCGTTACATTGTTTTCAATTACTTTCGTTTCTGCGTATATTTTTATATTTTTCGAGAACACTTGTAGAATATATTTCATGAGTCAAGAAGTAAAATCTCAATTCTTTGAGGTTCACTGACTTTTTAAGCGTTGGAAAGTTTTAGCTAAATTTTCTTTAATGTTTTTAAAAGTCCTAAACAGAAACGATAGTAATACACATGGTACAACAAAGAATTTCGTTCAGTAAGCTAACAAACATTTAATTTATTAACTTAGTTATCAAAACAAAACTATAAGACCTCTTGTATATCTTCTTTTAATTCCTTATGAACAGTTTAAGCGACTCTAATCGTGTTGAGCCAACAAAAGTAAACAACTATTGCCGCAGCCATTCTCCGTACGTTGCTTCGAGCTTGCATTTTGTGGCAATGGCAATCCATACCTAAGCATATACTATACCTTTAACGTATATGTGATATCTTATCCATTTACGATACAAACATAATGCATATATATCGTTGTTTTAGCATAAAGTTTGCTTTTAAACCGTGTCTAGAGTTTTCTATTTAGAAAAATGAGATTTGTTTCAATGAGAGAATCTTTTGCTGCAGCTTTAAAGGAAATATGTTGTAGTTTGCGTTGAATGTCTGATTATTATAAAAATTATAGTTTATGCCACTTTGTAATTTTATAAAAGTATATTTGGCTAAAGAGGTTAATTGATTGAATAATTATAAATGGAAAGTACTGTATAGCATGTAAGACAAAGCGAATTTTAAATTACTTTGTCGCATTAATCTGCTATGGGAAATGAAACGTGTCATGTAACAAATAAATATATACTCGTACATATATGTGCCACTATAGTTCCTGTAGGGTGAAGCAACCGTAAACAAACTTAAATGCATTCGCTACGATCAATAAGACTTAATATTGCAACTTTTTCTTAAATCCCTATGAATTTACGAAAATCCCCTCAAAATCGTTGCAGTGATTTGCGAGTTTAGGATACAAAGACATGCACACCGGGGTTCTTATCTTATTATGTAGTAATGATGTGTGCTTAAGAAGTTCGAAGCCCACCAGTGGGGAGATATAACTTGATTGATGACGATACTCGTGGACTTAAAGGACTCGACTCTTGAATTGATTTGGGCATTACATTGATCTATGCATTTTGGAATATCATTTTAAACTTTAATGTGCAAGATTGTAAAGATTTGTTACTTTGTTGTATAATTATAAAAGATATATTTTAGGGGAAAAAATCTTCAAAAATATAATAAATGTTTTTCTTAAATAAAGTTTTGAAAAAAAAAGCTCTTCAAAGAACCAAAAGTAGTTCGTCAATAGAATCATCTAAATTCAGGAGAGGGTCATAATAACTGAGGTGTTCTCTTGAAGAGAGAAGTATACAGATTTGAGAAGACCTATCACATTGGGTGTATGGCTGTTAATTATAAGTATCAGACCCACTAAAATAGTAAAGAGCTAAACGACTTGGCGAACAATACCAGTTAAAGGACATTAAGTGCTCAAACTGTCAGAATATTATAAAATTTACTCATAAGAAATCGCCTAAATAGCCCTCACAATTATGTATAGTATGATAGTGACAACACATATACCAATAGGAACAGCTTAAACAACCGGATCCTGCATACCCTGTGGCGTTGCAATCAAGGTCTAACAATGAGTCAGCTAGGCCACGTAATACAGCTAAGAGGTGCGTTTTAGCTGGAGACTGGTTTATATAGTAGTTGGTGCACTCAATTTGTAGGTAGCCGGTAGGGGTAGGAAGGAAATATCAAGTAGAATTGTTTATTGGTTTTAGTAGTCACACACCGCCTCCTGATCAAAAATCAGACAGAGCTTGCACTATGATAGCCCTACGCATTTGTACAATTTATAATTACATACATAAATTATCGAGAATAACTCAGTCATAGATAGATAGAAAATACACTCAGTTCAGATTCAGATATATAAACGATCACGCTCATCATCCAAATATTTGTAGGAATCCAATTCACGACCTAAGGCTAAGCAGTCAGTGTCTCTAACCACTAAACCGACAGACCAGTCTAATGCTCATTCGCTTTGTAGTCAATATGCTTTGTTTGTTTAGTTAAATATCAAATGTTGCGTTTCCACATCGTCCATGTAATTCTAGGCGTAGTTAGGTGCTTTGAAGCTACTACTCTATGTAGTGTTTTCTCTGGAAGCAGCAACCGAATTTTCATTTATGCTAGATATTAGAATTAAAAGAATATTAGGTTTTTTATAAGAAACTGTGTGAATGAGACCATTTTAATGTAGCCGCAATGAACCACTAAAAGTTACCAACTTACAGCCCTGTATATACTTTTATTTTATAATTCACAAAACTAACCTAAGAGCCAATAAAAAATGGCAATACAATTTATTTTGGTTTGTTCCTTAATAATATATTTCCATTTGCAGAAACACTTGTACCAACGCAGTAATTTAATCAATTATTTACATTAATGTACATAAAAGTCATTTGCCGTTTTGTAATTGAGTAAAACACCGGAACACAATGGCTAAAAGGAGGGCGGACCCCAATTTATAAAGTTTTCACCTCCTTCAAACCCTTTTAACCTTTGATAGATTCAGATGCTTCCTGAAAAAGTCACAAGTCGATACAAATTAGATGGCCGTGATTTTGGTCCTACGGTCCGCATTAAAACTTTTACTGCAAAACGAATTATAACTTTATAGGAATTTGTTTAATATTTTATTGAGTTAAAAAATTGGGACACGACACGACACGATCAAATCTCTTTATGCCTAAGCTCATAGAGGTGAAAAGCATCTCAGTAATTGAAAAAAATAGTTACTAACTTATTCAATTCTGGAGGTTATTACCTATACCTAGGTTATATTATACTTCATATTCTAGAAAATCTATAATGTATGATTACTTGTGCTGTCTGACAGATTCATCGACGTAGAACCTAAACTCTTAGGGCAACAAACTTCAAGTTTGGCAGCTTTGATGCCTTAACATCCTCTAAGAAGGATTTTGGAAATTTCACCCGCAAGAGGGTAAAATAAACGGAATTTTCTAAGTTCGTAATAAAGTACAGTCGCTTTACACTTTAATATACTGATAGAAATTAAATTATAGGTGCCTCTTGAGTGTAATCGAGATTTATAGCGTTTTATTTTATGAATTCACTCCTACCTTAGCTATAAGTTTGATGAGTAAGTTCCAAGCCTACACAGTTGTCTAATAATAAATAGAATACTATACAAATGTATTAATCAACAAGCAACTCCCTATTCCTCGTATTTCCTCAATGCTCCCCTGTACGAAAATGTTGGCGAAGTTTCGAACGCAACATAGATAATTCACTGTCGATAATTGGACATCAATTTGCACCCCGGCTTATCCCGATAATTTTGTTGCGAAACGGGAAACATTTTGTTTGGGAACAAATAGGTATAAATGTTTTGTTTCTACTTACGACGATTAGATATTTGTGGGTAGCATATTTGTGGTTTTATCGGAACGAGGTGAGTGGCTTAGTCACGTTCAATATAACAAATTGTGGCATGGATTATAGAGAATAGTGGTACGCTGTGGATCGAGTGAGCTTTACACGTCGGACTGAAAATCTATCGATGCATGTACCGATACGTTTAATCTTGTCTTGAATAACACTAGCCATAACCAACAAATTTTGTCGTAGGATGAACTTAAATAATTTCCTGAAAACTTGTGATTTTTTATGGTGAATTATATAGTATTTTTAGACCTAATTAAATTAGATGCTGCATGATCTGCAAGATTGAATGGAGGATTATCGACAGTTTCTCCATTAATAACTCCACTTAATTCGTCAGACGACCATTTAATTTCGCAGTAAAACACAATCGGTTACAACATATAAGTAAACATCCTCAAAACAAAACAATTTGCAACAGCCATCCAGCTGACATATTCGGATATATCTGGAGTCAATATTATCCGCGGCGTATCTGTATCCGCGAGAGCGTGCGTAGGTTTCCCGCTTGCGGTCTCGATTTCCTGTGAAACAGGAAATTTCCGAACGTCCGCTCAGAAAACAGCGAATTCCAAGTTATTTTGCTGTTCACTTATTGTTTTACGAAAGTACTTACAAGGGATAGTAAGTAAAGGAAGTGTTTTTATTCAATTATGGAATATACTTCTTAATTGTTGTTTTTTTATGTCTATGTAGTGTTAAACTGTGTGAATAGTCTTTAATTTTTTTTTCTTAAAACCAAATTGACGGAGCCCTCTAGGATCAATGCCTACCGGGGATGCGGAATGGTTCTAATAGTTACCGCGGCCCCGGAACATGAAAAGCAACCGAAGGAACAAGGGTGGGTGGTTTTAGTCAGTAAAAGTCTGACACCCCCACCCGCTCCACCCAGGGCGGGAGAGAGTTTCAAACTGATCCGATTCTCAAAAAGAAAAACATAATGTGTTAGTGATTGACTGTGTTAGAGACATAAAAGAGTACCACTGATGTCGGTGGCCTGTTCTTAAATTATTTTTAACCGACTTAAAAAAAGTAGGTTCTCAGTTCGACCTGTGTGTACCTACCTATGTATGTTTGTCCGCAATTATCTCGCTTTTGGCTGAACCGATTTAAAGCGATTTTAGAAAAATCAGAAAAGTGTTTGTTACATTCTGGGAAAGGTTTTAGTATATAACATTATTGGATATCCCGTGACGTTACCCGCATAGATCTCGTTTTGCTTTCTTGGATTGTAGATTTTCTAGGACGATTGTTTGTTTTACCGCGATTGTCTCGCGTTTGGCTATACCGATTGTGAGGCGGCTTTCAGAAAAGTGTTTGTTACATTCTGGGGAAGATTATAGTATGTAACACTAATGGATATCCCGTGACGTTGCCCCTTCATTTTATTTTTATTTTATATCATTTTAGGAAAAACAAACAGTAACATATTACATATTTATAACAAGACTTACTTATAAACTAAAATACGATAAATATGTTACCCACTAGGCCACTACGTTTACGTGTTGGATGATGATCCGTTTTCATTTTATTAGATTATAAGTAGTTTAATTTTGAAAGTTACTGTAATACACAGTCAGACATTGGGACTCTAACTATAAAGTAAAATAAAAAGCATTTAAAAAAAAAAAATATGTCCGCCTTCAAAAACTAAAAGCATAAAAATAACTATTTCCGAGTGGTATAAGCCGGTGGCTTCTCTTTCTCTCTTTTTTGCAAGACTAAAGAGAAGTTCAATGTGAGTTTCTTTATACTCGAATTAGACATATTATAGCGTATCGTTGGAAATTTGGAATCCGTATCACGTCATCATCGTCTCCCTAGCCTTTTCCCAACTATGTTGCGGTCGTCCTCCAGTCTATCAGATTCAGCCAGACACCAGTACTTTACGTGAAGCAACTGCCTATCGGACCTTCACAACCCAGTGACTGGGTCTACACGATAAATGGTTAGATTTGTCGGACATTCTGGCTTCTGACTATCCGTAACGACTGTCAAAGTTCTACGGAAGGCTACCAGGACCAACGGTTTAACGTGCTTTTCGAGGCACTGGATGTCGGTAAAGTCAAAATCCTTGCTTTCTTGCATCCAACATCCTATCTAACTAACATAACTAACATGCCTATCCTTATTACTTTTCACTTAGTATGAAAACTAGTTTTTGGTTTATTTTTTAGTTTAGCTTAGCTATTTTAAAAATGGCGACTGGTTTTCAATTGTTTTTCCATAGTTACTCAGTAGCAGGCTGACTTTTACTTTTGTCTTTAAACCAGAGCAGTAGGTGCTCAACGATGCAGATCATTTATTACGTCTAGTCTTATTTAAAAAATTGATTATAATTTTATTATGCTTCTACGTTAACTTTTTATTCACTCCGCATGTACGAGGGAAGAAAGTACTCTTAAATATGAACAAAGTTTTAATTTTACTAAGGGAAGAAAATGCGTTGCAACATGTGATAATGTTTCGGATAGCAAATATTTTTATTATATAAAGTGGGATTAGTGCGAGATCAGGTAGTAGTATAACCCAAGTATTGTAGAAGAATGAGAAAGATTATGTATTTATACTTAGACAATTAAATGAACTTTGAAAAAATGCCAATGACACTATCTATGTGATTCTAATACTAATACGTTTGGATATAGTATAAAATAATATTTATAAATTTAATTCATGAATATTACCCCAAATAAAGAGTTAGCTAGTAAACCCATTTTTAATTTATCAATGTATCTTAGTTATGCAAAGAAACTTTTGCGTCCTTAAAGAAACACAGTAAAATAAAATCAGATTATATATAACGTTAAGAGTGCATGGATTAGGTACCACCGAACACCAAAAACTTAGTTAAAGTAAGTAAACACCTTATTTTTATTTTGTCTTTTGTTTTGATCTCTTAGTACGTGCAACGGTGCAACGCGTAATGCGCCAACGCGCAGTGTTCATAAGGTTTTTGTGGGTGTTTGTTAACGCGACGGCACGTACCAGTTGCAACCTTGCAACAAAACTTAACACGTCAGCTCGTTGCCCGTTGACAAAAACGGTTATCAACAACACAGGTTATGGTACTTAACGTGGCATGAGGTATCAATTTCCCCACGTTCTTGAATTTAGCTGGACATGTGTAACGTTACATCCCGAAATGTATGTAAATGTGTGCATTTACGTGTGAGTCGGCCCTTCATAACGATGTAAGTTGCTTATTTTTGTTCTTTAAAAGCCCCTCATGATCTCATCACCATTGTTTATTTAGGTACTTCTTATTATGGCTCCGGCCGGCAGGTTTGATATCCGGGCATTATTGCGTCGCGTCGGTTGCATACTCGAGCGAACTTCTATGTTCATTTTATAAATATTTACCTACAAGCAAGAGATTAGACCTAAGCAAATATGTTTTTAATAGGTAAATACCAGGGTTCTTCTCCCTTCTCGTCGTGAACACGAGTTTTCCCTGCCTCGCCTCGAGCAGTATTTTCCACTTTTTGATATTACTTGGAAAATAGAAGAACTTTGTCACTTTACATTTTAAATTAGTTTAGAAGTACTGTGACGAAGTCACCACAGCAAAAACAGTTGAAATGCTAATTGAGATTGCTTGTACCAAACACTAAGATTTCAACTAAAGAACAATGAGCGGTTTCGTCCCAAGTGCTGTAACATTTTTCTACCTATATCGTTTGAAAGATCTCAATCAGTGTTATGTTTTTTTGTATGGGCGTAACTCTGTATCTCGTGCAGGGAAACTGTTATAGTGGTTTAATTTATTTGATAAAAATATTGAATAAAACATAATTAATTAGTATTTCAATGACAAAAGGTCTAAAACAAGTGGAAAAAACCACACTGTCGACCGTGCGCCTACTCTAACCCATCACCCCCTCTCTCACCGTTGCAGTTTCCTATACTAACAGAAGACCTTTTATTAATTTCATTAGGCAGTTACCAAATAAAACTCGCCCGGTCTTATTTGAGTGAACACTTAAGAAATGGCATGTACACAATCGAAAAATGCATAGGAGCTATTCCTAACCTTGTGCGGTACAATATAAATATTTCAGAAGGTATTCTGTTGAGGGGGCGGATAAAATCGCGGCATGTATCGGGTAGGATTTATTATTCGTATATTTTGCTAAAAAATAGAGCAGAAACGGTGAGAGATGCAATTGCTTATTATAATTGCTCATGTTTAACAGGAAAAAGAACAGTAGGTACTTGTGCTGACATAATGAGTATCATTTGGTACCTTGGCTGGGCTAGACATCAGCCAAGCATATTGTTACCCGCGACCTTTTTGGATGATATTATCATAGATAATTAATAACTAGGGATGGGCCGAAATTCGTTTCACATTCGGTTTAACCGAATTTCGGTGGCTTGAACCGAACTTCGACATTCGGCCGACTTTCGGCTCAAATGCCGAACATTCGGTCCAAGTTAAGATTTAATTAGCTCATCTATTTTTACAAAAAATAAAACAAAAAACCAGTAAAACTAATAATCAAATCAGTAATTTATTAACCATTGTAATTAGTTACCACTCCACAATCTTTTTTAAAAAATCAAATAAACTTTTAATTATTATTAACGAAAACATAATAAATATAATTAACGAAATGGACCTCTTGACATGGACCTTGAAATAGGTCTACTAACTAACTATACTTTTAAAAGTTACTGTGGTAAGTAGTAGTAAGTATTACTTTAAGATGAATGCTATATGGTAGCCCGCGAAATTCAAATCTTAAGTTTTTTGCAATTTGCAGCTCAGTATCGGAGATTGAGGTAATTTAAACTATATTCGCGGTTATGAAATGGACATATTTGCACTCTATGTTGTAATATGAAATTGTTATCGAGCCATTGTACAGTAAAACTTAAAAAGCACAACATGTTATTTATGCACGTCCATATGTCGCTAGTAACTGAAACCATTTTAGCATTAAATAACTGGTCGAAAATTCTTTTTTTCAGTAGTTCATATGTTTAAGGAAAAATAGTCTCACTAAAATATTTTTGACTTGGCATCTGGTATTTGGGCTTTAATATATTTACTGGCTTTAGTCATTAATCGATTAAATCCAGGATCTTCTACAACCGATATAGGTACTATCTCCCTTGAAAGCGCGCCAAAAATAACCGAAGTTCGGCCGAATTTCGGCCGAATTTTAAAATTTTACCGAACGTCCGGCCGAATTTCGTATTCGGTACAAACCACATTCGGCCCATCACTATTAATAACCACTATTAAAAGTAAACCAGTAAACATAATTTGCATATGTTAAGCCATACTCTTACATAAGGGTATTATTTCTTTGTTATTTATGTATTTGAAAATATAAATAACAAAGGAAATAATACAATTATCAAAATTGTATTATTTTCTTTGTTATTTATACATTATCAACTGTGCGTTTGTTAATAACTGTCGAAAAATAACTATTACTGCCTGTGATTAATGTACAATTATTATAAATGTAATAATTATGTTTACATGTACCACAAAATGCAACAAAGTATGATTAAAGCATTATTTAAAACAAAAACCTTTTTTCACTTGAAGCCCAATAACTTTTGACCTGCATGCAGTTACTATAAAAACTTGGTAAATTAATCATAAAAAAGCTTAAATGATTATGTTTATACTAGTCGCAACTTGTTACAAGGGTTGGGACGCATCTCATACAATAATGCCCATTGTCCTTTTTTAAAAGTTCGAATTTTTCGTTTTTGGGTTAGTTATCTTTCTCAATAAAATTACACATTTCTTCATAAGTTCCAAGGACTATGAATACTCACTCCCTCCACACTTACTTCCTGAAAAGAGATGAGTGCCAGACCAATAGTCATTATGACCCAGACGCTATCTTTCAGACGGGGTCAAAACAACACACAACTCCACTAGAGTGCGTATTACGAATAATATTTCAGTCTCAGGATTATTCCCTCTAATAACACTGCAGTTGTAAATTGGCGCGGAATCTGAACCTTATTAAACTGTCTTGTAAATCGCGTTCGCAGTACAAAGTGCTGATCACATAAAAAATAACAGGGCCATAAAAGCGGCGTGCCTCCCTAGCGGCGCTCGTATAATCAGACAAATATATCTGGATAACTATTGATTTCTTGTCTTATTTTTGGAAGGGTGAAGTGAAATTTTATATGTGATGTTGTATTGCAGTGTTGTGCTCTAAGAAGGCTGTTAAAAATTTTAGAAGTCATAAATGTGCCAAACATTTTTTATTGGAAATATTATAAGTGTAATTTTAGATCACTTTTGGAAATCTTGCTGTATATTAGCAAGATTTGAACAAGCCTTACTCCCGTGGTTTTATTAGCGTTACTCTTACAACTTGCGTCTTTCATTGCTGCTCTTTTCTTGTGCATTGCGGGGCGATATTATGAAATATCAGTATAAGTATTTTCAAGTCGAAAGTATTTCAGTCAAGTCTGGCTACAGAAATCTACAGTTTTTTTCCCAAACCAACTTATAACGGGCTAATTCTAGAAGGTATAAAAAAAGCCAAGGTAAGTAACATTTATTTATCTTGGCTTTAAATATGTTAGTGTTGCTAAGCTTTGATTAAGTAATAGAAAGCTTTTTTTTATTTTTTCATGATTAGTAGACTATTATCTGACGGGCCTGTTGGTCTAGTGTTCAGTGACCTGACCGCTGAGCCAGAGGTCGTGGGTTCGATTCCCGCCCAGGACAAACTTTGTGTGATGAGCATAATTGTTTGTTCTGTGTCTGGGTGTTATTTATCTATAATATGTATGTATTTAAAAATTATATAAGTATGTATATCAGTTGTCTGATTACTATAACACAAGCACTGCTTAGCTTGGGATCAGATGGCCGTGTGTAAGATGTCCCAGGATATATATATATATATATATATATATATAAAGGTTATATCTTATAATAGATATATATATATATATATATTATAAGATATAACCTTTATACCCCTAAAGTAAAAAGATTTAGATGTTTTCGCTTTCATTCTAAGAATTCCCTTGCGTAAACGTTATTAACGCTACCATGTTTTATTCAATCATCGTCCATCTATCGTGCCGAAACACCTACAACATAATATAAATAAAAACCAATACTCATAAGATTCCTACTACACCAAATTCAACTTTTCCATTATTTATTATATTGTTATTGATACTACATTCAATTCACGTTTCATTTCGTGTTATCAGTTCACTGGTTCGTTCGTACAATATAGCGGTACTTGTCGAAATTTTATTGGTTTCCCGAGTATGAGCAGCACTTGTGGTATTACCGTCAGTCATCTGAGTGGTGAGAGCAAGCGAGACGTCTCGGCGGGCAGCTCAGCTGCCTTTGTAAGGCTATGGACAAACGAAACTTATGGCAATTGTTATAGTATAAGGGTTTTAAAATTATTTTAAACTAGTTTTTGTATGCAATTTCGATTGAATGTCGGTTTTCGTGGACGTAAAGATGAGAATTAGATGTAGTTTAGTACCTCTTGTAGGTTCAAGCTGACTCCATAGTATTTTATGTGATTCTATTAAGTAATGTCACAGTTAAGGCGTAATAGACAAGGTGTACATTGTTGTTATAATGTAATGAGTGTACTGGATTTCTTTGTAATAATTATATGTTCTTTGACATATCAAAGAACTACACACACTGTAGTATAGGTCTTTAACAAAATGCGAACTGCGGCTTGCTACTAACGTTCGTTGTTGGACGTAGGCCTTACCCAAGATACCACAACACAACTAAAGATTTCTATTAAAAAAACCGGACAAAAGGAAAAAATGATAAATGATTTTCGGCACATCTATTGTATTTTTCAGAATGTCAATTTAGTGTTGCAGTTTGTCACGTGTATTCATCCTAACGTTGGGGCGCGTCTTGCTGACCCAGTTCGCGACCGTGGCGGGATGGCGGGATACAGGATAGTGGGATCACTCGAAAGGGTTTACGGTTTCAATATTTGGAAGCCTTCACATATATGCGCACTTTAGCTGTCTTATATAATGCACTTCGTTTCAAGTTACGCCGACTTTTATGAGACAAACAACGCTATTTATTTCCACGACCTATTTTTAACTGAGAAAACATTAGTCGCAGCCTTGCGTAACAACCGACAGCCTTCACAAGGTAGTCTAATCTGGTTCAGAGGGCTGGTATCCAATTTGCCGCCATGTTATTGTGGGGCTTCGACCGCAGCTCGCGTAATTGACACCGAAAGTAAAACCGCAACTTATAAATCGGAAAATGTAACCTAGACGACAACCGCACGACGCAAAAACCACCTGCGAAATTACAACACGTACTGCCTCTGCAGCGCCATCAGACTCGACAATCGCCGGCCGGCAGAACCAATCTACTCGATGCTTTATTATTATCGTCCCGACTTCCAATAAAAATAACGTAATTTACCATCCGAATAGAGCAGTCTTATAGGTTTAGTTTAGAAAGTTGGCATCTTGTCCATAGCGGTTATTCCGCGTTCCCTACATAGACTACCAGGCTGCAGGTTGTACAAAAAGAAGGCTCTATTTAACGGGAACTGATTCGGAAAAAAGTGCTCTGTGAGCTCCATGACGAAGAACCGGATTACTATGGCCGGGCCGCAAAACAAATCCACTACGATTTACGTACCGTAAACTCGTTACGCGTTTGGAACGAGACGCGTTCGTGGTGGCGTGTTTAGTTGGAATTTGTTTCTTGTTGTGAGTAGCCGAGAGTTGAGATCGGGTGTCGTAGGGTGCGTTAAGTACCGCCGGGCGGCGAGAGAGAGGCGAGCTTACAGTGTATGGAGAGGTTCGCAGGTTCATTCGGAGGAAGTGTCGTTATCACAGTCGCTGTTCGGCGTTTGGACGGCGCGGTTCGTTGCGGACGGTCTGCGTGCAGGTTGCGTCTGTACTCACTTCGCCAGAAGTTTTGCGGAGATCGCGTTCCGATATTGCATCGGCGGCGGCCTTTCCCGGCTCGTGACTGATCACGGACGTTATAGAAAGTGAAACTGTATGCTTGAGAGGTGTAAACAGATAGTGCAAGGACGCCTAAACTCTGTGCTGGATTGAGTGCTTTGAGTGAAAAACGAATTTTACTGAACTAGTTTCGATATCAGCGCAGTTTTATCAATTAAACTGTGTCTAGATTATTGAAGTGCTGCAGGCTTTTCCAAAAACGGTAAGTAATAAGAACTTTTTATGCGACAAACCGGACTTGAAAAACTTTATAAAATTAAAAAGTAGGTTATTGAAGACATTCTTACGGATTAGAATGACCAAAACTTTAATTACGCATGTACTTACATAGCAATTAAAGTACGCAGAATTTAATGAACCTCCTTATCCAGTAAACCTTGAAGTTAAATCACTCTCTTATTTTCTTTTTGGCATGAACAATGATGATAAACACGAAATAAAAATTAAGTAGGTGGGTAAGTGAAGAATGTAAATTTCTGTCTCATCAACTTTTTTTATACGGGTGCTCTAGGCTCAAGAATTCATAAGGGCGGAAGTGTACGAAAAAAATGGTAATATCATTAGGGCAACATCGCTGCATCGCTCAGGGGATGTTATTTACAAACGACGTAATTACTGTGATAATATGGAAATTTTTAATGTACTCCTTTCGTGAAAAAGTTGAAAGTACATTTCCTTGAATCACTCTACTTACATTTTCGTGCAAATGTTTTGATAATATTTTCCGAGTATTTAATGAGCAAATATTTTTTTTATAATTTTCGTGCGTCTAAAGTACCAACCTGATAAGGCCTTGTACACATTTGCATCGATAACACATTCGACGTCGTTGATGACTGTGTGTGTACCATCAACAAAATCTGTAGTGTATGCTTTAGGCCTGATACTCATCATCATTACAAGAGATGTGTAGCTATTACTCGCTTATTACACCATTACATAGGGTAAGTTCGCCTGTTCGCGTCCATAGACCAATTCGCGTCCATTTTACGGATCTCCTTAAAAAAATCCTCGAAATTAAGAAAACTTACACACCAGTCAAACGAATAGTCATTACCGGTAATACCTCAATGTATAAGAGACACGCACATAAGGTCAAAAGGTCCGTGCGACAAACCAATCCTGTTTAAAAAAATATTTAGTCCCGGCTATTTAACAAGAAGGCGCGAAAGCGCGGTTTTTTAGATAAAAAATAGTGTGCAGCGGTGCGTTCGATGGTAAGTTTTTTATTGTTTTATGTGAATTTTAGGATTAATAGCTGTTTCTAGACCTTTATAATGAAAAAAGGAATAATGTTAATCATGAATTTGCTTAGGTTTTTTAAATTTAACGATTAAAATAAGGTGGACGCGAATTACTACATCGAATTTACAAAACTTCCACTTTGCGTCCGCAATGGACGCAAACTGTACCTACAGTGGATAATAATAAATCCAATTGCGTCCACTAAGTATTTTAGTTAAATACAATTGTCTTCCCGTTCCCGGGGGTTTCCGGAATGAAAACTATCTATCTTATGTCCTTTCTCGGGTCCCAGACTAAATCTGTAACAAATTTCATTCAAATCGGTTCAGTGGTTTTGGCATGAAGGAGAGACAGACTGGCAAACGGATTATTAATCAAGACTGATATTTAGCAAAAAGAACAGAACTGATTACTGTTTATTGTAAAACGTGCAATCATTATTTATGTACTACTGACAATCAATGTTGAGATGAAATATATTTATTTTGAAGACCAAAGTCATGTCCAACGTAACACCAATAAGCATTAAAGTAGACGGGGAGACATTGCAACATGGCCAAGAATACCTTTACTTGGGTCAAGTAGTCTCTTTCCAGGCTAGGCAAGACAAAGAAATTTCAAGACGAACGGATAACGCCTGGAAGAGCTACTGGTCCATGAAAGAACTATTTAAAGGTGAACTGCCTATGGCACTTAAACGCAAGCTCATGGACATGTGCATTCTCCCTGTCTTAACTTACGGCGCGCAGGCCTGGTCTCTAACTATGGCTCAGAAGTCCAAACTCAAGGTTTGCTAACGAGCAATGGAGCGCAGTATAGTAGCTATCAAATTAACAGATCGAGTTCGAAACACTATACTGAGCTCCAAAACAGGAAAAGCCGACGTTGCTCAAAAGGTTGCTCAACTTAAGTGGGACTGGGCAGGACATGTCTGCCGCATGCCGGAGACTGTGGGCTCAAGTAGCACAGAGTTGGAGCCCTGATACGGGAAGACGGGGTCGCGGCAGACCACGAAGGAGATGGCGGAACGAACTGGACGGATTTATGCCCAATTGGACCACAGAAGCGAAGGTTGGCGAACGATGGAAGGACTGGAGGGAGGCCATTGCCCAGGAGTGGGACAGAACAGGCTTATAAAAAAAAATGATTTTTAATGAAAATAATGTTAATTTTTAGGGTTCCGTACTTCCGTTCCTAGTCAAGGTAAAAACGGAACTCTTATATGATCACTGCTGTCCGTCCGTCCGCCCGTCTGTCAAGACCCTTTATCTCAGAA
This sequence comes from Athetis lepigone, assembly GCA_033675125.1. Lineage (NCBI taxonomy): Eukaryota > Metazoa > Arthropoda > Insecta > Lepidoptera > Noctuidae > Athetis > Athetis lepigone. Next base: position 9,896,078 of record CM066236.1, read on the forward strand.
AGGCGTAGTGATATCAAGCTGAAATTAATATCAGTAACAATCGAATTTCTAAATCAACGCAACAAAAATGTATTGCACAAGTAAAGAAAAAGCTCCGAGAACCGTTAACTTGAATGTATTTAACAAAAAAAAAATACGGAACCCTCGTTGCACGAGTCCGACTCGCACCTGACCATTTTTTTTATAATTTATATTCATAAATAAAGTATTTTTTTGTAATTCAGCTTATTTTTACAAATTCTTTGAAATATCACCCCTTTGTTCCTATTCTAAGTGGTTGGACGCAAAATGGTCCACGGGTGGACGCAATTTGGATTTTTTGGACGCAAACTGGGTAAAACGCCTATTTCTGAAAATTTCCTATTTAACAAAAAATCACTAAAGGTTTCGAACAAAACTGCAAGTAAATCTTAAAATAGACTAATATAACTAACTCATCACATATTTTTTTCATAAAAAATAGTTTTACAACAATTTTATTATCGCCGTCAAAGTTGCCAACTGCACTAAATGGACGCAAACAGGCGAAATGACCCTATTATGATCACTTCTTGTGTGTTCATCCCTTTAAATGCAATTAACCGTTTATTATATTAGGGTTTGCGTAATCTAATACAGCAGAGCCGCCATGTGTTCTTAGGGAGTAATCCTACTGAATAGTTGTTTATATGCAAATTGGAGATCGCATTTTCAGTTGAAATATTTTTTTATACTAGTAGGTATTTATTCTAAAAGAAAAACACTGTAACTCAAAATACATTAATAAACAAATATGTACTAAAAAAACTCAATTAAAAGCAACATATTTCTAAATATCGCACCATATTTCACAAATTGCATATTGCAATGAATGCATATAGGTAAAGTGAACCAGTAAAATCTGCAACTCATGAAAAGAAACGGCCACCAGTCTTTGATTTACACAGGGGTCGGGTTAAGCCAATTAGCTTTATATAATGTTTTATTCAGAAGGTAGAAAGGTAAATTAAACGTATTTCATATAGGTAAATAAAGCTACGTTACGATATAGGTAATAGCCGGACGTGTGTATCGTTTAATTGCGTAACAATTTAGCATTAATTTCTGTAATTGCGATGTAAGGTTTGCAAAATTTGAAACGAATTTATCTTGCTCGTGTAGGTACGTGATTTTGATAATTGGGTAGCGACATTTAATAAGTACTTTAAATCGGATGGCTATTAGCAGAATTTGTTCAATTTCTAATTGTATTTGAAGCGGTAATTAGGCTGAAATAATTTATCGTGGGGGAGTGAAAATGTATCCACTAAGCTAAGGGACCGAAACGACTATCGCCTCAATTACGGGAATTTGCTTGTATCAATAGAGTAACTCTCATTGCCTCAACGATATTTAACGTTTGATTGATAGCGTGGGGTCGTCTCAGAAGCTGTAGTAACATAGTAGAATAATTAATTTTGGACTAGTAATTTGGTAGGCAATAAAAAATATCAAGGCTCTATTCCAAAACAATACACATGTAATTAATCTTCAATCTTAAATTACATTTTTTATGTGTGTGTAATAACGAGATAATTAACATACGTACTACATTGTACAGTTAATTACAATCTCCTACAAGTCAAGAGATCGACAACACAGATTCTGCAGACTAATGTAAGTACGCAGACACGCGACATGTTTAAAAATCGAACACTCATTCGAACCGAACACAATCCATAGATTAAATGCTGAGTAAAATTAAAAAAAAGGCCGGGCATTGTAGACGTGCACGCTAAACGTGACATAGTTACGGTTAAAGAGAAAAAAAAGATAAAATCTAATAACGTCTATTGACACGGCGATTAGTATGCAACGTATCACTCGCCAACGTGCTGTATCATCGCCGTATCATATTTCTACTTATATGCCAAACCATGCCACTTATGTAACGGAATAAATAAAAGATATTCTGTAAGTTCCGCCGTCTCTATTTTCTTTGGTGTTCGGTAATCTAATTAAGGTTTGTCTGTGTCGTCTTATCTAAGTTGGATCAAGTTATGATTGGATTTTTTCCAGTTTTCTTGTAGATAAACAAAATCAAGATTTAAGAAAAATCTAAATCGAGGTTTTTAACCTTAATATCCTCTCTGATTCATATATCTATCGATAACTTATAATCGAAAAGCTTAAATTTAATAATGATCGCTTAAAATAACAAAAATTATCTGCAAAACATGGTGTATGAACAATAAACGATAATTAATTACAAACAAACGTAATTAATCAATCACCGGCGAAAAACAAAGAACAAGCGCAATAATTATTGTTAATTACATCCAGTAACAAAACTGTTATTTAATAAAAATAATTAATCGTTATTTATACTGATATAAATGAAAGGCACTGGTTCGTGTCGATATTCTTTTAAAACCACTTCAAATTGCGTTGCTATTAATGCCCAGTGGTGCAATTGCACTTAATTTGAATACTGTCCGGTGATTTAAGTATATTTTAAATTACAAAAATTGCTTGTCGCACAGCTAATTACGAGAACTGCGGCACTGATATAAATTAGATTCGAATGAAACCATTTCTGAAAGCACTAACAATACAAAGCAATTACAACACGCCAAATAAAACGCGATGGAAATATTTTATTACACACAATGCCTTTACGAAGGAAATGTAGTAACAAGCCTTGATTGAAATTTCTTCATTTAGGGTGCTTAAAATTATATATTTATTTTTATAGGCTGGCAACTTAGTGACTTTAAAAGATAAAACTTTCACCGCCGCGGTAGTGGTATAAAAAACCAGCCAAACGCGAGACGGACTCCTGTATGGAGGGTTTTGTATCATGATCGGCGAAAAACAGCGAAAAAAAACCACGTTTGCTGAATGGGAATATGGGGACCCAATTAGATATTTACTTTATTCTGATTTAGTATTTGTTGTTATAGCGGCAACAGAAATAAATCATCTGTAAAAAAAATAACTCTCTAAAAGACTCTCTGTAAAATATTTAACTCTCATGAGATACAGACCCTGGTGACAGACAGATAGACGGACAGAGAACGATGTCTTAGTAAAAGGTTCCCGTTTTATCCTTTGGGTACGGAACCCTAAAAATTTCTCCACCAAACTAATATTCATCTATTAGCACGCCCCCCAAGTTAAAGGTCAAAATCTTTGTCATGGCAACGTTCAAAGTTACAGCGGTTTCGTTTACGACATAGTTATAACTTAACTTAGATATATTTCAATAAACTTCCCAAGTTTTAACCATAGAAACCAGTTTGACACTACTGGCGTAATGAATTTTGTCTCATATTACCTAATTTAGGAGTTATTAAGAAAACTTTTAGCCCAAAAATGTCTGCTATGTGTATAAAGTTTGAACACTTTGCAAAACGTCTGAATGAATGGAGAAAACTTATGAATTTTAATCAGAAAAGTTACAGAGTATGACACAGTAATCCTTTAAATAAGCAACTTAAACAAAAAACTTCTTAGCACATAAATCGGGTGATAATTATGACATTATGTTGGACTGCGTCAGGCTACAAAATAAATATCAGCATGAATAGGATACTAATGTAAATGTTGAATGATAAATAACCAGCTACTTAACTTCTAAATGCGGAATATTTTCCAGACTAGCCTAGCTTTTTATTTCTAGATTTCCAAGACATTTACAGTACACCAGTGGCAATATTTTTTGCAATAGCTGGCAATAAAACCCGTTGGCAGTCGTTAGTATAAAATATGATACTACTTATTACGTAATGAGCCAGTTTGCTTGACACTTATTACTCTACCTACCAGTATATACTTACTATAAACAGTGTCTAATTTGAGTTAAAGACTTAAAAAGATAATTGCGAGGCGACTATTCAACGACTGTTAATACAAAATTTTTTATAATGATTGATCATCACTTAGTTTATGTAAGATGATTGTGACATTTGAGGTTATTTAAATAAATGACGATTTCATAACAAAAATTTTAATCGGATTATGAGGATAAAAGAAATCAGAAAATTAATTGGTGTTCAATTGTTGTGGTTATGTATTTCAGTTTATTATATATTTCAGTTGAAATCTGTCGCAATGCTGTCGTTTGACATCCCTAGTTGTTTTATTGAGCTTCGTCCAAATCATAAATAACTATGGTTATTCAAGTGTCACATAGGTGCGTACCTACCCTTGTTATACGAAAATTAAATAAAAAGATAGAGTTGCCTTACTGTACCGCGGTATACATAATTAATGTATGATAATGTCAGTCCGAGCGGGGGTTAGGTTGAGTGCCCACTTATGGAAACCATTTCCTTTTACATTTTTATCTACATTTATGATTAGATGGTTTCTCAGATAGGTTTTTCTAGATAACATACTTTATCTTTAAAATGTAGCAGTTTTAAATTCTAATACAGCGCCTTAAATGAATTGAATAAGATTACATGGTGTAGAATACTCAAGTTATTTTAAACGAGTTTAGCGCGAGCAAAACTTTGAGCGGAGCTAGCTTTCTTTTGTTTTGTTTCCTCTTTACAAGGAGAAGTGAGTGGACTGTAAAACCACGAAATAAATAGTCGCCAAGGGGCTATGTTGAAAGCTAATCTGTTGAACATACTTTGTTTTTGTAACACTGGGAACATTTTCTATGGGCTCTGTCGGATTTTTTCTCAGAGTTATTTTTACACAAATGTTGCCGCATAATTCACGCTTCAAAATTATAGACAACACAATGAATCACGCACCACTTTTCTGACAGTTTCACTATCACAGCGCAATTGACCGAAAAACCGATAATTAAATCTCTGAGAACGGACAGACAATGAAATTAACATAGAAACATTTACGAACAATACTTTTGGTAGCAACCTTAACATTGAAAGTAGTTTTAGATGTTCCGGTTTGATATCACACAGAGCACTTTAATCACAAACTGACAGCAGATAGGTGCAGACGAGCGATTAGTCGCGCTTTATTAATCGCACACTGTCGTTGCAAAATTGTTTTTTGACGATACGTATTACAGATTAATTTACAACCGTCAATTAGATCTAGCTACACTTCAAATGAGACATGATAGATTAGTATTGTTGTTAAATTAAAGCAAACATCAATACTAATATAAAATATGAATGCGAAAGTAACTCTGTCTGACTGTCTGATTCGCTTCTTCAAAACTACTGAACCGATGTAAATAAAATTTGGTAGAGAAATAGTCCATAGCCTGAGTAATTAATATAAACAGCGATACGGCGGCCATACCTAGAATAATTTTTACCTTGAAAATCTCACAGCTAGTAAATAATATAAACAGCGAATTAGTTTGTTATAAAGGTTGTAACATTAATTAGGTTAACTTTGAATTTTAACGGTCATCCATGTTAAGACTGTCTTTGTCGGAACCTTTATTTACGCCGTGTGACTTTCGTAGTTTAAATTTTACTGCTAAAAATATTCAAATGTCTTACGTAATATTGTGAATAAAATGAAAATGTTTCTCGATTTAACTCAAGTTAATGGCTTTTATTTCCATAACTGCATGACATCAATGTCCGCTGTGGTCGCCCGTCTGCGTGTCGTGTGAATCATACCCGTTGCTTTTTGTTGCATCCGTTTTTGCACGTTGTTATGCTAAATAAAAACTGTCTATTAGATGCGATCTATTTCTCCTCATCGAATTGATAGATTTTAATTTAAAACTTGCGCTCCATGTGAAGTGGTTATTCGTTTAATTGCTTACCGCAGACTTTTATTGAAACATTTCGTATCCAAGTTGTGATGTGCGAAAAGTAGGTTTTTGGTGAACCAATTGAATTGCTTCTGACACGGTCATAAATAACAGGCACCTATTTGTAAAAACGTGGAATGATAATAAGCAGCTATAAAAATATTTTACGATTCATTAAAAATGTTTCAATACGTAATTTATATTCCCGACATCGTAATAAATCACGTGAAATGCCGAAATTCCGATGAAATTTTACGTAAGCAGGTACCGTCATGGCAAAATACTGTGACAATGAAACGATTGTCAGGGGAAAAAATGAATGAAAATGTAACGTAAACTCAGTAGATATCAAAACACACTTCAGGTCAGTGTAATTTGGCAGACAAGCTTTTTTTGGAAAGTCGTTTTGCCCGGCGTTCCCCCAAATGCGGCGTGACTTGGCTAGCGAAAGAGATGAGATTAATGACAGGGGTGGAACGACTTATATCGACCTTCGCTCACACCATTGTGCCATACGTGCTTTGTGCTTCATACTTTAAATGTTAAAATTAAGGATTACGATTTATGAAAAAAACTGATTTAGATATTGTTACATTTTTTTACTCTACCTACTGAAAAATAAACAGTTTACTTTGGGTAAATATTTAAAAAGCAAAACCATAGATAACAGTAACAGTTGATTACGATTTCACCCACGAAAATGAAATGAAAAATACTTAAATAGATTAAAATAACGAGAAAAGTTAATACTTTTTTAAACTATACTAAGCATCATCTAGTAAAAACTGCTCAAAGTAATGAAAAACAGTACAGTGTTGTGTTGTACAAAAGCAACATACTGTAGTGTAAAAGGATATTCTTTTGGAAGAGAATTTTCTAGCAATATTATGTTTACCCGAATGAAACGAGCCTACGAGCTACGTCAAACAAACGCCATTCTGTTTTATACTCCAAAAGAACAAAAGCCTGTAGACAGCCTAGACTTATTAAATTGAATGATGTTTTTACAGCTTATCACTTAAAAAGTATCAGCTACTTGTTTCTTTACTTCTCTACGAGGAAAAATGTTGAAAAAAATAAAATAAACTCGGAACATAGTTTGAAGCTTAGATTTTATAGAAATGATTCCGGCCACAAGTACATCACCTCCAAGTTATCGCGATGATCGATCAACGTAGTCTGTCACTGTCACTTCCTTTAATTCACTCCGGTTTATAAATAGGTACCGTTACCTTATAAAAACAGTAATCTCTAAAGGCGACGCTTGTCTTCCGACCGCCCGGCGGCGGCCCACGATAAAAACTTTCCTGGCAACTTTTCTTTAACCAGTTTTCTTCGAATAAAAGTAGCAATCGATATAATCGAATCGTTACGTGACGGTGTGATTGGAGGAACTCTATCGTATCTTGAACTGACTTCCGATGGCTTCGATTGTTCCGATGGACTCTGACTCGCATACATTTCATTTGACCTTTCGTAAGTAAATCGTCCCATCCCTTCACTCGCATTCAAAAAGGCTATTCATTCAGAACATATAATGGATAAGTATCGTATGTCTAACTTAATTTAAGTTCTTAGTTCTTCGTAATTAAGTTTTATGATCTATGGGCACAATAGTTGACCTTTATAGTCCCTATTTTTGTTATCTATATTATGTTGAGAAAGCTTAAAGTCTCAAGTTATAATTAAGTAGATTAATGGAAGTGTTTTAGTAATTCATTGTCGCTTCAGTGTAACATGAATAGCTTTGTTAAATAATGAGGTAGGACGAGTCAGGGCAGGTCTAGAGCTCTTTGAAGAGATTGAAGCATTTCTATTTTGGTATTTTCCCCTTTCATTATTACATTCTAGATTGTGAGTAACTCAAGTAATATTAGAGAGTAAGACACGTATATTATTTGAAAGGTGATATTGAAAAGATTTTCCTTTAATAATATATAATTATGATGAGTAGGTACCGAAGAGAAAGATTTATAAAAGCGTTCAAAATGAAGAAAATTATAACAGCCGCTTCATTTTCTTGATTATAAGGAAGAGATCTGGGATAAAGCTCATATCACCTCAAACTCATCGATAGGGAATTGTCTAGAATATCACTGTTTATAATGAATTAATTTGATAACTCTATAGTATATGCTTGCAACTTAGTCGATCAATATCTAAATCTATTTTCGAAACTAATGCTTAATTATTTGATGCTTGTTACACTGTCATAATAATGCAGATACTAGGATGCTGTTCTCATTAAACGATAATTTGCAGTATTATATACGGAGATTGATTTGAAAACTGTATACATTTTTTCTTGAAAGTAATTTCCAATGATGGAGAGACTGAAGCAGGAAATATGATGCAACAAAAACAGATGAAAGCATGAAATCTAAATGTTACAGATCAACAGACAAAATGATTGCAGAATTTCATTCAACACTTTAAATAAATCTTGAGAGATATCGAGAAAATCTATATGAAAGCGTAAGAAACCAAAAAGAATTTTAATAAAAGTACAAAGTCGTGACAATTTTTTACGTCGCGTATTTTGTAATGCTAGTTTAAAACGCACTTAACAAGACTTAAGTATAGCACAAACGGACGCTTAGGAAAATTTATTTCCTGAAAGAGTGTGAAATGGCTTATTCAAATGCAAATGCAGAATCCTGTCCAGTCAAAGCGATTTCGCTTAGTATATTTTCTACCTTATTTTCGTAAAGTTTTTCACAGTTTACGGAGTGGGCGACGCCGCCGTTAGCTTATGTAAAAATTTAATCAAAACATGTTTGCGTTATAAGCTTAGAGCGTTATTTTCTTTCTAGGTTGTTTTGACAAAGACGAAATAAAACATTTTTTAATTCTTTTATGATAAACTATCTGACATCTGAAACACCTGGGGCAAAGCTGATATAAATATTAATTAATTAATAAATGTAGGTGTGTTGAGTACTTCTATGGACGAGCCCCTTTACAAAGAGCTTGAATATTTAAACGAATATTACTTATAGGTAAAGTTAACAGCATTTATGTAAAGATATGAACAGGCTTATCAAAATTCACACGTGAACGCTATCCGACGGAACCAAGTATGGAAACAGAAAAAGTAGTCAGTTTACAAACGGAAGTCATCAACATAACCACGCAAGTCGTCCAGTGACAACTGCCATTAGAAATTCACCGGAAACATACCAGTCTAGTCTCACTCTCGCTTTTTAAAATAAGATCAAGTCTTCAAGATGATATTGACCTCAGTCGGTGATCTAACTCCGATTTACATCAATTTACGTAGATTCACGTCGAGTCAAAGTTTTTCGGTGATTGATAAAAAGTTGTCGTGACGATACCATTACGTTTGTTTACTATAACGCAATACTACGATTACGAAGGACCGCAGTTCGAGTCACGATCGATCACTCTTGGTTTCGATTTTACGCCATCCGTAGTTTAAAATTGCTGACCGTAATGGGTAGTGATATTTCGGCAGTAATTTCATTAATTTTGTTTTGCAATTTTGATTCTATATTTGGAAGGTTTCGCTATTTTCTTAGCCTTGGAAAGTAAGAGGGCGGGGAGGCAAAAATAATTTCAATGTTTACAATTTGACTAACTGCAGTAAGTTTAAGTTTCTGTTAAAAAAAAACGCTTATAACTAAATTCTTAGCCAATTTCACATAGTTTCGTAACAATGACATCACTTCAGGAAACATTTAACTCAAAACAACAATAACTTGTTATGTTACAGCCATAGTGCTCAGTGACCACTTTTCTTTGAAAGTGGACCTATTAAAACTAGTCGAGAGACACTAAGATGATGTGATGTCATAATAACACAACACTAGATGTAATCTTAACGACACAGCACTCCCAGTTGCATAGTTTTATCAAAGGAGAATGTTCAAATCTAGCATCGCTTTAAAATAAGAGGGAATAGCCACAAAAATGTACTCATAAATCATAACATAATATTTTAACTTTCCTAAAATAACTTCATGGAAATCTTTTTAGGGGTTAATATTTTATATTTAATTAGTTATTTATTCGACTTTGTTGCATTCTTCCTTTAATGACGTACTTAAGTAAAAGCGGTGTTGCCAATTTCATAAACTTTCCCATAATCAGTCTTAACTGATAGTATTACATATTTTATTTTTAAGAGCACACGTTGATGTCTCAAAAATAATTACGAATATAACATTCATTTGCGTTACCAACAATTTATATTTAATTACCATTTCTAAAATAATGTTATTTTACTAACAAAAAGTATTTAGGTGTTTAAGTTATCACTTATGGTTGATTTTTATCAGCTGTGGGCAGCACTGCCACGGAAATTCAAATGTTAACAGTCAAAATTGACACTTTCAAGTAAAACAAAGCGACGAATCGACGAATATTTTTATTGAAAATTGAGTTTATTTTGCGTTATTAGATAACGAATCATTGCGGTTAGTTCGTGTACAGCAGACTCTTCCGATTTCTGTGCGATCAAGCAATCTTTTCAAAACTTTCGTACGTCGACGTTTTTACGACTTCGGATCGTTTCTCTCTTTAGGCAGTACCGACAATTTTGTTAAAATAAAAATAACACGCTGTGCGGACTGTGCCCCCCTTGCTCTGAAACATCCTCTACCCCGTCGCCAACAGGGGGAAGCAACGGATGCAATGGTTACAATTCTACGATACTGGATTAATCCGGCAACGGTTAGTATCTTATTATATTGCATTTACACGTTTTTTTGACGTTAGTGTAGTAGAAAATGAGCGCATTATTGTTATATTATGAACAATATTATACGTTATTATGGATAATACCAAAGATGGTCCAAGTCAATAGCACTATTTGTATTTTGTTGTACAGCTAACTGTAACAGCAGATAACGAAAAAAACTATTTGAAAATCCTATTAGAATCATTTTCGGTTTCCACGCGGACGAATTTCCTATTAAACTAATGCTAAGATCAATCAACAATATGTAATAATATTTATTATATTTATTTTCAGATGTCAGAAGAACATCCTCTTCTCTCAGGAATGTTATATTATACTCGAATGAGCATCTCTAAACTCTTGAAGTGTAATGTGTGTTGAACGAGCTTATGGACATCAACAGCTAAAACATACAGAGTATTTAGAATAACCGACCAACTCTGACAATTCAGTTGTGCTTGTAAATAATCTAAGTGAAATAAATGCCATTGACTTTTGAATATTTTTATTTCCACACAAACACATTAATATTTCAAATGTTTAATTACACGCATTGCAATGATGACTAAAATAAGATTTTGTCTGTTTACAATAATAAATTAGTTTCAAATGGTTTTTACAAAAAGAACCCTTATAGTTTCGTCATGTCCGCCCGTCCTCGTCTTACCACCTTAAACCTAACCCTTTGTGACCAAGCGATAGCCGGCTGTCGCCCTGCTATTGTCTTTATTGTGTCTCGAATCATGTAAACATCATTTTAAAAATAAATTATAACAATTAAAAAGGGGATAGAAAACCCTATTCTATGCGGGGCCTGTTTATTTTCTACTCTTTATGCCTATAAGCCACTTAGATTTAGTATGACCTAATTACCATTTACTTGGGAACTTTCCTTGGTTTGTTTAAAACTATTCCGTTTTGTTTTATGAGAATAGAAATCATAATATTGTTGTAATTTGTACTTTTTTGGTAGAAGTTATGGTACATAACTAACCTAAAAACTTGCACATATAAATCAAAATTCAACAAAAACCCCTAAAAATATGTAGATAATTTTTATTTCCTTGGAAAGTACGACCTCTCCCCTCTTTTATATTCAATTTACACTAAGATTACATTATTTTTTATGCGCAACGGCGTCCTATAGTATGGTGGTCAATGTCCTTTGCTTGTACAAGAGATAAGTGAAAATGCGTCGTAAGGGATATGTGAGAAACTTCAACTTATTTCAACTATGTCATTGAAAATGGACACACAGACGGGGTTACACTGAGTCTTGAATACAAAATGCAAAATTCGCTTAACTGACCGACAATTACTTATGATAGGAAACTAAAGGAATTAAACACTTGCCCTACTTCTAAAACTTTATGTGGACCAAACTTTATACTACCGTTTATAACCTCAAACATAAGCGTAAGTAATTAAAACTATTACTAAAATGTTTTACGATCCTCCGCTGTACGCTTTGTGGCAGAACTCGGAAACTGTGGCTCTCTTCAGAGCGCAATGATTAATTACGACTTCAACATGTAGTTAAGCGGTTATTGAAAAGTTTGAAGTACTTGGAGTTTTATGTTACATTTGCCGCAAAAAATCCCTCGGAAAAGTTAATTTGGTACGACGAATATTTGGGATCATTAATTCTCGAATAATGGGACTTTGGTTATTTGGTGGGTTGTGGTTACTGAATAACTCCAGGCGAGAGACACTATGCTATAAAAGGAACGGAGGGACTCTAAATTATGTTAAGTGAACTGACAGTAGTAACTTTTGTTTGTTTTGTTGCTGACTATTTGATAGAATGTCCAGACTAGAGTTACTGTTTGATAAAGACCACGCTCGTTGGTGTAAAGTGGCTGCAAGAACTACTGCCACAGTTTGTCCGAGTAGCGTGCTAACCTACAGCAGCGTTTGCACACTTACCTACTTACTCGAGCATCACGAGTGAAACAATACACGTCATGTTACTTGAAGTGAGAGTGACATCCAACAATAGAATAATAATCACAACACAACGAGCTTTGAACAAAGGCCATCAACACTCTTTTATTTATACCATCTAGAAACTTATTAGATTCTATTCACGCGGATCGGATGAGCGGCGTGCGAGATGCAATGACAAGTATTCCGGGGAGACAGGACGGTGGACCGTTAGTGGACGTGCCGGAATCTGCCGTGTGGGTACCGTTACCGAACCGATCGATCTGCGCCTTGATGAACCTTGGCAAACAAACGCCAAGTGTTTTATGGTACGGTATGCCATTAGCCTTACGACCTCCAACCAGTTTATGAAATTAATCTCCGATGATTTGACTTGTGAACTCGTGCCGAAAACAATTTTATGACCGATTTATTTTTTTCATAAAAATTTCGAGACTATTAGCGCGGAATTTATTGCTCACTAGATTTTGTGCTCAAATCGACTCGAATCACCGAGCTTAAACTTGATATTTATTGTATTTGATTATATATCGGAATTTTTGATGTAGGTGTATCGATGAGGACGTAGATACTACTATAGATATTATTTTGATATCAGCGAAGTTAAGGGTTGAGTATGTGTGGAAGTTTACAAAATTTGTAGGCGATGGATTGATTGCTAAAGTTATGAATGTAATTGTGACCCAGTTTATTGGTTGTAATCATCTCTCTCAAACTTTTAGTAAAACATTGTGTATTTATTATAAACATATGTGGTAAACATTATTATTCTTGAATTTCTATAAACAAAACCAACACTGCAAACAACAAAACATCACTAAATTACTTAGTATAATTGATATTGTTTAATAACGCCATTAAAAGAGGAAAGCTCCAAGTTTTTGAGGCTTACAAACAGGATTTCAATTTAATTTCCTTTCCGACAATACCTAATAGATTTCACTGGGGTCGTGGTAAATAAGAACTTGTTGCTTTTCCCGGAGGTTTTTTCTTGAAGTTATTTAACGTTCAGAATGGTTAGATTTCTCGCTTGGTGTACCTACAACAGCCGGTTTTATTAGTATCTATTAAGAACGTCGATGACGGATACCTTTACCAACTGACCGTGAAAATCTGACGTTTTCTCTGCGCACGGACACGCTTTATTGTGCGGGCCAGCAATTCAGCGAATGACAGTACTGATATGAGATTGTTATGGCTTTTTCCAGTGTAATTGTCAAATGATATCGGAGGTACAAATCTTGACAAAACAATTTTCAGATTCGCCTTATACTACGAATTAGTTTGTTCTAGAATCGGGCAATTGGGACAACATACTGTACTTACTTATTTTTAGAAAACAAAATCACTACCAATATTTTTATCTAAGATCTTTCTAAAATCTCCCCAAATGTTTGTCCTGTCAAACCCTGTTTGTCTTATTTTTGTGAGATTCTTTTATCGATCGGATCGGTCGGGTAGGTAATATATTATAGGATAGTTTTCTTTACGATTCTCTTTTATTAACGACTCAAGGATTGGAAGTGGGTGCGATGTGACTGCTCAAATGCCCATGTCTCTGAATACAGTTAAAAGTGAATCTGGTTGTTGCACTACCAACAGATTCACTTTTAACTGACTGTTCGAACTCTTCCCTGGACTATGACAATGATTTAGTCATTGTCGTTGACGGAGTGCAAGTTTAATTGTACATAATAATATCTTCTGCAACCTTGTCCCGGTATATACATATATTTCGGTCAGAGCGACTACTTTATCTCAAAACTAAACGCTACTCTCATCGCTTCTGTAGGAGCCGAACAGCGTATCTACGACAGCCGTCTGTTTCAAGTACAAGTGGTACTACTTTCTTCAGTAACACGACTGGTCCGTGACTAAACAAACTCGGAAACATGCACTTGCATTCAATAATAAAGAATTATTACTTATTGCGTAGCGCAGTTGCTAATACTTTGGTAAGGAATTGGACTTCGGGGCCATACCGCGTATAATTTGACAGGTAGGAATTAATGAATACTATTTGTTTTAGTGCGACGTGTTTAGAAAGGTTTAATGATTGCTTTGCATAATTTATTACGAGATTATTGAATGGGTCAATCAAATCAAACATAATTATTGGGTATTACTTGCTCAATATCTCATAGTTTTATTTGAATTATAAAAGCAGTCGTTTCAATTGATTAAGTACCTATTTGCAAATGACGGAAAATTGCTTTATTATTTTTGTTAACGAGACTTTAGCGTGAACGTAATCTTTAGGTTTTTCTTAATTTTTTTCTGATTTCTAGGCACTTTCAGCTAAATTATGCCAGACCTCCAAGACAAACAGATTTCCTCAAAGCTGGTTGGGCATAATTAAACTTCAATTTGATTATGTTTGTCAAATCTTGTTAATTAAGTATTTACTTCATGCCCTATTGGTACTCAGTTGTTAAGGGGATCTATTATATGGCGCTGTAGTTTTTTATATTCATTAAAAAAACCTGTTTTTAGTTCGCTTAAACTGTATGAAACAAATAATTAATACGTTAATCAAAATAATTATGATTTTGATAAACAAAGGAAGTCAATCAGTTACTTCTTCAGTAGAATATTGCGCTGAAAACAGCTTAATATTTTGGCACAAAAGATTCCTCATGATATATTACGAGTAATTAATATGCCAAGGTTTTAAACACGTCCCAAAGTGTATTTAATTATGTTTTCAAAGGCATTATATTTTTCCATCAAAGTAAATGAGAGGTTAATTATGAGTGTTCGTCTTCGACCCTCTAAATTAAAGACAAAATATTAATTTTGAAGGTTTATGCGAATATTAAGTTGATTAGTTTCCCCCATTTCGATTTAATACAACATAAAAATATGCGATAGGAACTGAGGGGGACTATTAACATAGATTTACGATCGTATTATTCAACTTAACGAGATCGATATGAGCCTAATATAAATTAGATGGTGCCTGCTTCTGATTTTTAATCACCTAATAAAATATGCATCTGTTCAAAGCCCAAAAGAAATTAGAATGCTGTCTCTATGCTAATTGCGTTAATTATATTTGATTTTATGAGCTCGAGTTGATGAATTAGCATTTAAATAAGAGATTCGATTACCGTATAAGTATTGTTTAGAACATTTATTCCGAATAATGTTTCTGTAACGTTCTGAAAGGTAAAAAAGACATCCCTTTGAAGAATGGAATCCATTGATACGTTTGATCTGTGATACCTGTCTAAGCCTGTTTGTTCACTGAGTTAGGGATTTCTGCTGACAATAGAATACAGAAACCCCACATGATGAGAACGAAATGCTTTGTGCTTATTTTCCTTAGTAAACGTTTGTTATATTTATAATTTGGTCTGATCTCCCGGTTCTTAATCTGCGGAACTGAACGTGATTTCTTTTGGTTATTGTAAAGGAGACGTCCTTTAGTGGCAAATATTATAAGAGTATTATGTAACTTTCACCTTGTTAGAGAATTACAGATCTTTACTTTTTGTAATCGCTTTTTATATTAAGAATTCGTTTCAATTGAAAATGAGGTAATTTATAAAGTGAAACGACTGCCTTAAAAGAAATAATCAGTTTAGAATTGAAACAAAAACGAACAGTGGTTACGCTGCAGGATATTTTGCAAAAAATAAAATAGGCAATTTAAAATGCTGTAGCGGACGGGAACTCTCGCCAAATCGAAGAGAGGCTATGAGGAAGTCTGGAAGATTGTCACCATTGCATAATGTGTGGATTCAAGGAAAAGTTGCTCATTTTGCCGGAGGCAGCCGGGTCGGGAGTACGGATACTACGTTAGATTTCCTGCTGGACCGCCCCAATGCGGATTTTACTTGCCTTGACTGGAAATAGGGAAACACTTTGGAAATTGAATAATATGTACTTTGATAGTACTAGATTGTGACATTTTGGACTCTTAACTTTAACAAAATGTTTTCGTGCGTAATTACGTAAAGATTTGATTAACTGCTCACGAAGAAGATGAGGTCAAATTGTAATGATCATAATTAGGTTTAGGATTGTTAAGTCTTGTCGGCCTTGGCGCTCTTCACTAGCATTCTGGCAGTCTCACCGTCTCATTTTAATTATTTTTACTAATCATAAATGTAAATAATTCTCAGAATATTGAGTCTTTCGTGATTTACTGAGCTTTGAACTGTGATTGGAAATATTCGAAGCCCGAGGCTACGAGTAGGCGAAATTGGTAAATTAATATTTTAATAGAAGATTGCGTAATTTATCATTGTAACTAATATTATCTTCGAATCGGAAACGTGGACAGAAATATTGAACTAAATATTGAAGGAAAAACGACAGTTATATACAAGGACGGGGATAACACGAGTTCTGAACCTTTACAAATAAGTTGGGATATTCTCTTTTAGAAAGTTATGATTTTTCCTTTTTAGTTAGGTATTATCCTCATTAGACCTCGGTTCTGATCGATCTAAACGATCGTTCCGTATATGAAACTTTTTAAACGAGTCCTATTATAAGTTTCACTCATCCTCCTATTTCCGATTCGTTAATCTCATTTGACTCCGAAACTTCGCTAGGTTTTCTATAGACGAATTTCGGAATAAAGAACGTTGACCGCTAAGAATAAACTTGTACGAAAATACGTTACATTTAAACTAACAAATTGGTTGCTTTCTAGGAAAACGACCCATGTCAGATTATTTATTGTACTGACAGTATCGTTTCACTTCGTTAAAGGCACACCTACTTTTTAACGTAACAAGTTAAGTTAACAACAAGCGTATTATAACAGTAAACGTTTTGAAACATGTTTCTTTTGAAAAGAAAATGTTTACGATCTTTCTTATTATAAGTTCAGCATAAGTAATTTCACGGTTAAGGTAGCCGAACTTTGTAAGATTTTGCTAAAGTTTTCTAATGAAACGGATGTTCATACGTTGTATATTCAGAAACTTTGAATGGTAGTTTCTATTTATTGCCTCGAAATAAGTGTTATATTTTATACAAATTTTGAGACGAATATTTATGTAAGTCGGTAACTTATGTTGTCTCAGGACACGTGCCACAAGCCGTCGCGGTGTATGCTTTCTTCGCAAATGCACGTTGCTCCCATATTTTATACAGAATGTTCCAGATGGTTTAATTTTATATAAGAAATGTTTACGTTTATGTTTTGCCACCATTTTTGAATGACAACTTTGTTGGCATAGCGACTAGGGGATTCGTTGTTGGGTGCTTGGTGCGCATTGGTTTGATTTTCGTACTGAACAAATATAGCTAACGGGCGGGAGAAAAGTTTTGATTATTAAATAATATCAGTTTTGAACCTTAGGTGTGCAACCATTTTCTTACAATAATTATATACCCAAGTATAATAATTATCTCGACTTAATTTTCACAGAAACTAGTAGTTCCAACTTTTCCGTCTAGACGTTGTCATCGCTCATAAAATAACTTTAAATTGCAGTCACACATAATTGCAGATTCGTCTGTCCTTAGTCATAGGTCACATCAATTGCAACTTGACAAAATGGACATTCTTAAAATATATATTCTCATGGCAATTTGGTGATTCAGACAAACTATCGTGCGATAACAATCTACAGTTTAAACTAAGGGTCTGGCTACATCGGGGTGGCTAGCTAGCGGGCGAGAATGAAGTCAGATGAACCTTTTTATTTTAATGTAGTGTTTTTGTACCTTCTTAAATACGCTATCCCTTTATAAGTAAGAACAATTTGGTAATTCCCCAGGACCGCACAAATATAAATAATATCATTTTCAGTAATTAGCTTAAACCTTCCTCATGAAGAATCAAGCTCAGTCTAATAAAATAATGAAAACTAAGTAAAATCTTCTCGGTACTTCTCAATTCAGATTTAAAAAGACAGATTTTTTAAATATATGCTGTGATAAAAGTAAGTCTGAAATCACCAACCCGTCTTGTGCAAGAGTGGCGATCAACTCCATTTCCATATGAGAAGTTTTTGCTCTGCAGTAGTGCATAATAGACTCATTATTTCGCCTGCTGAAATTGAGCTGGAATTTTGCTTAAAGTGGACTTCTATACTCAAACCCTTAGCGTATGTGTGAGATATTTTCCTGTGATATTTTTCTAGATTTTTATCTTCCATTGCGGCCAGGCCTTTACTTTACAAAGGCCATGGTCATGACACGGCACGTAGTAAGTTCTCAACATTTCAACGAAAGTGACGGACGAGTAACCGAATCGTGACGATCCGTTACGTATGTTGCGTAAAACATTGATTGCATAAAATCACCTTACGAAGTTACAAGTAATTCATTCATAGATATGAATGCCCACGCACCTTTGCATTTAGTGTTGATGCAATAATAATTGATGTTGTTTTCTTGTATTGTTTCGTTTATGACTAGTGAAGGTGTCATTTTAAGAGACGGTATTATTATATGTGCATGTGCTTAGAATTTAATATGTGGGTTTGTGTATCATTATTCATATTAATGTAATAAAGAGTTAATTTATTTCATTTTTTTTCAGTGAGAAGTAATTTTCAATGGAAGTATTCGTTCAATTACAAAAATGATCGCAACGATAAATAGTTATAGCATTGATAAGGGGCTATATGTTTCATGGCATACTTGACTTTTATGTGAACAGAGTGGCAAGTAGAAGCTCGTTTTTTGGGTTTTTCTTATTAATGTTAATCAGCCTACTCTTATTTCCGACATCAGCAGCATTCATCGATTCCTAAAACGTGAAGTCAGCACGTGAAGGGGCCCTCTAGGGCCAATGCCTGCCGGGGTTGCGGAATAGTTTTGCGGAACCGAAGAAACAAGGGTGGGTTTTAGTCAGTAAAAGTCTGGCACTCTTTCCCGAGCCGCCCAGGGCGGCAGAAGTCATTTGATGATTTCCCATTTATAAAAAAAGACATGAGATCATTTGGGACAATAACCATGAACCCCATTGTTTAAGAAATATCACGGCCAAAATCGTTACCTACACGTTGTAGTAGTTGTGTCATAAAATCAAGTTAAAAATATGTTTAAAACAAGTTTCTAAACATTAATAAACACTAAGTCAATCAATCAATCAATTAATCAATCTTTATTTGTGAACACAGGTAGGTATAAAATACAGATCTTACATAAAATAATATAGTCGAGCTCTGTGCCCTACCAACTAAATTGGTGTACAAATGTGTTGGCTTTTTAACATGAAGTTTATATGTAAGTATAACGCAAAAAATTAGGTAATCAATTATAATTATTTTTACATGCATGTCAAAGTAATAAAATATATTTATTTACATAACAGGTCTCGCAAAGTCATATTTTATCATTAAAGAATTCTTTAAACAATAATACGTCTTGTCAATTAAAAATAAAATCAATTTACTTTTGAATTTGTGGATATTCTCTTCATTCCTTATACATTTAGGTAATTTATTGTAAACCTTCGGAGCCATTACAAAAATACTGTAATTAAGTAATGAAAATTGCCTAGGAACGCAGTAAATGTCTGCGTTTATCGCAATCCTACACAATTTTCATAATTGTCGTTGTATGCAACGAGCAAACAAGTTTTATTTACCTAGGTTCGAAGGTTTCTTGCACTATTGCGACATATAAAATGAAAATGTTATTGCTTTTGTGGTAATTAATGGTTTGTTTATTACCACGAATCAAACATTTATTACGGATTGGTTGTCACAAATGCAGAGGATGCTGCGTCAAAAATACCTATACTGCTTTTATGTTTTTCATTACAGTCGGTTCAATGATTTGCATTATTTTCATTAATAATTTAATGGTCTACCTCTCTTTCTTAGTGACACATTACTGCAAATACAATGCTATAGTTTTATAATAAATATAGAAATCTAGAAGGTACTAGAATTAAACCAATGAATAGTTTAACGAAACGTTAACTACAAAAGGTTTTAGAATTGTGGAAAAAAATGTCTAAAAGACAAACATGCATTTCTTGAATAAAAACTTAAACTTCTACGCTAGATTGCATGAATTTTATAATAATTATGATATGTTAATAGAATTATAATTAAATTTAACAATTCCTATTTCAATTTATATTCCCATTAAACCTTACGCTGAACTACTATAAATCACTTACAATTTATCATTTACAAAATTACGAAATTAATCATTTACAAAAGAAACCTACTATTAAAAAACACAAACTTCTATGTTATTGCAGTCATTAAGTGAATAAATAATAAAATGGTCTCGGAAACGTGAAAGTGTAAGTAAATTAGCAAGTTAAACAAACTACTGCGCGATAATGTGATTTTGGAGTCTGCCCACGACCCTTTCACTGAGAACTGTCGAGAGAAGCATCTAAATTTAACCCACTTAGGTAAGTATTCACATTTATAGGCTGAATGTAAGGCTAAATTAACGAGCTGGTACCTTTTGCCTTTCAAAGGCTCAATGTAAGAACTTTAAAATTATATTTGAACTCAAATTTTTAACACCCATTAAGGCGTTGTCCTAACTGGGATCAATCGTATCGGTTTTTCATCTCACGACGACGATCAAACGCATCGTACGATTGTTATGAAGCATTTCATTTGCTCGCACGATTATTTGTGAGTTGCTTGCGAGGTTCAAATAGGACACTCTGATGAAACCTGTATGTTTGAACTCATCGCACGACGAGAACGCATCGCGCACGACGCCTTAATCCGACTGATATTTAAGACCTATTTTATAAAACAAATACAAGAAAATAATACTATACTTAATAAAAAGTCAGTTCTTACCTGCCAATTTAGTTAACTAAACTTAATTTTCTGGTACTTTATCATTCTTTAAATAAATAGCCTTGAACAACGCGATTAATCACTCTAAAAAAATAACCTTTTGAATATTTTACGCATAATAATTTTTAAACTGATTACGGGTGTCGGATTTTTGTTTATGTGCAATAATAGTTAACTGTTGAAGTTAAGTTATGCCTTTTTTGTAAAGGTCAAGGTTGTTCTTATTTTAAAATATTTTTTTAAATAGCCTGTTCTACTTTCAAAATCCGCACAGAGGGTTCATTTTTGTATGCGTCTTTCATTTATAATTTGTGCCATCAGATTAAATAAATATTTTGATTGTGTTAATTTTCAATTTAAAAATGGAACTAATTTACGCTTCGTGTTTATTCTGCTCGCTCGTGCTAAGCTCTCCAATATAAAATAAAAAAAATCATTTCCCAATTCAACCGAAGCAGTTTTTAATGACAGTCACGATCTAGTGAAGTTAGATAGTTGACGTAAACTATCTTTAATAAATTTATTTTTTTGCCTTCATGGTTAACGCTAATTGATTTAGGTATATCTACGTAATGTTTATGAATTCTTTCATAACAAAAATGTCTTTGAATTGGCTTAAATACTTTTTTGTAAGCAAAAAGTTCAGACTTGCGAAAAAATGCTAATCAGCGTCCTTTGAGTGGTTAAACATTTTCTTTCCACTCTACAATTAACGGAGTTCAACGACATTTTCTCGTTTTATAAAGAATTTATTTTCTTATTGAAAATAAGTGCTCGCAGTTAATTCAATTGACTTGATAAGTTGACAGTAGCTGTTAAAATTCCTTTCACTAATGTTTGCGGAATGTTGTTTAGACTAAATTTTTCAACATTTAATATCTGCTTGGTAATAATTTTATCACGTCTTAACTTTCTTCTAATGATGTCGTAGTAATAGCGTTAAGCTTGTTTTTTGCTGTGACACCGAATGGCGCAGATTGAGCCTATTATCATTTTTCCATTACACGAAGCAATCATTCTCAGATACGTGTAACACAGATGTTTTTGACTTACGTGTTTCTCTCCATTACTGCAATAACTAGGTCCAATAACTAGTAGAGAAATTTCTAGGCGGATGGTATATCTAGTTACTTCGATCTAGGTGCGCGAATTTTAAACGGGTAGTAGATATTAGCTATCTAAAACCGATACGATCTAAATTTGGGAGCAGGAGTAAATTCGTGGCTCTTAATGGAATTTCCGCATCAGAGAGCGGCACGGTGCGTCCGGCCGCGGTACATGAACACGCGGCCAGTTAGGGTTCCACCGGACAACAACCCGGACCCAGAACACTTGCAGAAGGTTCAAGGAAATATATACGCATACTTAGATACACCCGTTTACCAACAGTCAGTGCAAGGGCACTCACGACTCGCCTTTCTTTGACATTATGATTTCTACACGGACGCGCCTGTGTGGGTAGGCGGGCCTGATTTCGCTCGCTTTTGGACCTAACCTTCTGTCTGTGTTTGTGATTCTCCAACCCTCAGTCCCTCATATTAAACCGATTATTTCCTAAACGCACCTCCAAAAAGGTGCCAGTTAATGATTTTTGCTTTTGGCATTTTGACATCCCTTAACCTAACACCTTTCGCCGGAGGGTGTAACAAGACCCTACGTTTTATTCTACAATGAGCAATGAATATTAATAAACAAAATGGAAGCTCCAATGGGTGCATGGGTGGTGGGGCAAATGGCAATCAATCTTCGTTTTTTATATTAGTTTTTAGATTGTTCCTCTCGACAAATTCTGAAAGTGGACAGTGCGGCACCAAATATTTGAAGAACTTCCTGTTTCTCTGTTTCTATTTTTATCAATTTTATTTTTAATCAGAAATTAAAGCTTCAAATTAAACTAATCAGTGACTAAAAATTAAAAACATTTTAGCTCGAAACGTTTATTTTGAATATATGTATATTAATACAAATGGAATAAAGCAATAGTGGTGATTTCGCTCTGATAAAACACATGTAGGACTCAATCAGGCTTTCCTGCTGAGTGGTAATCGATTGTATAAACATTGATTTGCAATCTGAGTTCCCCAATCTGAACATAACATACGGAGCTCAAATAAAGATATCCGCGTTCAGTACGAATCGGTGCACACAGCTCTTGGTTTGATTTTAATCAAAGTTTCGATTGGACTGCCAACCATCCGGTCGAGTGCAATCGCGGCGTACGTTTAGCTCGCGCCGCTCTGCCACTATGATCGGGCTTTAATGACTGCACCCGAAATGTGTGTTCAATCTAATGCGTATTTGCAGTTCCATAATTGTTGAAAGTTTCAACGTAGCGATTTGCAGCGCGAGCCGCGTATTTATCTATTTCCTGACATACATGTAACTCGTTATAAGTTCGGCGGCAGCGCGCCGCGCCGACCGAACTGCCTACCACGCGGTTCGTTAATGAGAAAAGCAAATAAGGATAATTCATAACAATTGTAGTCCGGAATCAGTCAAACACGTTTTAATTTCCTTGGCTATGTCACAAGTATTTTCAAAGAGAGTTTTAATGAAAAGTGAAGGTAAATCTCCACGGTCCCTGAGCCCACATTTAAGTGAAATAAAAATAAATTGTACTCAAAGTGGGATAGCCGCTCAAATTAAGCACCTGAATAAATTGTGTGATAATCCGTAGCAGTCTTTTAATGCTACACGAAGCCGCCCGCGCCGCCGGCGACGGAGCCGTGCGAAAAAGAATAAACGAATAAGATAATGATTACTCTCATTTCATTACTTCTCTTGATCCTAGTAATTGAGGAAATTGGGTCGAAGTGTGATAAGAGAGAGAGTATCGGGTGTTATTGGGCCGGTCCCATTAGGGACCTCTTAATCGTATTTAACGCCTTTATCACCTGGGGTGCGCAATGGTCCGTAACGGGTGAACATAAGGTGCAGAATTTTCGGGCGTTCGCAGTTAATAGCCCTGTTCGTACGCTCTTATTTTCTGAAATGCTTCAGTTCTATTCACAGAATCTATTTACATAATCGTACCACTTCAACTGTTGTTAACAATGCGAGTAGATGTGTGCCTATGCACTGGGAGTCTCGAATGTGAAGCGTTGTGTTGTCCTAATATTTTCATAGTATGCGGAAAGCGGAGGGTTGGCGAAGCTAGTGGTGTTTTAATTTATATTTTTTCTTCTCATTCCCGAGGCTGGGTCGAGAGTTCATAATGGACAAAACATTAGCTCGGCCTACTTTGGGTGAAAGCTTTCAGGGCTTTTCGACTCATCTTGCGTTAACGTCCGCGTTGAGTTCGGAAGCATTAATAGTGTGCCATATCTCCCCAAACTTTTTCATACAAAGCACTCAGTCGTTTATAATAGTGTTGAATGTGTATAGCACATAACTAATGATTGCGGCGCTTTATTACATCAATTTGAATTAATTCGTTCCGTAATTAAGCTCTCGGATTGATGACCTGACGAAAGTTTGTATTGTTAGAGTAGTTTGCTTGTTAGTTTAAATAAGTTTAGATATTTATCTAATCGGTTTCAATTAATGCCGATGATGTTATAGCAGCTGTTAGATTAATTATTATAGTTAGATATTAGGCTTAATTGGTGGGACGGCAGAGAAAGTGGCTTCGAGTGAAAACCGCAAGAAATGCCACCGGTTTACTTTCCTATGAGGTGTGCATATGGCCATGTGTCAGACTGGTTTAGGCATGACGAACTCTACAACTACTGCTTATGTTAGACACATGCGTGAATGACACATCGGTAAACAAACAACTTTCTGTTTATGTCATATAGATTAATGAACTTGAAACATTTATTTTTATGGTCTCATAAATAATTTTAATAACGGGTTAGGTAATTGATATTCTTTAAAAAAAACTTAAAGAAATTCTTTCTCTTACACATTGAATGAGTGCCTACATATTCTAAAACGGGGTTAAGTTTTATTTTCATAAACTGCAGCATTAGTAGACCCTAAAAGCCTTTCTAATGAGCCAGTACCAACGGCATTAAAAATAAACAGCGAATAAAAACGTTTAACAACCGAAAAAAGTATCAATTACATAATAAAAGTGAAACTCTACTAAGAGAAAATGACTTTTTATAAGATCGTTTGTCGATGATTTTCAATATTAACAGTGATAATAATAAAAGTTTACTTCGTGATCGAGATACCACGAAATCCTTGTTTCAGTTTACTTAGACATAGATTGGCTATTTCATTCATTGGGTCTCATTCGGAAACCTAGTTGAGAGGTCTAAGATCCTGGCTTAGATCCAACTCAGATACGGAGAAATAACTAATTAGTCTTTCAGTTGTATTAGCGTCCGGACAAACTTTGGAAGTAATTACGTGGGTTTAGGAACGAAAGATTAGTAAGTCCCAAATTCTTCAACCTCTAATCAGAAGCTAGGAAGTAAAAAGAAAAATGTTCGTAAAATTAGGTTGTAGTATTTTTGGTAATCATTTAGCGTCTTTTATGTAACAGTTGTAAGGGAAAAAAGACAATAATAGTTTCGATTACGAAGAAAGTATCCCCCGCTCCTCGGCCCGCTTCCCCGTCCTGACGACTTTTAGTGAAGAAGAAATCACATACATGACAATTAAGCCCACAAGATTTTGCTCACGACTTCCTTCGCGTAAAGTCAAAGTCCATGTCAAAATATTGTAGCTAAAGTTCCATGCCTATAAATAATCCATAAAAAAATTGAGTTTCTTAAATCAATTACCATTTAAGGTGTCGTGTCAGTGACCGTTCGATAAAATAATGCAGATCTAATCTAATACTAAGAAATACCACCAACCGCGAAGTTATTCTACAAATAAATATAAAGCTAACTTTATACATAATAACTGTGTCTTGCGGCACAAGGCAGGTACAGAACCGCAGCTATGCAGCTGATTGCGACACGGCATCGAAAGTGCAGTATGATGTGGCACACTGGCTCTGGTACCTGTAGACAGTTATATTGCTTATTGAACACCTTGCGAATTAGGTATTAGATAGTTTGATTTAGTTGCGATTCAGTCAGGTGCAAGCAATCGGCTATGAGTTATTCGAACATGGTGTAGCTGTTTATTATAAAACTAGCTTTTGCCCGCGGCTTCGCTCGCGTTAGAAAGAGACAAAAAGTAGCCTATGTTACTCTCCATCCCTTTAACTATCTCCACTTAAAAAAATCACGTCATTTCGTCGCTCCGTTCTGCTGTGAAAGAAAGACAAACATACAGACAGACACACTTTCCCATTTATAATATTAGTTTGGATGCGTTTGCGGCTCGAAGGAAAATGATGAACATTGAAAGATAATAAAATGGATTACTAGTAATTAGGATACAAAACTATCTAAATTATCTTTGTAATTTATAATATAGAAAATGAAAACAGTGTTAGAAAACTGTGACTTCGTAGATAACTCCCACTTTTTAATAAAATCTTAGAACACTTGGTGGCTGTCATCACGCCGAGTCAATACCCTCGTCTCAAAACAGAAGATAATGCGGAAATTTGAAAGAGATTAATGCTTCTCTCAGGTAAATTAATAATATTGAGGGCCGTTAATTTTGTGTCCGAACGGCAATTTTCTTAATAGGCTTTTGGTTTCGGTATTATGGGTTGTGGTTTTGGGTGGTAAAGTTAAAGACAGTGTCATTAAAAGTTATTTGATAATAGGCTCAATTTAGAACATAACGTGTACTTGACTGAAGAGTACCTAATTTATTACCCAACCTATCTTATAATTTGACGGGCCTGTTGGTGTAGTGGTTAGTAGCCCTGACTGCTAAGCCGGAGGTCGTGGGTTTGATTCCCACCCAGAACAAACTTTGTGTGATGAGCATGATTGTTTGTTCTGTGTCTGGGATATTTTTTTTAATTCGGAACAATAGTTCCTGAGATTAGCTCATTCAACTAAATAAACTCTTCAGCTTTATAATACGAAGTTTGTAGTATGAAGTATTTGTTACTGATCAATCAATCTCATAAAGTAGATACGAGAAAGCGACACAAGAAACGCTAAACAATCAATAAACGTGGTCTGTCGAAGTGTAACAACAACACGAAACAATGACTGATACCTAAACAAGTTCGATTGTAAAGTTACAATGTACTAACACACTCCGATAATTCTGTGGTTGATGCTACAAAATGCGGGACAAAATCTTATTTCAGTCGACATTTTATTGCAAAAGTTAAACTGCCTCGGAAGTTTACGACGCTCAAGCATTGCGATCCGAGGCTTTATCTTTCACACGTCTTCGTACATAACGACACGCTTTTATTGCACACGAAAATTATATTATACAGACAAAAAAATCCCACATCCAACTTGTAATAAAAACTCAAGTTATACAAATATACACCTTGCAAAACAATAGAATTAATTAGTGCCACATGTAGGTGTAATTAAAGGGTTACCCTCTGCACAAATACACAATAGTGAATAGATCAGAAGTCGGACTTCGTCGGCCAATTTAGGGGTCCGTTGTTCGCTTATTACTTGGTGTAATGTGACCTTTAACTTTTATGGGCCGAAGTTACGGAATGAGACTGGCCCGGCTCGCAGGGGACTAATATAGGGCAAGAGTTTTATCAGTTGGTACTTTTGTTTAAAATTGCACTAATTTTAGTGTTGTGGCTACTTTCGTGACTGTTTGTGTCTTGCGTTTGTAGTTTAAGTGAGGGAACGATGATCTTGGTGTGTTGGTTGAAAAGAGGCTTGTTAGATCAAACGGCTTATAAATTAATAGTAGTAAATCTGCTGTTAACTTATAAACTGCTTGTTCTAGCAAAGAGTCCTGTACAAAACATATCAAAGGTTTTTATAGAATACTAGCGTTTGCCCGCAGCTTCGCTCGCGTTAAAAAGAGACAAAAAGTAGCCTATGTTACTCTACATCCCTTTAACTATCTCCACTTAAAAATCATGTCAATCCGTCGCTCCGTTTTGCCGTGAAAGAAAGACAAACATACAGACAGACAGACAGACACACTTTCCCATTTATAATATTAGTATGGATAAAGACCAGAAAACTTATAATTGACTATTTTCTCATTTAAAATCTGTTCTTTTTTGCAGGTAAGTGAAGGCGATCAGAAATAAGTGAAACACAAAAGTAAGAACTAATTACATTACAATCTTCTACTTGAATTCAAGAAAACGAGAAGTTTCTAACCACCCGTGGCCCTTACTTAAAAACTCTTCGCGCTCCGTTGCCCTTCTAGAACCGAATTTAAAAACAAAAAATTATGAGAGCATCCAAAGAATTTCTAATCACTGCCTTATCGAGGCGTCGTATTTTATTAAAAATAATTAAAAAGATTTTATCACGCCAGATAGTGTTGAAAGCAGGTTCGAGTGGTTTAAACTTGCCCTATAAATCTAGAACCCTTTACACTTCATAGAATAGCAGTGAGTAGGGTCTTGTAGAACAATTACTCGGGAATATATTACCTACAGGGCGAGCAAGAGGCGGTCGCGAGTAATGCCACGATATTAACTTATCTCAGGTGCGTGACGCAGTAAATATACAGAGAGTGCTTACTTCGGAAGTGTCAACAGGCACGAAATAATGTAACTGGAAGAGACCTTATCTTGGCACATCCACAATGAAGTAAGGATGTCGGAAAATGTGGAGAGGGCAACAACGTAACTAGCTAAAAAAAAGATGGCGTGCAAGCCGAATGATCATCTATCATTAGATTTATTGTTGTGCCAAAAGAATCTGCGCGGTTCCTGACATGGTTATTAACGAATGGAACTTGACGTCATACTTTATTATCCTTTATAATGGCCTCCATCAATAGTTGCTGTGTAAGATTTTGAACGACGTCCAACATTATGTTCCGTTATTTTTTCAGCAAATCATATCCGAAATATATGGCAGAGAGACATATTCTATTTATTTCTCCTATAAAAAGAGATAACAGACTGTAGCTCCATTTTTTACTTATCTAAATTGCGATACCTACTGAGATATTGGACAACGTGAAAAGCTTTGAAATACGACACGTATCGAAATGTGTTGGTATTCAGTATTCGTTGAGAAACAGTGAGCATCTCGAATCACGCGCGCGAATCTCGTTGTTACTTTGAAAGTATTACTTCAAACATCACGTTTTTATGTACGTATACATATCTGCTTAGGTATTCCACAGTAAACTAAATATCCAGAAACCGTGTTAAAGGTGAAATAATAAAAGGGAAATTCGTGATGTCCGATCCAACAAAATTTTATTTCCACGCAAGGCCTGCTTTGAGTGTCTCCGCTCCATAACGGCCTCGAGGTAGGGGACGCCCAAAATTATTGCGAATATATGCGATAACGCAATGCCTCGCTCCGGGAAAGGAGGAGTAGAGACCATTGTGCGCTAGCTCGCGCATAAACTTATCTAATTACGAGTAATTTATATGAGTCTAAAGAACAAGGAAGGACACTATTTTGTAGGCATTATTCCTACCACTTATCACGTAATTGCAGTGGAATTTTCTTAATAAATCCACTGAACAGATTGTAATTTCCCTCGAATAAATGTTTGCTTTTCCCATTTCAACTCAAATTGGAATGGAAGTGACAGGAACGTCGAACCCCAAGATATTATTAATCTCTAATCTTAGTTTAACATAGGCTTTGACTTAATGCTTTAGGGGCCATTTTGAGGCAAGATCGATCTCGCCAGCCGTGCCACTTAATCCTTGATATGAGTTTCAGTCGGTTGATCGCCAAGACTATTACGCAATGTGGGTCGTAACACTCGTAACCTCTAACAGTTGCTGCGAGGCTTACGTTTTAGTAATCCTCGTGTCGACAGGGACTTCGCTTTACCGTCACTTCGTACGAAATTAAGACAACTTTGAAAATACCGACGTATGAACACTTTTGGTTTCAATTAAGTCAAGACAAATTGAGTCACGTTTAAAACCGGCAAAGGGTCGCGTTGTACGATGAGAGATAAAAATATCTTTAGGGTAAACGATTTTATTCCGTCTGGGGTTCGCGTCGGAAGGCTCAAGTAGCTGGAAGGCTCAATCTCTTTTTACTTCTTGATTAGATGCTCGATATAAAAAAAATGACTAACACACCTAATTGAAAAGCTTTTACTTTGCGCGTATTTTTAATTTGTTGGAACTATAATATAAGAACTGTAATAAAAGAGTTTGAAATATATCTTTTTTAAAACGTATTTAAGATAAGGTTCAACCAACTTTAAAGCATAAATATAACTTTAATCTCTTGCAAAATAAACATCACGACACCAAATCAGCAAGGCAGATCAAACAAGATTATCAGAAAATGGAATCGTTCGACAATTTAAAATGCAAATGTCTCGTAAGACATATTTATGTGGAATATAGCCGGTTGTTGAATGCTCAGTCCGATACCGCAGTTGACTAGATAAGCCCTTTTACTCTAGCGCCCTCCATTCCTTTTATTTTAAACATTATCTATTTGAGGTCGGGGGTGGAAAAATTAGGGCAATTTAACCGAACCAGTGGACCATTTTATTTATTTTGTTAGAATGAAGTGCCACGTTTTAAGAGTGTTTTTTTCTGCGGTTGTCTTTGTCTTTTCCGGTTAGATAGGTGATCTGTTTTTAAATGAGGAAATTGCTTTTTTGGCGAAATCAAGCATGAATTTAGGTACAGTTTCCATTTATTTATTGTATATTTGTTTTTGCGTGAAAACTAGTAACCTTATTAAAAATACATTCATATTACATGCGCCAAAAAGACACAAGACTCATATTAGACGGCATGGATGGCGCACTGGTTGAGCGCTCTAATCGGGAATTGCGGAAGTCGCATACGTTTTAGCGTTTCTCGGCGTAGGTAGAAGAAGGAACAGTGATCGGGGGAGTTCTTAGTTAGTAAAAGTCTAACAGACCTGACAGACATGGATCCCCAAAGGTCTTCCACCTTTGGGGATCCATGTCTGTCAGGTCTTACAAGAATTTCTAGATACCAAATACAAAAAAGTGGTGGAGCGCTTGACTGCGCTGCGTGTTACGAGTTCGATTTTCGCACAGAGCCAATATGTTGTAATGTTTGTTTGTGTGAGTTGATATGTTTGTAAACGCATCCTTGATACAAAAGAAATTCCTAATGTAACGCAAACAAAAAAAAAAGGTTTGGTCACAAATCACCAGTCACCACAGTCCTTCTGCTTTCAGAGATATTGAAGGTCAACGTCCTAACTTATAACAAAAATAAGTTTTAAAAGTATTGACTACACATAATATTGTGCGTGCGTGACTTTACGTGTTACCAAAAAACAGTGATTATTCACACCAAAAACAAAACTCGTTTTTGCCAGCAATCATTTTTGCTCAATGTTACTTATTTTGATGGGTTGTGTGTGTGTAGATAACGGCCATTTAATGTGTTTTTCAACCTACTTCATGAAGGAGTTTATGAATTATTTCATGAAGGACGTCCCTGGAGGTTATCAATCGTCTGTATGTTTTTTTTCCATGTTTGTTATGCGATTTCTTGTTTTTTTTTGGTGTCACGATTTGAATGATTCTTTATCTTATATGAAAGAGGACAAACACATAGCGGTCTCATATAAATTTTGTTAAGATGTAATAAAGATCTTTGACGATAGACAATGGAACTCCTCAAAACCTAGGGCGAGAGAAAGACGCTACTTAGCACGTACTTTGCCTAAGCACTACACCTGTTACTACTACACACCTGTCAAACGTCAAGAGCACGATAGACACAGAACCCGGCTAAGCCAAAGTCTGTGCTAACTAACGTCTATTTACTTCGCCATAAGTGTATAGTTTTTAAGTTAGCAGCTATGAGCAAAAAAAAATCTATCATTTCTAAAGGAAAAATAATTTTAATTTTCGGAAGTCGATGAGAGGTGTCTATGCTAAACAACAGCCGCCGTCTTATAAATTAAAGTAATTATTTTCCTCTTTATCTTTATTTGGTTACAATTTTCTTTATAAAAGAGCTTTTTAAAGGTATCCAGTCTCCACCTTAACTCTCTATAGCTCCAGATATCGAAACTGCCAAAGATAAGAATAATAGGACATATTCAGACACAAATGCTAATTCCAAGATGTCTGCTCGTGTAATAAAACTAAGAACGAATCAGACTCAAGGAGCAAGTTCGTTATCAGATAGCGGAGCAGAGGCTATATGATTTATTTCTCTCGATAACACTTTCTTAGAGATGTTTTCGTAGAGTTATTTCAAGATAAAAATTTGTACCGTACCTGGGTTATTTTAATGTTTAAGGGGATTTCTGTTGGTGTAGTGGTTAGTAGCCTTGACTGCTAAGCCGGAGGTCGTGGGTTCGATTCCCACCCAGAACAAACTTTGTGTGATGAGCATGATTGTTTGTTCTGTGTCTGGGTGTAATTTATCTATAATATGTATGTATTTATAAATTATATAAGTATGTATATCAGTTGTCTGGTTACCATAACACAAGCTCTTAGCAGAGCTTAACTTGGGATCAGATAACCGTGTGTGAGTTGTCCCAGTATATTTATTTATTTTTTATTTCTTTCCCTATAGTAATAGCGGACTTTCAATATTTACCTATGTGTCCTAGCTTTATTTCACTGATATCAGAGATGTATAAGATAAACTTAAAAATACATTTGTGAACTAAAAAGTCACATAATTAGTACTATCCCATAATCAAACCCATCGAGTGAAAAAAGTTTTTCACTTTTGTGTGATATTGTCTTAATGTTTTTATTGATTTTAACTCAAGCGTTTTACATAAACCGTCGTTCTGGTTTAAGGTAAAGTCAAACAATTTCCAAAAACAAAATATAGATTACCCCTTTATTCAAAAACCCGCCACACTAAAAGCAATAGTTATTACACTTTGCTTAAAATATTAGCATCCTCAAACTAGATCATGTTGTTCGCAACAAAAATAAACATTTTCATACCGTTATTTGAGCAACGAAAACACGAAACACGTAAATGCAATCAGCTGATGCCTAAGTGTAGGAAGAGACGGTGGTTTGTACAGTTAGCAAAGTAAATATATTACCAGGGCCGAAAGAAATAATATTATGAATTTTCTCGTAAACCGATGGATAGTTTTCAAATGTATTTTAATTAAAGAATCAAATAAATAATCCTTCAATATTTTTTTTTAATGACTACCACTACTAGCTTTCGCCTGCAGCTTTGCCCGCGTGGTTTAAAAACTTCTTTCTGCCTATTTTTCTTCTTTATGGTCGGATTTTCCAAAAATCCTTTCCTGGAATTTTACTCTTCACAAAGAACATTCCTTACAAGTTTCATATTTATCTAGGATCAGCGGTTTGAGTTGTGCGTTGACATATCACCCAGTCAGCCATTTTACCATCTTATATACATATAGAGGGATGATAATGAGATTTGATGCTCCTGGGTACTCATCTACAGTGCCGACAGTACGTTTAAGTACGTCTTCGTACCAAGTTAAGTACTTAGTCACACTTAGTGTCGATTTCCTAATCAGCGAGGTATCTTTAAAGCCTTTTACTGCTACCATTGTTGTGTCAGAACAACGTTCGAGAAACGCCTCGGACATGTCTTTTAACATTTAAGTGTTTTTTCATTTAACCATTGTCCTAGATGTGCAGTAAACGCGGTGCGAAATAATGCGATAGAATATCGAAGCTATTGATGACATGTAGTGTAGAACTTAAGTACGTAATGTGATTTGAACTTTGGAGTGACCTCAGAAAATATATTTTAAAATATAAGGGGTTAAATTTTGTATTTTTTAAAATATTTTATTGATTCACTAGCTGTTGCTTGTTAGCAGCAAAAATGTATTGGATAGAGCTTACTGAGATTGACGCGTTAAAGCAACCACAACAGCTCTTCTGTTTTATAATATTTAAATTATATGAAATCAAATGTATACCACATTTGATTTTATATAATTTACTTTCTGTTTTAACATGCTTCATTAGTTTATTGTCATTTGCAATGTAAATATGGATGGAAATAAATGCATCGATTCATATTCATTGTTTGCAAACTAACATAGTCATAATGAACTCACTTCAAATAATGCATTTGTGTCATCGCGTTTGTTAATCATAGTAAGATAGGACTGTTTAGAAATATACAACTCTTTCATTTCCGTAGC
This sequence comes from Athetis lepigone, assembly GCA_033675125.1. Taxonomy (NCBI): domain Eukaryota; kingdom Metazoa; phylum Arthropoda; class Insecta; order Lepidoptera; family Noctuidae; genus Athetis; species Athetis lepigone. The sequence continues at coordinate 9,930,293 of CM066236.1, forward strand.
GAACAAAATATCTGCGGCCTTACCAAAGTCAAAGTTTAATAAGAACACCAGCATATATATCTGTAGCTCATCTGGCCACAAAAGCACTTTATATATATTTTATACTAGCTTTTGCCCGCGGCCCGCGACTTCGTCCGCGTTCCCAGGTGATTTCCAGGATAAAAACTATCCTATGTACTTTCTCGGGTCCCAGACAATATCTGTACCAAATTTCATTCAAATTGGTTTAGTAGTTTAATCTTGAAGAAGAGACAGACAGACAGACAAAGTTACTTTCGCATTTATAATAATAGTACGGCTTGCACACGAAACAAAAAAGTAGCAAAATAATAATAAAAAAAAACATTTAGTGCAAAGCAATTTTTCTTGGTATTCTCTTCTCTAAGCTAACTAAAAACTATCGCGTATCATCGCATCGCATTTCTCTGTCGCCAACTACGAAAGTTTAGTCGTCCATGAACAATAACCGTGCTTCCTTGCAAACCAGTCCGCGAGCCAGTTAAGTAATCTACTGACTGTTGTTCCAAAGAATCCACTCGAGATTTAAGTGCTATTGTGCAATTGATTTCTGCACTAGCGATGGCAACTTGCTTACTTCTCTCTCATAGTTTCAAACTTGAAAGATTAGTAGGAAGCGGCGAGTGCACCGAGGAATTCGAAGCAAACGGTTTAAGAATTTTGTTCGTGCTTTTGTTTGTTCAGTATTTACTAGTCCAATAACATTCTAAAATATAAATGCATTCGGTAAACAAAAGCAAGTGGCCACTTCATTCTGCTCTACTGCGCTTAAAATTTATTCATTTTAATCAGACCACCTATGCAGCATTCCATAATTTCGCTCAAAAGCTCTATAACAATGAACTAAAACAACAAAACGTCATTTGGCAAGTGTTAATATACCCGGGGTTTGTTGTTTCACTCATAATTGGCTATAAACTCATAATTCACAGATAACAAAAGGCGAACGGCACACGGGAATATCGGCGTGATTCCAATTATCGCGAAATTGAGTCGAGCAACTCTACTGGCGTAGCACCCAGCGACAAACGAAGATTCGGTGTCGGCTCGTGTTCCATCGTCGTTTCCCTGTAGACGTTTGTTTAACAACCGTCAATGTTATTATACTTACGCCGCAGTGTACGTCGAAGTATAATAGGACATTTCGTGTTCCGTATTTGCAGTAACACGGAGGATTCTAAACAACGGACTTGCAAACAAAGGCTCATTGCTGGCATTGTTACAGTCGCGACCAGACAACGCCGACTTAATGGTGACATTGTAGGAAACGTTAATTAAACCAACAGCGATTCAACGAATGTGAGACTTTAAGCCCCCACAGGTTCCTGTTTAATAACAGTGAAACATGATATTAATATCGTTAGGGAAACCGGTTGCCGTAATACTTCTACATTGTTTCGATTTTATTGCACTGTCTCGTCTTATGTTTAACTAGCGGCGCTCCCCAGCTTTACACGGGTGTTACCGTTACAAATTTCTGAAAATCTTGGCTTTTATTGTTTATAATATGCTTTTAAACATATTAACCCTCGCTCTATCTACAGATGAGCCGCTTTAAAATCTGTTCAAAAGCTTGAACATTCTTCTTGCAAAATATAATAAAGTCATGGCCTGTTATGTGATTTTTGTCACCATCTGCAAAGCATTCCCATAAAAATAATTTCCCATTCACAAAAACAGACCCAGAGAAAACATCAAGTGTAATATAAGCAAAGAAAATTGGATGATGACACAACCATCTCGTATTAATATGCGCTCCATATTTTACAAGGGATCCATTCCATCCGTTCCATTTTTAAAAGTCAAACACTTCGCTCCTATTAAGGATTCCTGCATAAAAAACGCAATGTTGCCAGCCACAAATGTAGCTGGATTAACAAGATAAAAAAACAAAACACAAGGCAAATGAATGGCATTTGGCACAGCTACACTTCGAATCTGTAGCGAACCGAATGGACAATGAATCGACGAAAATTTGGCCCACTTACATAATAATTTTGTGTTCCCAATAGAATAAATCTGTTTTTAACTTTATTAAATGGAGGTTTTTTGTATTGCCGCCCTTATTAATATTTTAATGGCTTTCAATTAAAAATGTTATTAGGGCTTCTCGGAAAATGAACATTTATAGAATTGGGTCTTTTTCAATAAATCTAGACGTTACAGCGTAATATTTGCACATATTTCTGAACTTTTTTCTGTTCAATAAAAGCCACTTATCGTTTCATCTTGCCAAATAGGTATTCAAATTATTTTCCCCAGAAAATCCACAGTATTGTTGTACATAAAGATTTGCTATAGAAATATTGCGTATAATACCGCTGTCCGGGCTGTTCTCATGCCATCCATCATTTCCTTTCACTTCATTAGGCATAGCGTTCAAAATAAACATGTTGTCCGCTAACCATACGGACGATGAATAACCTCTCTGTGTTATTTACTCATAATACATTGTATTTCCAATGGAATTATGGGTATTTTTATGAGGAGTGATACTGTAGTATTCTTCCATTATAATGCTTGAATAGTCTGGTTTTATCGGGAAAAAAGTTCGAGTTCTGCGTTCCGTCAGTCAATAGAGAATCGAAATTGATGACAGAGCGACTGTCGTCAATGGCAGTTTAAAAAAGAACTAATAAAAGTTTTTAAATAAACAAAATCTCGTTCGGCCAGTATTTTATCTTTTTTAACTACGGTTAAACAACGGAATGTATGTAAAAGTTGTGGAAGGCTATAAAGTAGGAAGAAACAATACGATAAAGCAAGCCACCGATATGCAATGCATGGAAGTGAACTCGATTCCGTATAAAAATTCATTGGATACAGTTCATTTCATATCTTTTGTTTGACTTACAGTCACGAGGCATGTAGCTGTAATAAGATTTTTATGGTTATTTCGTATCATGTCATAAAAGTATGGGCGATAGAGTTCTGCAGTAAAAAAAGGAGAAATCCTGTGAATCGGGTACGTAATCTCTTTAGCTCAAGGACGAAAGTATGGAATTGAAATAAGACATTAGAAACATCGAGACAGACTCTCATGTAACATGAACACAAAGTTTGAATAGTAAACGAACATAAACATACACATAGAGAATGTCTTCCGTCATAGTTAGTAAGTAAACAACTATTTGTGGACATCAAGATAACCTTTAATAGCACATAAACTGACAAGAAAATACCAACCACAGTAAAAAGGACAGCATTATCCTGAACAGTTTTACCCTAATCATTACTTGAGATTCAGGAAATAAACAAGAAACGTGGAATGTTTGTGGACAAAGGCTGTAGGTGAGGCGCCAAGTACACGCTGACGATTCCCACAGTTCCAAAGATGCGTTGTTTGTTCAAGGCGTTTCGAACAACTTGCGTGAAATTGATATGAAGCTTACACACGATCCTCTGTTTGCGCATAGTGAATCGTTATTACAATCGTGATAGGATCTCGAACGAAGCGATTTTATTTTTTTATGGGATACAGAATAAGCTTGCGGTGAAATGTGTCGGGGTTAATTTTGTGGGGAGTGCTGGAAATGCGGCCGGATTTAATGGTTTGGTACTTTTAAAAATGGTGTTTGTTAATGGTATACAATTTTGTAAGTAAATAGTTAATAAGTTTTTTTTTACAATTTGGGCTGAAAAGGAGCAGGAGGTAACCTATTTTACGATTTATGAAGTAAACAACACTAAAGTGAATAAAAATCAAATAGTTTGATCTTTCTGTCACTAAGTTACAACGAAGAAACATACACGAAACCTCCTGTACGTCATATCACATTTTCATACACAAAATCGCAGACATAATAAGATTGGCAACAGCCAAACTCCATTTAACTTTAATCCCATTCGTAACTTTACTCATATCATTAGACACATAAAACACAAAGAAGTCAGAGAATCGGAAACTTACGAGGTGTACCCGAAGCGATATAACGTAAGATAGGAAAGGGCGCCTTTCCCTTCCGAACCATATACTACCTATTCATTGCGAGGGGTAGCAAATTTTATTTCAAGTTAAATTGTGTTCGCAACTCAGCCACTTCTTATTTATTAGGGAGGAGTATTGACGCCCGCGGCACATCACACGTGTACAATACCATCTAATAATAAAGTCAACGCGCCCTTTGTCATCACTATCCCCAATTTTGAAATGCATTTCCTTAAAGTGCCCCTATTATTATTTCTTCTCTATCAAGTTTATATTGAATCAAATGTTCCCAACTTATTAGCCGGGGGGCCTTATTAATGAAATGCAATAGGGTCGTTTGACAAGTGATCGCTGTCAAAGACACGGTCGCCTTAAGCGCTCCAGACATTTTCTTATTTAGCTGAGCCCCGTTTTATGTTGTCATGTTACGTCGTCTTCAGATAAAATTCGTGAAAGCTTATATGGGAACATGTCAAAGTTCATCGCTTGTTTTCTTATTTCCAAAGACATAACGCGATGAACGGACGGCTTGTCAGCTTCGTGCCTCCTTTCTCGTTTACTTCTATTTTAATTAAGTTTAACAATAAAATGAATAAAGTTAGGAGGAGGAACATCTTGCGTCGTCGGCGAATCGGTGGCGTCCCCACAAGTGTGCCTTGTTTTATTCATAGGCCTCTTTGAATAAAGATGAAAATATTAAGTCTGACCAAGGAAAACGCCGACTGCGGGCTAATGTGGTTGGGGGTTAATAGTCATACATATTAATAGGAAAAATAATATGTTGACCGTGTTATTTTAGTTGACGTGTTCATGCCAAATAACGCTGAAGTTCCTGGCGTGAGACACCAACAAGCTTTGTTATATTAAAATTTTCAGACCTATCCAACAATGTCTTAAGCTGAATTGTGTGCACACGTATTTTCTTCAACATTTTAAAATTTCTCATTAAAAAGTTCAATTGCATAATAAGGTACTAAGGTGCCTGAGTAATATTAAAAAAGTCATTAAAATAATTTTTAGGTGCTTTGAATACAAAAGCTAAAAATAAATTTAGAAGAAACGGTCTGCCCAGACGTGACTGCTTTGTTAAAAATAACGAAAAACAAAATGCCATTGCGAGAAGCCCTAATTAGTAACCGGCTGTATAAAAGCTGTGCTGCAATGAAACTCGGATGACGACTTAAAACTGTTATCATTTGTATAGCTGGGACTTGATTGCCGCGTCCGATTAAAACATAGAGATTTTCTGCAGTAGAAGACTGAATGTGATTGCCATGTGATAGGATAATCCAATTTTTTAAGTATTAGTACGAGTTGTCCTCCGCGGTTTCAACCTCGTTATATTAGGTTATAATGCTATGCTCCCGTCGTTAATAGCGTGACGTTGTGAAACGTATGTCCTATTCTGATGTTTAAGCTATATTACTGTACTTAAAGCTTCATCTATATCCGTTCAATAGTGTTTGCGTGAAAGAGAAACAAACATCCACTCTCAGATAGACAAACAAACTTTCACATTTATAATATCAGTAGTAAGTAGGATATAGAGACACTTTTGATTGGTAAACTGATAAGCATGTATGACAGGACAGATAGGTTACAATATATACATTTGTACTCGTAAGTGGAAACTAGTAATTTATTTATTATTAAATACATTTTTTGTCGCTTGTATCAACTGTAAGTTTTCTTTAATAAAATAGTATAAATAGATAAAGTATTGATAAGTGTCTAAGATAATCTTAATTTAAAGTATCATGGGTATCGTTTCCGTGGTTTCGATGTGTGGATGTCGATGTTTCACATCAGCCAGGAGTCCCGTGACGGCTCACTTTTTTATATAGTTTACTCCAAACTGGGTGAAAAAAGGGTAAAAAGAAGAAAGAAAAAAGTTTAAGCTTTAAAATAATACTATTTTGTGCTATAAAATACGAGCTACCTATTCATTTAATTTAATTAACAGCAAAGGACAAAAGAGTTATTTTCAAATATCAAGCAACGGATAAAGTATCAGTAAAATTGAAAAAATAAAATATTTTATTTATACGTTTAACACTCCAGAAATACGGAAATGGGCAATCATTTTAATGACGGGATCATACGCAATAAATGTTAATATTATCATAATTGGGGATCGTTGCAAATATTCTCAGAAAACAGGGGCTTTTCTCAAAATGGAAAATATTCACCGACTTACTTTATTTAATACGTCCAATTTTCATGCCAATTATTATTGTAAGTGTATTTTGAGTTTAAAATCGTTCTTGTATAATGCTAGCTGGTACAGCTAATAAATAACATGTACAAATTTTATCCATTTGATACAAACTTTATAGTGGTGTTTTTAAAGACGCAGAGATGTAATGTTTCTACGTCTTTAAAATAAAAATGCAAAGTGCTAATTTCATAATTCAAGCTTTACTTTTTTTCACCAAAACGCTGATGTCTTTATACCTATATATAAAGATAGCTGAGGTTTGTATGTTTGATTGAACGAGAATCTCAGAAACTTCTTTCCGGTCCAAATTGTTATTGTATATGTATCGAGATCTACGTATCATCACACACCACGGCATACAGGAGCACAGCAGTATGCAAAAGTGCGGGTGAAACCGCGGGGACAGCCAGTATACAGATAAATTGAAGTGCTTGTTTGTCATAGGTACTTATTGTATGGTCCAAAATTCTTGAGTAGAAGATTCACGCCGTTTTCCCATGGCTGAAATTTTAAGGATAGAGTCGTTAAAAAAGGGTCCAGCATTGAAACCCCTGATAAACAATCATAAATAATTTCTGTTATATGTATGTTAGTATTCGATTTCTTGATTATTTTATTGTATTATCTAGGATTAAATTTTTTGACATTTTCTCAATTTTATCCCATTATTAATTATCTATGGTATAATTTCTTGACATTTTATTCCATTTTTCTTAATTTTATTCATCGCTAAATTATGATTTTTGTTTATTTTCTTTTTTTTAGTTTAAATTTAAATGTGTTACCGTTTTCTTTGCATGTGGTGTTAGCCTTTAAGAAATTGTTACACGTGCTTTATATGTATATCTCTAGTTTGTAAGAATGCTATGTGTAAACAATTGTTGGCTGACCTTAATAATAAATAAATAAATAAAGAAAACGCCTGCTTGTACAAAGTTGCAACGAGGAACAAACACTATATATTACTACATATTTACTTTATATCGCGATTTCTTAAAAATATGTTTTTTATATATAAATGCAATAATGTACCTATTCTTTGAACAAACACTATATATTACTACATATTTACTTTATATCGCGATTTCTTAAAAATATGTTTTTTATATATAAATGCAATAATGTACCTATTCTTCAATTAATCCTTAAAAGACCGACTCGACAAAATAATAGGTTTTGGTTTAGTGATTCTGAAATTGCAGTCAAATATATTTTATTAATATTTTATAAATACTGAACATTCTCTTGTTTGACTATCTGAAAGATCTGACTATCTAGAATATATGATCCTTGTTTTTCAGACTACTCTGATAACCGAGATCATAAATGGCCGCTATACATAATATTCATTGATGACAGCTGCCATAATTTACATACCAAAACAAACGCTGACATTCCAACTACAAGCCAAATTCCATGCACTTCTGTCATGCAAACTCTATATCCTCATACACACGGTTCAATATCATCTGACGACCACAAAGTCGAACATAAAAGTATAAAATATAGTAGCACCTGGCACATCAATCCTCGTTTATGAAAAAAACAGTATGGTGGACTTTAACTGGGCGCCCGGGCAACACTTTTACAGCTACTTATGCCTCTCATCTCCCGTGATAAATGAGTGTTCGCGGAGTTTCAGTGTGCACCGCCTGCGAGTTACAGTCGCCCGCTAAGATACTAACTTGCGAAGAGGTGGAGATGTAAACAGTTGGTACGTTTCACTTGTTTCGACATTACTGGACCAGTCCGCATAGTTTTGATTCCCGCGAATCACAGTTGGGTATCGCGCTATGATTTCTGCTATTTTGAGTGGTGAGATTGGACCTTGGTTTCGCTTGACTTCGAATGATTTGAACCTTGAAATCAGTCTTTAAACAAAATTGAAATAACTGGCGAAACTTCGCAGACGTGTGGTGCTATAGACTTATTTGGTTTTCCATGTTAGAGTAAATCATTTGCCTGTTATAGAAATGTATTTACTGGTAAATGTTTTCATGAATATTATTTGAAAAGTCATGCACGAACTTCAAAGTTTATATATCCTTTGAAGTTGAAGTATTTGAAACCATCTATGCTAATATCATTTCTTCCATATGCTTAATGCAAATTCTCATCTATGAATTACTCCGAAAAGGAGTACATACAGATATCAGGGTGGATAGGAACTAAAAAGCTTACAATAATATTTACATAAAAGAATCGACTAACGAATCGTATTTACACGCAAAACAAGGCGCTTTTCCTTTTCATTTTCCGCATCTCAAAGTCAACACGGAGTGCGTTGCTTCGCCTGTCGGCTTTTCTCCCACTTTAATGGCTTCATCTTTATTCGAGGCCTCGTGAATATTACTGGGTGCCTACGTCGGCATTTGTCCTGTTGCCACTGCCGGGATACCACTCAATCCTAAGGAAAAAAGCTAGATTTAACTTTCTAACACCCTCAACGACAAAACGTTTCAGAGAAATAGGGAAGAACATGCTAAGACAACTTTGTACTTACGTGAATTGAAAACACGGAGCAAATTACACTGACAATAGGATTTCATAATAAACATCTTTCTTCTGTTAGTATATATACTTGTGTAGCTTACCGTAGTTTACTTAAGTAAAGTGACACTTTTGTCACGGACTCAGTACGTGCCGGTGAAATTACGTCGGCTGGACAAGTTTTTAGGAGCGGCGTCCATAAATTTTCCGCTTCATTACAGATTTGAGACCGAAACTTAAAGAAAATTATCGATAAAAGAGAGAAAAAGGAAAGCTCTCAGAAGGGTTTTGTTTTCTTTTTTCCTTAAAATACTTTGGGGCAATAATTTCTCGCTTAGCACGCCCTGAAGAGTCGTTTCATTGCTCACGCACAGTTCGGGATTGTAGAGGTGTTTTATTAGAGAATACAATGAATGGATTTATTGTATCTGATAATAAATTATTATTTATATTGAATGGAAAAATGATAAAATATACTGGTTGTTTATTGTAACGTGAAGTTGTACACAGAAATTGGTTTTGTAGAGGTTTATTCTGAAACGAAACATTATCAATTCTCATTGTTTAATTGTCGTACCTATCCCATTTCGTGAAAATCGAAAGCAGATAAATGTGTAATCAGAAATACGGGTAGAATGACTAAGTAATTAGTACACAAACAACTCGTGTATCTCAGTTCTTTGGCGAAGTAAACTCGTATACATTCGCAACTGATTTCAAAGTTGATACGGTGCTTAAAGGTTCAAAAGTAGTTCGACGTTACGGATCGTTCATCTTTATTCAAACCGCGTTCATGAATAACACAGCAAGGGTAAATACAACTCCCTCGCGGGCTAGTGATAACGCACAGAAACGTCGGGAGGCGTTCAGAGCAATTCGGTTCAGGATCTTTATTACGCCCAAGTTTCTTAAGTGGAGGATAAGATACGAATAATACGAGATTAGAGAAGTTATCTCTGGTGAATTATTAAATGCATACAGTTTGTGAACTACTTATGTTGTGGTGTTCCGAGCTTTGTTAGTTGCGGGTCAGACGGTTGTTTGTAGATATGTTTGTTTTTTTTTTTTATTATTGACAAGCGTCTGTATTATTATTTGTATGTCTGTATAATACTTACCGATACAAGAATAATTTATATTTTATTTGAAGGTGTATTATATTTCGGAGTTTGTGCGGTATAAATTCTGCAAAGATCTAATAGAGATAAATTTTTATTAGAATCGATAATGACTTGATAAAGATGAACATTAATTAACTAACTTTGTTGTGTGATCTACATAAATAAAATATTGCAGGCTTTACTATAAACATATAGGTAATTTTCTTAAAAAAACTTCTTAAAAAAATCAGAACAGTCGTCAAACATACGAGATGAGGCTAATTCGTCACGTCCATATATTAGAATAATTTTCAACGTCCAACAAAAGTACGAGGCGAAGCAATGTGCGAAGGTTTTTTTGCTAAAAGCCTTCTACTAATATTACAACTTGGATACTCTCGTCGCGTACGTTACATATGTATACGTACGTTACATGGCTCCACATTATGTCTGATGTAACATATGTTACATTAGGCGCCCATTCTAGCACTTTAGGTCTAGCACATTCGACTTCTCACTAATTTTATAATGTTCTGAGGGTTGGTGCACACCGTGTACATTTTTAGTTGAAAACAGCGACACAAAGTAGGTCTTAATACGCGGAAAGTTATAAGCAGCCCTAAGTTGGCTAAGGTATGATGCTTTAATCAGCATACATCTGCACCGGTGATGTATTGATCACACAGACATTATTAAGTATTATTATATAATGTATGATAGAATATTACATTTTATAGTAACAGCAGTTAACAGCTGGACATTCTCAGCCCTCTTCAGTTACAAGTCTTCATTTATGTTCGATCTTGGTTCGCATCTTGTCATGTATTAAATAAGTTCGGTATTGTGTTGCTATGCGAAAAAGTTCACGCATCGACGACTCCCTGGTGTGAGCTAACCCTAAGTATGTCGGCAGAATGTTAAATATATAGACACTTCAAGTATTGAATGTTAAGAATTTGGTCCATTCTTATTTCTGTGGCAAGATTATTGGTTGAGAAGTGCCGCCTTGCGTAAACCTTGAACTAAATTGCTCATCTTAAGAATCCGCTCTTAGAATTCTCATGAGGCGAATCAAATTATACCTGAATTACAATTGTGAGAGTTCTGTTGTTTAATCTTCACGTCATTGTGGTGAATAAAGGAATTAACCATTAAACGTATTTATTTATAACTACAGCAATTTACATTGTTATCATAATTTCAACAAATTGATGGATATTAATATCGATTATCACATTGTCTGAGCATGCGGTCATTGCCAGAAATTTGGGCGATCATAATATTATTTAACCTTGACGGTTTTCTGGTCATTGCCTTTACAAATAAGGGGAAAAAAAAAGAAAATAATGAACTTTTCGGATAAATGAATACTTTTTATTACTCTTATGTATAAATTAATGAAGGTCGTTAAAACGGAGTTATTTTAACCCACAATAAAACCAACACAATGACACTTTAGTACCAATTAATTAAACGAAATAAAAACTATAAATAAATGCTTTTCGAATTTCACTTCACACTATGAAAAAGAAATTTCACTGACATTTTATCATACCGGATTTCACACACTCTGATTTCCAATTTAACAAAACTGGATAAATGGACTTTTATCCATTTAATTTGGACGTAAAAAATGTAGTTTAAATAAGTGTTCGTATTAATTCGTTGCAAGCAATTTACACGATGCAATTCGTTTAGCTCTGAAATGTATTAAGGGCTGAACACACATGTGCGGAGCATTTCATTTTGCGATATAAATCATGGTATAGCTAACAGAGCGGGCTTATTAAATCGCTTTTATAGAAAAACGGGAAGAGATCCTTCTCTCCGCTGATGCGTTTTCAATTTCACTCTATTTATAATTTTACTCAGATTTTTAAATGAAATTCCATTTCCCTGTATTGAACATTTATTTCATAAACTGAATTTTATTGCTAGAGGTTCTTGTTGTAAGCTAGGGATATTGAATAAGCTTTACTTTGGGTATATTCAAATACATTTGAAAATTTTGAAACATTTTTTTAAATATTTTTAAGTCTGCGAAGATAGATGTTAGTTACTCTTGTAAAAAGTACTGACCAGATTTTGTGGAAACTTTTTAGTAATTATTTTAATTTATATTTGACCTATAGGCGCGGAGTTATATTAAAATGCCTTTCACAACGTGGATAAAAGGGCTAGCTATTATTTCTAATAGCGAGCCAAGGTAAGGTAAGTGAAGGTCGCCCAATTTTATCTTTATTGTATTCCACTTTGCTCTTCCTCCAACCCTTATTTAACAATTTCAACTTTAACCCTGGTGCATAAGGTCGAACTTATTGACCAGTACAAGATACAATTTGCTAATTTCTTGACTACTTACGTAAGTTAGTCATTAACAAAGGTTCGCCAATTAATTTGTTCCGAAACAAGACAAAGTCGGTATAACTTGAAGTAAGTGCAAGAAGTATCGAGTGTGAGTTAGAAACAATATCTGAGGAATATGGTGCAAAGTTTATAAACGTGAGTATCGGCTTACGGAGTAGGGTAATTATTATGGTCCTACTTGGCTTATAAGGAACTGCTAAATATACCTAATTTGAACATTTGTTCTTAGAATAGAAAGAAGAATAAAAGGAAGGCATGGGCGTTCTTTTAAACGATTTCAAAAAGGAGGAGGTTCTCAATTAGATTGTTATTATTATTATTTTTCATCAATTATTGATGAGTGTCTCCGATAGCTGGCTGATCGCGGTCAGGTTGGTAGATGCTTCATGTAAAACATATGAATTTATTTGGTTGTATTCTATTAGACTAACGTATTTGGAAAACGTTAACGCAAACGAAAACGCGAAGGCGCACATTAGGACCTGTTATATAATAATAATACCAGCCTATAACTGTCCCACTGCTGGGCAAAGGCCTCTTCTCACACAGAGAAGGCACGAGCATTGATCACCACGCTTGCTCAAGGCGGGTTGGCGATTTCAGACTTATATTAACTACAAGTCCAGGTTTCCTCACGATGTTTTCCTTCACCGATGTCTGTGATGTCTAAGATAAATTTTAGAAAGTACATATGAATTGAAAAAGTCACTTGGTACTTACCCGGATTCGAACCCGCAACCTCTTGCATGAGAGGCGGGCGCCTTAGCCACTAGGCCATCACGACATATGACATAGGACCTGTTATTCAACGATAATTGAAATAAGTGCAACTACAATCTTTGCAACTTAAAGAAAGATTAAATAAGCTGTCCATGTTTCAAATGTTATTGAGCTTTGGTTCGATCACAGATCTCTAGAGATTTTGTGGGAAGGAAGAGTGCCAATAGAAGAAATTTTACACTGTCTTCTTAACAGTAAAAGTTTTTCATGAAAAATCTATTCTAAGAGATCAATTTAATCTTATAACATTCGATTAAGTTCGCAGAGGATGTCTATGAACTAAAGTGAAATAGGTCGTTTGCTATTTTTATAATAGGAACAGTGGTTTGTTTTGACTCATTTGAAGCTAAAGCTCTATTTTCGAAAGTCTATGTCAGAACATTACAAACACTTAGTTACTTCAGGAGCCAGTGTTTGATTTAGGCAATATCTATGGACTATATACATACATACAAAAACATACAGGCTATGGAAATTCTTCATTTTTAGAGAAAGTGTTTTAAAACACTCTATTAAGTTCTAAACTAATTTATTTCATATAAATGAAAAATACAAATTGCAAAAAATGCCTATGCGTAATGGCGAGCTTAACTCAAAATTGGGTTTACTTGGTGTGGTAACTCCTAGTAATACAATATTCTTGAGGTCACCAACCGTTAATTAAAAGATGGAAAATATTTTCAAATATTCCACACCACAAATTCAACATTCCGATCTAAAATTATTCCATGATGTCTGAAAGTTCCATGAAAGTTTGAGGTCAATATCGACTTGAAACTGCCTTCCAATTTATATTGTAAACATAATAATAGATATCAAGATACTGTTGACTTAAAGTTTTCGATATCAAAATGAGTTATTATACTTACTATTTACTTTGATGAGTACATAACGAGGGATCTGTAGATAAGGAATTATGTACACATTTCAAGCTAAGAAACTTTGTTTCGTTATCGTTTATTTTATTTTGGACTGCTTGTCGCCTCACGGTTTTAATCATGGCCATGGTGGTATATCCGATCTTGTTGGTCATAGTGTGTTATATTGATGTGTAATTACTGAAAGGTGTCAATAAAATCCGTTCTTTAGTTTTTGTTAGAAGTATTTATATTCATATTCTTTATTGCACATAATAAAAGAAACAAAAGCGCAGCAACATTATAAAAAAAAAACATTATGTATAATGGTGGGCTTAATCCATAAAAATATACTCAAAGTTTCTCACAAATCTTCAGATTCATAATATTCATATCCACTATACTAATATTATTTATAAATGTGAACATTGTGAGAAATATTCCTTTCAATATCCAAAGAACGGATTTGAAATGTATTTCAGATCATTAAATAAAATAAGGTTTAATTTTGTGTCATAAGAAACCTTATTCTCTCTACATGGTACAAAAAAAAAACTTAATCTCGAATTTGGAATACCATGAACTCTTCCAACATCAATGCTTGGCACGTGTTTAGTTTCCAAAATCGAACCAAGGAAAACCAATCTACATTTTGTCAAAATTACCTTTTATCTAAACGAGCCATCCTCTAAAGATAAGGTTACAAGTAAAAAACATTAGTCTAAACTGCCGAAACTGTCCCTAAAAGCTAGTCAAGTATAAAAACTATCATAAAATGGTAATAAAATAATATTAGTGCGTCGGCCATTACAAGGGGCAGAGGCAAACTTTAATACTTCAGTCAGCGCTAACAACGAGCCCAATCCAAACTTCCATACATTTTGCTTCTAGTGGGCATTTGTTTGATGAGTTCCATGCTTCCATTGAAAATTGATGAACCGCTTGTGTTTTTGAATTCGAATTTCGAATTTATTTTATGTTTAAATATTGATAATTGGTTTAAGGTCCGTTGTAATGTTAGTAGATCCATAGTGTGGGCTTTGCGTGTGCGTCTTAGTAGGTCTAAATCACAGTCCAGATCTTTTTATAAAGAAGATTTCCCTCTATTACGTATCATCAGCGTGTCGTATCATATTCTAGTCGACTATAATGGTGTCGATGTATAGGTGAAGTACACAGATTTCTTAAGTCTTAAAACCTACCAGTATCATCTGCACCTACAGTTATCTTCATTATTAAATTATACTTATAACAGAACTACGAAATCTCAAAAGGTTAATTTTAAAATTAACAATCAATTAATAAATAAATTTAATAAATTAATTAAATTAACAATAATTTTATCAATCTGTCAACGTTGTTTACAACAGTTAATAATTAGCGAGACTATTAATCGTGAATGATTAATTAACTAAATAAACTTATGTTTTCCTACCTTGTTATTTGCCAATACATTGGTTAACCAATTTCCCGAATGAAACAATGTAATTTTCATTTGCTACAATAAATGTACGATCAGATTATAATGTGGTAGATATTGCTTTAGGTTTGAAATGATGTTTTTGATAAAGCTTTGTACATGAAAGCTTTTCACACACCGTGGTCAAAACATAGAGATTTAAATACCAAGCAATTCATAATTCATTTACCGTAGTAATATACAGTACAAATACATAGTACTTCAGTCTACAGTCAAAATCAACGACAATTTTATCAACTGATTTTACCAAATTTAACAAGACCAAAAAATCGGAAGAATACGTATTGGCATCTAAATTATGATTGCACGAGGAAACCAAAAAGAGCAATAACTTCTTTGTTGTATTTTTGATTGAATCATAAATAAATAGGTCACGAGGACAGATCTCCACAGGGATGTAAACAAATTGTAAAAAATTGTCCGGCCAAGTTTGTCATGGTGACAGCTCACTTCCATGTTTCAGAATCGAAAATCATAAGTGAACACCCGCCGTGCCGCGCCTCAGGGAGTCTTCACGCGATGCGTTCGTTGAGAAAATCTAGGATGTAAACACGTCTTGCTAAGCTGCATTTACATTCATAATGTATTGATTTTATGCTGAATAGAACATCTTCGAGATAGTACGTGCTGTGTACGTAAAGAGTTGTTTAAGTAAATATTAACAACCCCCGTTGTAAGTCGAGCGAGAATATTGCAAACTGTATCGCGTTGGCTGGAGAGCTTCAAACGTGAGGTGCATTACGAAAAATCACAATTTTGCTATCAAGTGTGTGACTTTGTGGCTTGATGGCGACTTCGTCAACCGGGAACATGGCAACTCGGCAACACTCCGAAACTTTCGCCCGCGGACGCCGCGTCGTTTGCATAGAGAAAGCGCCCGTTTTGTTTAAAGTTTTTCTTTTGTGAATGTAAAGTGCTATTTTATTTTTCACGTCGCAGTTTTGGAGTAACAAACGTCTGAGAAAAGGATTTTCTTTTTTCGTCTCGGCCGAATTTAATAAAGAAAATCTGTTGAGATCGCGCTACGAAGACGTCGAGACGTATAGTCACGCAAGAAGGTGTTGCAGAGGTACGTACGATGTTTCATTTCCTGAGCTCTTGACGCCACTAATTAAATGTTAGAAGAACTTGTAGCCAGATTTCATTTAAATCTCCTAAAGCGTCGCGAACTTGAGACGGAAATTAAAAATGCTGAACGTTTTATTGTAAAAGTTTATCTTAGTTTAATTTGTGAGACGAGTCTACGTTGAGTGTTGAAAACGTTTTGATTTTAATTTGTTCCAGATCCTGTTCACAGAATTTTATTTACCGTCGCATCTTTATGCGAATGCTTATTACTTATTTGATGGCCTCGCGATGAAGGAATTTGAGAATAACATACAGCTTGAATGAGAAAAACTTTAATAAAAATACTCAAGTGTTGTATTACCTACTTGATGACTTTGCGTGATATACGGGCTCATTTTTTGTAATGTTAATAAAACACCAAAATAACAAAAAAATATATACGACAATTCTTGACTACGGGATTACGACTTTTATTCTTTGTTTTTGATTCATGACTACTATACATCTGTCACGTTTGATTCACTGAATATTTAAAATAACAAAGTATAAATTTCAATTTCAGTGAAATTTCAGCGAAAAATACCGTACGGTACAGACTTACACTTTTGATTTACTTATTACCACTTAACACCAAAGTTCGTACTCATAATATAGTCACCAATTTCTCACTAAAATCTCGCCCCAAACAGCAGCTGAACGCGCCAGAGTTTGTTGTTGAAAGCTCAAGTCGACATTGTGAGAGTCAATAAACGATTTTATGCTCGAATAACTATGTTAATGGCGGTGGCAACCACAACAAAAACATTTGTCGTCTTACAGAAACTTGGTAACTGGCCCCATTGCGAGTTTTTTGCCACTGCGTGTAATACAGAACTTATCTGTAATGTAGATCAGCCACATAATTTGTCTCCGTATAAAACAAAACGACATCAGGAATATGTCAATCTTTCTTGTCTTGGATATTATGAAACCGTCATAACTTGATCTTGTTGTATCTGGGAGTAATTTATCTATATGTACCCATGTATTTATAAATTATATAAGTATATCAGTTGTCTGTTTACCACAGAACAGGCATTGCTTCGATTCGGATCAGATGACCGTGTGTTAGTTGTCCAAGGATATTTATTTATTTCTGTTTGTGTTTCTATTTGTGTTTGTTTTCCCAAAATATTTATTATTGTAACTTGATCTTGTGGAAGAACTATCTGTAATTCTCGACTTCGTCCATTCACCCCTTATTTTGTTAATTTCTAAAAACCTTTTTAGTCCGTCTGTCATCGAAAATTCATTGTCCTAAATTATGTTTCTAGATTCGGCAATTTCAGTATACCGCCTGTCTCTTTATAAAAATAATTAGCAAGAATTTTCATGTATGTTAAGTAAATATAAATCTAAATAACTTTTAATTGTTTTCTGTTTTGTGAGTAAATTACGAGATATTTTGTTTTCTGCAGTTAGATTCGTTGGCCGTGTTGTGTACAATTTTGTATCTACAACCCGTAACACAGTGGTCTGTTGTATACACAATAAGCCCTTCTTTTGTTTCTTTGTCACTGTTTTTAGTAGCGAGCAAAAACGGAATGGGCTCGTTTCGAAAGCGGTGCAGTATCAGAAATATTCGCGATTTTGTAATAACGTTGTACGTGCATAAAGCTGCAATTTGTCAACAATAATGATTGGAATGAACTAGCCTAATTTTTTGTCAAAATGGAGCTAAAGGTACATAAACTGATATGACATAATTTCGTTCTCAAAGTCTTATAAACATTTTTCTAATTAATACAAACTGTACAGGTTTTTGGCAGCTCATTAACTAAACGATTAATCTATTTTTATATTTTTTCTCTAAAAAGAAATATCGTAAAATGTCCCTATACTTTACCAAATAACTAATTCAATATTTTTCTCTTTACAGGTAAGTCCCAGCCCTGTTTCCAAGCGCCCTTGATTGGTAGGTATAAAGAAGGTAAAAGGGCTCACTCAATCCAGGTGTAAAGACAAAAGGTGCTCTCAATTGTCTGTAACACAATTGTAATCTAAGAAAGATAAGTTTGGTGTAGGTATAAATCGTTAAAAGGAAAGATTAACCCTTTTATTAAAGAGGAGAAGGAAGGAAGTCGCAGAATCATCAATTACATGAACTAAAAAGTTTGCACTTCTCGTTGTCAAACTTTTTTGTTGAAAGATTAAAAGACTGAGGAAACGTTTGGGTATATAAATTACATTAAGTGTACGTATTTAAGAGTTTTGTCACTTAAAGTACGGGAACCTTAAAGCCTAGTTATATAACAAAACATATCAAGGATTTTGGTTTAGTTATTTTCCGTCTTCATCTTGACATAGTTAGACACTTATTGTGCGACGATTACTGAAACATATCTTAGACGAAGCACTTGCTAACCAAAGTTTATTTATTACTAGCTTTTGCCCGCGACTTTGTCCGCGTGTAATAACTTCCGTTCCCGAGGGATTTTCGGGTTGAAAACTCTATGTCTTTTCTCGGGTCCCAGACTATATTTGTACCAAATCTCATCGGTTCAGTGGTTTAGGCGTGAAGAAGAGACAGACCGACAGACAGACAGGCAAAGTTACTTTCACATTTATAATATTAGTATGGATAGTATGGAGGTATGGATTTAAGTGAAATATTCGCGATAAAGATCTTCTAGTTTGAAAAAGAAATACAAGTGCTTGCAAAGTTTATCGTTCATTTTAGAAGGTAACAATTAAACTACGTATATATCGCTTGAGGATCTCGAGCACAATGCACAGCGAAGCCAGCAAGAGGTTGCTCCGTGTAGATCACAAATAATGAATTTACGGCTCGATAAATACGTAAATTTCTGCTGGAACGATAGCAAATTAATGCTTAATTTCTCTGTTCTGTTTCGCATAAATTTTACAAATATATTCCTAAAACCCTTTTGATAGACGCCAGAAGCAGAATTTACGAGACCAGGAATAATATAAAATGCCTTAAGTTACTGTTATGCTATATTTTGGGACCAATTTGTTATTGGTAATAACAAGTTTTAAAGAGATATCCGAATTAATTTATTGGCTTACAAGTTGGACAATTTGAAGTTTCGAGTAAGGTACCTACTTACGTACGGAAGTGGTTTATTTGGGTATTCCACTTGTTGTTGGATTGATTTATGATTAAATTCTGTGTATAACAATTGAGTTGTTCACTAAGTAATCAAAGCCGGATAGATGAACTTTAACGCTTGGAAATTTTAGCGTAGACATAATAATAATAAATAAATTATTCATGAGAAAGAAAATCAATTTTAGAAAGATACTTAATAAAGTGTCTTGTTGCAAGAACAATTTTGCTTAGAGTGGTAGTTTTCCGTACTTATCTCTGAAAAGCTCTAATGAGATCGGATGAAATATCCGCGCAACATGTTAAGTGGTTTTACACAGAGCATTGATTAGACGGCACAGTAAGAGTAGTTGAGCGCTTCTGCGCTGTGTGTCTTGGTTTCGATTCCCGCTCAGTGTTCAAATATTTGTAGGACCTTCAGATATGTCGCCTGATATGTGCGCTGTTTAATCTACGACTCATGTGATACGCCTAGTCACCTAGTGTTTTTTTTAACACATCAACTGTTTCCTACATTTTCAATTTTGTATGATATAACTGACATGACTAAATTTTAATAAGCTTCATGTCTTTTCTACTTTTGAAATTCTGGATTGAGTTCAGTTCTCTGACTAGACAAAGCACTAAGCATTTTTTACAAAAAAAAAACTCAACAAAAATATCTTATTTGCTTATATTATTCCTCTACCACAAGTAAGACGCGACACTTAATAAGAAAACGTAATACTTTTCCGTCCACGCAGAATAACGGTGCAAACTTTATAATTAAACATGTTTTATTTAAACCCGCAGAGCATTTTATATAAGGAGCAATACACATGAGATGAATTATAATACATACGAAATAAGACCAGAGACTTTGGCCCGCAGACGATCGTAAATTTACTTCATAAAGAGCACAATTCGAGGCAGTCCCATAGAAAATTAAACGGTTAACTTTTTTGGGCCACTTCCTCAAAAAAGTCCCTTTTATTTTCTCTTTACTCATTGACGTGCTCCCGCGCAAAAAACGGCCATTTATGGTTCGTTAATCAAGTCATTAAGTACTTGACCAGTAAAAGTGTAGCCGACTGCTGCGAGACGTAATTAAAGCCAACATCCACTTTTATTATTCAATAGGTACTTGCCATAAACTGAATTGTGCGGAATACGCTGTTCTTTGACCATTAAATACCAACTTTTCTCGATTGTTGAGACTTTGATGTCGGCTAAATAGCTTTTTAAATACCGTTTGAAGTAGCGTAATACTTAAAGTCGATTTTCCTTATCACTTTGATATGGCAACAATGATTAGAAGTAAACCATTTTCGATTGCCGTTACAAAAATTAAAATCAAATAGGTAAGTAATTGATATTAGAAGTCAAGAAGGAATTAATTAAAGTGGAATGTTGAAATTTTCTTCTTACTCGAGTTAATTTGCGAAAGCTTCATCTGTAGTCATTAAAGTAGTCCAGATTACATTGTTCCTTTCAAGAGAATCAAGCTATTTCTTGAATAGATTAATTCTAATAATAATTGTAAATCTTTAGGCAAAGCTTAAGATTTACAATGACTTTCTAAAGTTTATTCAGACATCATCATCATCAGCAAACCTGAACTTATACAAGTATCTATAATGAGTTTAAGTGCAAAACCACCAATCCGCGTTGAGCAAGCGTGGTGATCAATGCTCGCGCCTTCTCTGTATGAAAAAAAATCTTTGCTTTCCATGGGACTAACAGGCTGTTGTTATAAGGCAAGCCAGAAACAATTATCAAAACACGCAAAAACATATTCGAGCAACACTCCGTCATATTATAAGACCACGAGTTGTGGCAAAACAAAAGTTTTACTTTATTAGTACCGTAGTACAATGTAGCCCTAGGTTCATATTAAATTGCACAGCTGTTGTCCCGCGCTGTGACGTTGTAATAGGCGGACAAACTGTCATGTGGCCAGACTTGACCAAGTAATTTGATTAGGAAGATAGGGATCCTCTCCTCCCTATGTAAACAATCATATCAAAATGTCAATAACAATCAGTATGACAGATTATGTTACCATTTGTGACAGACAGTTGTGTGCCTAGGCTTAAGTCTCTGAAAATTCTGACTTTGCCCTCATTGTACATTTTAGAAGTAGCTGTTTTTGTTAAATTGAATAAGCATGATTTTGTAACAGTGTCAGAAACTAGAAAAAGACCTATAAGAAGCCAATATGAGAATTTGTTGAAAATGGAGAGGTTCAATACCGCATTGTTGAAAAAAAGTATTTTTGGCATGGCTCCAATTGTTTACAATAAAATTCCTAATGCAATTAAAAATTGTCCAATCCAAACATTTAAAAGAAACTTACAGCTCTTTTATTAGACAAATGCTACTACTCTGTGCACGATTTTTTTAAGGACTCTTCTCTTTCAAAATTAATACATATACCTATTGAAAATAATAATCCATCCATACTAATATTATAAAGAGGTAAAATTTGTAAGTTTGTAGGTTTGTAAGTTTGTATGTTTGGGGTAATCTCTGGAACTAATGAAACAATTCCAAAAATTTTTCACTGGCAGAAAGCTACATTATTCCTGAGTGCTATAGGCTATAAATTATTTTTATAACATGTATATTAACCGAGCTATCGCAACTTTTGTCTAGCAAGTCGGAAAAAATTACCTCATAAAACAGAATTATTTGCGTGCGCTGCCTAAACATTTGCTTAAAATTAAAAACAATGTATGGCAACTTGGTTTGTCTTAATTATTTCTACAAAAAAGTCCGCGATACCATATCTCTATCTTTTATATTTTATCTTTTATACTTCTTTTATTGCATTAAAAAAATGATTTAATGTTGATTATTTGAGCAACAAAATATTAATTCTTATGACAATAAATTATTTCAGTATCATAAGGACATCATACAGATAAGATTTGCCATTTACAGTATGTCAATTGGTCATATAGTTCCGGAGATAATATAAAATTACTAAAACGCAAAATAATTAAGCGTAATTCTACGTCTAGCGTAATTTTCATTGTGCGGAAGTCATTTATAATTTCAAAAAATACCTTTGGAGATATTCACAATTTCACAGTTTTAATATTACTCCGCAGCAAGCAATATAAATGATATTATGTAATAGAAACTGCTTTTTAGCGAAAAAAGGCCGCCTATTGTACTCTTGCATATTTGTTTGTATTGTCCTTTACTGTTTTTGACCTATTGGTGTACAATAAAGAATATTGGCCGATGGCTTTGCAAGATATTCGTAGCTTATACATCAGAATAACACATGTGGGTCGTCAAAAAGGCTAAGGTAAGAGGTTACGGGTTCGAATCCGGGCAAGTACCAATGTGACTTTTTCAATTCATATGTACTATTTATAGTTTATCTTGGACATCACTGACATCCCGTGCCTCGGAAAGCATTTTAAGCCCCGGTCGTCATTCGTAGAACTTTGACGTTACGGGTATTCAGAAGCCAGAAAGTCTGACCAGTCGAACCAAAGGGTATCGTCGCCCAGTTACTGGGTTGTGGAGGTCTGATAGGCAGACGCTTCACGTAAAACACTGGTATCCAGCTGAATCCGGTTCGGCTGAAAGCCGACCCTAACATAGTTGGGAAAAGGCTAGGGAGATGATGATCCTCCTCACCGCACACGAGCATTTCGGGAGGTTCCTATGTGGGATTCGGGCGGAAGTGACGCCTGCGTAACACAGTGTAGCATACGGTGGAGGTAGGCCCCGCTTAGGCGAACCACCACCGTATCGTTGCAGAGGCGATCGGCGCTGGTTCAGGCTATGCTTCGGGGCGAGACTGAATAGGAAGCCGTCGCCTCCTGCGAAGCAGGCACGCTGGAGACAAAAGCGGCGGGGCGCGTGAGGCAGCGTCAAGCTTCACGCCCCGGACAGAGACCCGGGCTTAGTTGTCGAGAGTCGCAAGATGATGGCCACTGGAGGCGCGTCCGACTAGGTACAGACCCGTGTCGACGGCGTGTCGATGCTTCTAATAGTTACCGCGGCCCCGGAATATATAAAGGTAACCGAAGGGACGTTATTGGATTTTAGTCAGTAAAAGTTTGACCCTCCTTCCCTCTTCAGGGGCGGGAGAAGTCATTTGATGATTTCCTATCCATGAACAAAAAAAAAACGCCTTTGGATATGTTTTGGATCCTTTTACCATGGTCAATGTAGCTCTTTCACGCTTATACAACCCCAATAATCTTTTTGTGTACGCTTAAGATAGTTCCACAGTTAATCCGTACTAATATTATAAATGCGAAAGTAACTCTGCCAGTCTGTCTGTCTCTCTTCTTCACGCCTAAACTACTAATTTTGAATGAAATTTGGTACAGACATAGTCTGGGACCCGAGAAAGGACATAGGATAGTTTTCTTCCCGGAAATCCCCCGGAAACGGGAACTATTATTCCACGCGGACGAAGTCGCGGGCAAAAGCTAGTAATAGATAATTTAAGTGTAACTATTCAAAATTTGCATGCCTACCTTAAGGTAGATAGTATAAGGGTCTGATATTTTGTAAACATCTGTATTTTTGTATAGGTACCTACCTACTTTCAATGCAAATAAATATTCTATTCTATTCATTATTTACTATTTGAATGCTTTAAAGTTACGGCTTCAGACCAATCATAAAGAAAATAATTATGTAAAACAATTGATTTGTTTAAGTACTATTGTCTTGAGGTACCTAATATAATGACGCGTACAAGAAAAGTTTGTTGTTGGGCCGAAGATTTTTCTAGAGATTTCTTTTTAATTAAAATAGATTATCATCTGATCTCAAAGTAATAAAAAGAGGAGGATAGGAGATGTTCAGAAAATAAGACGTTTACTCTGAACTGAAACACTTGCTTTTATAATACCTATTTCTGATATGTCCAATTTTAAAGTTACTGCTCAATATACAGTACTGTATAAACGTGTTCATACCGCAAACGATGCAAGCGAGATAATAGGTACCTTCCCACCAGTTTACTACAGTTTGCCCGTATCACCTTGGGAGTCAGTTTATGCGGAACGCGAAGCCTAACGAGTAAAGTTATAAGTAGGATCAGCAAGCTTTTAAATTAAATAATCCTTTATAGAATAATCTTTTTTTATGTACTTTAGAGCCTACCGCGAGGGATATAAGGGATAAAATAGATAGGTTTTTATTTGTCTCTGGGGAATTGATTAAGATTGAATTTGATTTTGTTTGTACTAAGACTTGAAAACAATCAGCAGTGGGATGAGCCGTTCGGGAAAACCTCGTTATGTTGTTGATATAATCCTTTCAGTTTATATAATCTACTTGAATACTTCTTTGGTATTCAGGATACGGGCCTAGTATAAGCAAATTATTAAACTCTGAGCCCTGGCTACGCCCAAGGGGGTAGGACAAGGAAGTTATTCCAACTCTTTTAAAACATGTATCTTTATAGCGCGGATATACTGCAGTTTTTAAATTAGCTTAGGAAGTTTGATAAAATGGCAAATCCTAATTAAATCAATAGGTTTACCGTACGTTGTGAATGTGCTATTACGAAGAGTAATTTCCCCGAATAACACAACAAGTACATCTTTTAATACTTGCCCATGGAAACGGCTAATAACCCTGTTACATTTCATGATTCATTCGTATCGTTTTTAATAAGGTTCACCGAATGGGATCCTCTCATACAATGTGAGGTTGATGAGGTGAAATTTGTTGGAGCCACCGTCAATTTCCCGGATCCAATTATTGCCACATTGTTGGTTGCAAACGCAATATTACCCTTATGTTTACTTGCTCCGTTTTATCAACCTGAATGATGTTCTGGATGGTCTAAAAATTTATAAGTTTTCGTTGAATTTTGGTTTTTAGGTTACGATTATTTTGTGGTACCTAATAATGGTTTCAAGTTAAGTGTTGTGTGCAATCTAATGAGTAATTACGCGTCAATTATATATCTGATTGCTAATACTTTATGTCAGGCATTTCATATATTCGCTTGGCTCTTAGTTAATTATAAATTTGTTTATCATTCTACCACAAACCTCTCATTGCAGGCACGATTTATATTAAACCATTATTCTATGTAATTCGACATTAATTAGACGAAAAGTATACTCTAGTTATTCATCAAACATCGTTACTTAGGACCAACTGAGAAAGCCAAGGAGAAAAAAATAATAAAATACAATACTGATTTTATGTTACAATTAAACTTGTAACTTCAAGTTAAGTCATTTTAATCTCAAAACCAGCTATCAGACTGGTAAAATAACCAACATTAGACAGATGGGTGTTCAGCAATTACAGCCCAATGACAGTCTATGAAGCGTTTTAAACTCATATAGCTGTTTCAAAATTAGTATTCCATCAGTTGACATGTAACCTACATTCTGATAGTGATAATCGATGTCTGATCACTAAATAAACAGTTAATATTAAGCGATTATTTCCTTGCTTTAGGCACAATTTCACTCTGTAGTGGACGCGAATCGTATAATCATTATGACTAGATTAGGTCCGCCAATCCGTTAGTGAATCATTGGATAGATTGTGTAATATAGGTGTGCAACAAATGCTCTCTAAGGTCATA
The DNA here is from genome assembly GCA_033675125.1 of Athetis lepigone. Taxonomy (NCBI): domain Eukaryota; kingdom Metazoa; phylum Arthropoda; class Insecta; order Lepidoptera; family Noctuidae; genus Athetis; species Athetis lepigone. The sequence goes on from CM066236.1 coordinate 9,956,273, forward strand.
ATTTCTCCATGATTATTTACTTTCTTTGGCATTTCCAACTTCTCTTTCCCATCCATCGTTTCTTTTGAATTAACAGATTTTATTATTACTGACATTTTCTTCTTCAGCGTGTATCTTCTTAGCTATTTAACAAACATCGAAATGTGGCAGACTAATCTGTTCATAGACATCTCTAAGCACAAAATCTGCAAAATCACTTACCTTCTTTGTATACAGAATTAGCTTATTCACTTCAACAGTAAGTACTTTGTTTACGCAGAGATTTCCCTCATTCCCTCACGTTGGGACCCTTGGATACATTACTGTCACTCCAAATTGGGTTATTCCCACAATGTGGGACTCAATTTTGAGACTCGTGACTAGTAATTTTAAAGGTCCATGGTCCCTCGTTTTCAAATGTCATGTACAGGTGCTGTGGTCACAAACTTCTTCGACCTTCCTAAATATGGAAAATTGATTTTGTTGTCACCGTGTATTTGTAATTAGTTTTGTCCCTGTGTCTCAATTAACTGGGCTTTAGCGTCTTTTTATCTGACTACTGCAGTTGCATTTTAATTGCGAATTAAAAAGTCAAGTCTCAATTTCGTCGTGATCAGGTTCTTTAAAGAACTGTTAATGAGTTTTTAATAGATAATTGTTCAGCCTCAAATACTGAAGTATTACACAATGATATTGATACCTGTAGGTTTACTGTTTTGTAACAATTTTGTAACTATTGTTAAAATAAAAGGTCAGATCTCATATTACTCGAGTAGGCTTTAGTGAAGGTCGTGTTAAAGCTTTTGTAAGGGACGTGGGGCGTAACAGGTTTACCTACGCTTAATTAGAAGTTTTGTAAAAAAAGTTTAAACTGAAGCATACACATCTGTGGATGTACTTAATTATAATCAATAAAAAACCGGCCAAGAGCGTGTCGGACCACGCTCAATGTAGGGTTCCGTAGTTTCCCGTCCCTCACAATAAGTGTTCCCACTTATAAGTTATAATAAAAGGAAATTTATTACGTTGACATACTAAGTACGCAGAAATTATTTTGTACAACCTTTTTGTCTTTTTTGTACAATAACTGCTCTTTCTATCAAGTTCAAAATAATTTTCCTTGAAAGTACTTATAAAGTTCAACTTTCCAAATTTTTTTCATATTTTTTAAACCTACGGGTCTAAAGTTAGAGGGGGGGGGGGACGCTTTAATTTTTCCTTTTGGAGCGATTATTTCCGATATTATTGACATTATCAAAAACTGATTTTAGTAAACCCCTTTTCATTTTTTTTTAAATACCTATCCAACAATATATCACACGTCAGGGTTGAAATAAAAAAAACATCACTTCCTTCTTTACATATAGGGGGGCTACCCTAATAAAAGATTTTTTAACCGACTTCAAAAAAAAAGTAGGTTCTCTGTTCGACCTGTATGTATGTATGTATGTATGTATGTATGTTTGTCCGCGATTATCTCGCGTTTGGCTCAACCGATTTTGATGCGGTTTTCAGCAAAGTGTTTGTTACATTCTGGGGAAGGTTTTAGTATATAACACTAATGGATATCCCGTGACGTTGCCCGCATAGATCGCGTTTTGCTTTATTGGATTGTAGATTTTCAAAGACGATTGTATGTTTGACCGCAATTATCTCGCGTTTAGCTATACCGATTTCGATGCGGTTTTCAGAAAAGTCTTTATAACATTCTGTGGAAGGTTTTAGTATATAACACTAATGAATATCCTGTGACGTTGCGCGCATAGTGCCGTTTTCATTTTATAAGATTATAAGTTTATTTTGAGAGCTACCCTAAAACGTAGTCAGACACTGAGACTCTAACTAAAAAGTAAAAAATAAAAAGCTTTTTTTTAAAAAAGATAACCGACTTCAAAAACTAAAAGCTCAAAAATAACTATTTCGGAAGTCGGTGGCTTCTCTTCTGCCGGTCGATTTGTGTTGCCACCGACTTCCGAAATAGTTATTTTTGAGCTTTTAGTTTTTGAAGTCGGTTATCTTTTTTTAAAAAAAGCTATTTTTTCCAATTTTTATTTTACCACTTTGTCGGTGTGGTTGATATACATATTGGTACCAAATTTCAGCTTTCTAGTACTAACGGTCACAGAGATTAAGCGAGGACGGACGGACAGACAGACATGGTGAAACTATAAGGGTTCCAAGTTGACTACGGAACCCTAAAAAGACAACGGAGTAGATACACTATATTTAACTAAAAGTAGATCCACCTCCATTAAAATTGCGGAATTATACTAAAATTGAATTACCTTTTTTTTAAATTGAATTTTGTTTACGGAATTACAAAAAACATATTTAAAATCTACAAAACAATAATTTGTTACAAATGTATTTAAAGTGCAATAAAATAAAATACTGGGACTTACTTATGTTTATAAGTCTTAAATTTTACAACTATAAATAATTTATCGGCAGCTATTTGAATGACATTTAAATATAGCCCAAACACTTCTTACCGAATACCGAAACCGAATACTTAAAACATCTCGGACTACTCAAAAACTACTTCATAAAAAAGCGAACTTTACACCGAATAAATAAAGAACTCATTCAAATTTCAGCGTAATACGAAATAGAGTGATATTTACTTGCTAAACGTTGACGAGATTGGCACGGATCAGCGGATTTACATCAGCGAGAGAAATCCAGCTATATTTATTTATCGCTTTCGATAGCAACGAGAGGCTACAATTACCAGGGACCCCACACTACTGCAATTTCGCAAATTGCTGATGTTACTTCTGCCGAAGGCAAGACGTTTTAAGTTGCAACTCGTTCTAAGTACCCGTTTTCACTATCACAAGGCGACGCCGAATATATTTTAGTATTGGATTTTCAACTTTAACTGTTGAGCTAAGCATTAAAAATCCAATAGTAAGCTTTTGTTTGGGTATCACATTTAGGCTTTGTATCAGTGAAAATAAGCATAAGGGTAACATCTTCGACTCACGAATTCCAACGTGACTCAACTTTTGCAAGACATGTTTGCACGATACTGTGATTATGAATGAGCCATACATATTTAAATCAAGTACATCTGTTGTTTATTTGTGAACCCCAAATTTTGGTCATCGACATCGCTGGAATGTTAATGCTGTTGTGATTACGGCTGAGGCTTCTTATTCTTGTATATTCATAACATTATTATGTATTTTCTGTGGGGAACTTAAGACAGAATTAACTTGAACAAATGCGGAGAGAATTGTTGAAGTAAAAGTAAGATTCAGTACAAAGAACGGGAACATCTTTACTTTCTCCTTGTTTTGCCTATATTTCTGTATTAGGTATGTGGGTAGCGTATTCCTTTTATGGAACTGATAAATAAGCATGATCAATTCATTCGTTAATAACAGTAAAGAGAGTACCACCACAAGTATAGAAGCAGAACTTTTACTAACGAACTCATAAATCTAACTTAACTGCTAAATGATTAAAAATTGCACCCAATTGTGTGAAGTGTAACAAATCAACATAATAAATGTGACTTTACACTGTATCCAACTGTAACTACAGTACTACGATTGCACGTTGCGAGTTCATTAACGAGTTACTCGCACGCGAGTGTAAGGCGTTTTTCATAACCGATGCAGACGGCCTTATGCATATTTGATGGAGCGTTGCAGCGCTTTTAAGTACCTGTCAACGTTTGCTGAGGCGGCAGCGAGCCAACTAATTATTCTAACAACTTGTTATAACACCTACCATGCTGGTGATAAGGTCTAATTTACATTGTTTGTAAGCTTAAAATAACATTTAACAAAATAGTGTAACGCTCCAAGTATATGTCAAGGGCGACTAGGCTGACTTGCATACAAGTTTGACATTGCACCGTGTTATTGATGATAAATATGTGCATTGCTAAGAATTGTAGTGATATTATATAGTCCTCATTAATGTTTGCTGTTATATTTCATAAGCTTCATTTGTGAAGGCTACTAAACAAACTTGTCAGTATTATTTATTGTAAGCAAGTGGATGAGTTGCTTAATGATTTCATTTGCATGCTCTGCGTATTATATCCAATGCTTATTCTACTGTAATGAGCTATGTATGAGGCTGTGGCTGCTTGATTATAATATTTAATCACATCACTGCTAATATTTTAGTTGTAAGCCTCATGCAAACTTATTAATATAAAAACCGGTACAAAATTGCGTGAGTCATTAAAAAATTAAATGATTTTAATGAAATACAACTGCCGACGTTTTTTGTTCAGTAATTACGACAGATAGCAAGAAGCAAGAACAAGGGCAAACACGCAGCTGCCTTATAATTACAATTATCATAGGAAAATTATAACTTGTGGTGCGTACAGCCAACACTTAATAACAAAAGCGGCGCGAGCGCAGAATAATGACACAAGAACGCTTGCGCTGTTGCCGTAATGCAGTGGAAGAATGCAATTTGCGTAATTAAAAGCGAAAATGAGGTCCATGTGTCTACATTGTTATTAAATCTTGTCTCTCCAACTATTAGAGTTACAATTACATTGAATGCAAAAAGTGAGAGCGAAACTTTTCTCCTCATAACGTCTGGTGTAGAATGTGACCTATAAAAAACAATTTAGATTCCAAATCCCGGGAAAATCCTGTCTTCCGCCGGTTTATCTTTATCCAAAGGGACTCTATTTGATACATTTTGTTAGACTCCGTTTGCCCTTAATGTGAAATTTCTTTTTACATAGCATAATAAGATTTTGATTTCGTAGAGATTAAATTCAAATGCGAAATAAGATTAGCAGAAAAATAAAGGCGTTTCCATTTTTTTTACTAAATATTTTTCCATTTCAGTTCTGATAATGCCCTGAAATTGAAAACATGTCAAAAGGCAGTCGATATACCTATGAGATGATTCAACAATTTAAAAACCGCAAAGGCCGGGGATCGGGTGCAGTGAATCAAAGGGATTGGCTACACGCGGTCGCGAAATCTCGCGAAACAAAATACAAATTTGAAATTCGTGGAACAATAAAGTCTCGCTTCCTTATCTGCCTTACTTTCTATTCTCGCTGTCAGGGTAAGTCCTACATTCGGTCCATACTCCATTAAACGCCCACGTCGGCGGTTTATAAAAATACTGCAGTACGTGATACATTTTGTAGCTCTCCGTTTTTCCTTCAGGACACAGTTTGGATTAGCCGCGGGGAGATTTATGGGTTCCTTACTGTAACTTTAGCAGGTGCGTGTGTCAGAATGTCGCTTGTAAGAGGAAAGGCTTTGTTGAACGTTTAAAGGGTTTAAGACGAGTAATTTGTTTGAATTAATATAATGTACCTTGTTTGTTTACAGTTCTGTTAAGACTTACATACATAGTTTATTTTTTTACTACAGTTTACAGTTTTGTGAATTGAACAACTTATCTTTACCATAATCTAACATAACAGTGATTTATCAAAAAAAAAAATAAACGAGTTCCCGCTTTTATCTTACACATTTAAACTAGATAGAAAGAGAAAACATCTACTGTCCGCAGACAACCCTAAGCGCATTACACAATCGATTAAGCACAGACAGTTTTAAATACACCACTATATTCTCATCCCGCCTAATGACTACTTAGTACACTTTACTTTAATTAACAACCGACGTTTTTAAATGAAAACAAAGACGTGCAATGCCAATGAATCTTTTTTTTTTTTTTTTTTTTTAACACGGCTATCTGATCCCAAGCTAAGCAGAGCTTGTGTTATGGTAATCAGACAACTGATATATATACTTATATAAATCTGTGGGGCTTAGCCAAATAGGTTTCCGGGACGTTTTAGATCGTCCTCCAGCATACAATGAACAAAATCTTGTTCTTTGTTCGTCGATCTCGATTGCCCGATAAACAAACCTTACTATAAAGAGATCCGACTGGGACTCGTAAGAACATCCAACTATTTGAAGAAAATACAGGAAAGGAAATCACTGCGATTTTTGCAAGGGTCGGGCAAACAGGCGACTTTTTTTGACGGCCGTTTGGTCTAGAGGTTATGACTTGATTACACCTACCGAGTAGAGTGGCGAGACAGTAAAATGTAACTCGGGCGAGACAGTGCCGCAGCCGAGTAAAGTGTTCACAGTGTTGACAGTTCAGTTATTAGAAGAAGTGCAAGGACAACTGAGGCTAACATGGATCGGAAATCGTTTATTCCGAGTGGAGAGTGGTGGCCGAGTGCTGTTTAGATTCACCGAGTGACCGAGCGAGACAGTGCGGGGAAGCGGGGAGGTGGGTATTCGGCCTAGTAAATAGAACTGGGTCCGAGTGACTGTCTCGGCCGGTTGCTAGGCCGAGCGCTCGGCCGAGTACTCGGCAATGTGTTTACAAATACCGAGTACTTGGCCGAAGACACTGTCTCGCCACTCTACTCGGCAGGTGTAATCGACCTATCAGTGAACCTGCCTGCTTAGCCAGTCGTGGTTTCGATTTCCACACAAAAGTTATATTTTTGTGTAATTTTCAAATACACTCTTCAGTGTATTTGAAAATAGTAATATTTTTAAAACGCGGTTAAGAGTCTCTCATAGTAAAAGGAGTGGGCAAGTATATGAGATTTTCAATTCACATGTACTTCCTAAAGTTTATTTTGGACATTACTGACATCCCGTGACTCGCAAAGCACGTGTTGTCTTGTCATTCGTGGAACTTTAACAGTCGTTACGGATAGTCAGGAGCCAGAAAACCTGACCAGTTTAACCAAGGGCTATATATATCAGTTGTCTGATTTATCATTGTTAAAGCTCTCTCAACTCTTATATAACTTATTATAATTTTTTTTATTTGTTTTCTACTGTTCGTTGTAAATTAATCAGTGATCGTTGTCAGTGACAACTTCACCTAATATATTAGTTAGTAGATATATTTTTATATAACAAATGTCAGGGGCAGAATTCCTGAGGTTTTTATCGGTGAATAATTTTGGTTTTTAATTGTAACAACTTTGACCTTTATAAAACTATTAGTTTTTTACCATTTTGGATTGTTCTTTTGACAGATCCAATCTAGGTCGTCCTGTCTCGATGTTTTCCTTTGCTTTGTAATATTTTATTTTTTTAATGACTTTATTTAAAGGGACCAGTGAGGTGCCTAGGGGTCAAAATAGATTCAAAACCAGCAGATTTCTACGGCTTAGGAAAACCCCAGTAAGTCACTGACACACTTTTTCTATAGCTATTAACTTTTTAATGTTATCTTTTGTTTACTAATATTATAAAGAGAAAAAAATATTTGTTTGTTTGCAAAGAATAAATTATAAAACTATTGAACCGATTTTAGATATTCTTTCCACAATATAAAGCTACATTAATAATACCAGCCTATAACTGTCCCACTGCCAGGCAAAGGCCTCTTCTCATACAGAGAAGGCACGAGCATTGATCATCACGCTTGCTCAAGACGGGTTGGCGATTTCAGACTTATATTAACTACAAGTCCAGGTTTCCTCACGATGTTTTCCTTCACCGATGTCTGCGATGTCTAAGATAATCTTTTAGAAAGTACATATGAAATGAAAAAGTCACATAAGTACTCGCCGGATTCGAACCCACAACCACCTTAACCACTAGGCCATTACGACAAAGCTACATTATCAGCAAGTAATACATTGAATAAAATTACGCCATGTACCACGGGAGCGGAATTAAATACCTATCATAACTGAAGTGAAATTGCGAGACAATTAGTTTTTTTATATTGGTAAAAGAAGGCCCTAACTCTCGATATCAGGACGGCCACTAGTCGATATGCATTTAAGCGGAAGTTGAAGATCTATTTTTATAACAAATAAGCAGAGTTTTTACACCATATTCTTCCTAGTATATTTATATATTTTATATTTATATATTACATATTTATATATTAGGTATATATATCTCTTCGATAAATTTGTATTTATATGTATTAAACTTATATTGTGTTAGTTTTAAGACTACCCACTTAATTGTGTTTTAATTATATTTTTTTGTTTTTCTGTAAGTTTGTGTCCTTTTATTGTTATTAATAATGCACCTGCCATGTTTATATCTCATCAACTCTGGGTTAACTGGTAGAGAATGCCTAAGGCATTAAGTCCGCCCTTGTACGCTTGTGCATGAAGTTTAAATAAATAAATAAATAAATGAAGGCTGTATTTTGATCTTATTAGTACAATCTAGGCTTTTCGGTATGAAGAACACGACACGCAAAGGGAACTAAGATTAACGAACACATATTTGGACCATGTTAGGTTACTAAGTACCCACTTACTATTCAACATAGACCAACATTAATACATCAGCGTATTTACGATAATTATCATTATGTTTATCAGTGATCAGGGTATTCAATCCAAGACGCACGCCTTTGGCAGCCTCCCTGAATATTAATGGGATGATATGTTTTAGTGTTCTTCGCTGAAACATTGCCAACAGCAATCCGAGGCAGACCGTAAACATCCCTTATTGAAACTGTATTATTGAATAACTTCTAGAGAGCAATAATGTTGTAGAAACGTACTAATACCGGGAATTGGCAACCAATAACTGGAGTACTGAATTTTCTTAGATCGATCGTGAAAGTTTTCATTATAATAGAAACTGGCTATTCCCGCGGTTATGCTTGCATTTTAGGGTTCTACTCGGCTTCCGTAGGGTGTAGCGTAATTTTACATAGCCTATAACCTTCTTTGACAAAAACAAAAAAAGTGAGCCGTCACGGGACGCCTGGCAGATGTGAATCATCGACATTACATCATCGCCACACAGCACACAAGACTGTGACTGTATATATACACCATCATTTAGCGTGGCGACGCGTCGCCACGGCATGCGTCGCCATGCCAGAAATTTGTTTTACGTGCGGCTATAGATGTTTCACATCAAAAAGTTTTTCAGTTCGTATTAGCGCGTCCAACGAAATAAACTCTTCAGCTTTATAATAATAGGTACTTATAGATTATAGATAAAATATTGAAAGAAATTATAGTAGAAAAACATGTCGGAAACATCCAAAGTCTGAGTCATATTACATGTCAAGTGGTATTTCCAATAAACCACTTCAAAAGTACTTTAGAACGACATTAACAAAAACAAAAAATATATAGTCTAGTTGCCTATATTGAAATTGTTTTATTGAATAACTTCTAGAGAGCAATAACGTTATAGAAATGTATGAATTCCGAGAACTGACAACAAATAACGGGGCTATTGAATTTTCTAAGTCTTTGAGAGTTTTCACTAGAATAGAAATTAGAGAGTTTTGTTTATAATTTGTTTAAATGCTTTAGTTTGCACTTAAAGTTATTTAATACAGTAAATTGAACCCTTTGGAAGGGAAAGCTTTTAAAGGCCATTATTTTATTTTATGAATGTCATGAATTTTATATTTATTCTCATGATAAAATATTGCACGGGAATATGTAAAAGGTACTTATAACGTCATACATTTCATATTCGAGTGCATTGAGCAAAAAATAATGTTCTTTATGTGTAAAAACCAATAATTATGTCTATTGTTCATTCCTATGCAAGAATGGATTTCTCTGCTCAATGGATTACAACCAGTCCAAGATTAATTGTCGTGCGACAAATACCTGACACACTTTATGAGCTAGCTATAAAGATAAACTTATTATTATTCATTTGTTTGTCTGTTTAGTCGTTACGTTTTTACGACTGAACCGCTAAACCAAGTTTGATATATTGATTTATATATAGATTAACCCTTAACCTTTCAACGACCAACCGCCAGCCGGCTGTCGGGTGGCTATTGTCTTTCTATTGTGTCTCAAATCACGTGTGTTCGAAGGATTAAAAATTAACTTCTGATTTTATTTCGGATATTTCTTCTCAGAGTAGTCGGCTAGGAAACATCGGTCCAATCGTTAAATTTGTTTGCAATGTTAAAAAACAGTGAAATTATTATTAAAAGTGTTATTTCTAATAAATTCACAAAATAAATATCATATTTTTGTTACTTTTTAACTCACAACACATACTTATCTGCTACAACAGATATTTACGCGGACCAAATCACGTGAAATAGTATAGTCATGTATAATTGCTCACGATCTAGTTTTAAACTGGCTTCGAATCCTGTTGGCATTTGTTTTTGTTGCTGTTTATTTTCTTTCAAGTTTGTCTGCTTGTGTTTATGTCTATCTGAGACTTCAGGGTCACAATACCTATGTCAATACAGATCTTTGTACTATAATTCTTAGGACAGAGAAATATGTCAGAAAGAAAGTTTAAAGCACAATTATTATTATTTTTTAATGCAGTGGTCTATTCAGGTGTTAGGTACACGTTGATTTGGATGCTTTTGGATTTCAATCATAATATTAGGCTTTATAGATAGCAGGTTTAAGCTAAGGCTAAAATTCGTGTCATGCATCAATTCTTTAAAAATCTTAGAAATAATAATAATGCACGTTGTAAGGTAATGCTAATTCTTTTGTCTAAGAAACGGTCAGCTCTAGACACGTAAAACAAAAGCTTTAAATAAATTTTAAAATCATATGTTTTTATTGAAGCAAAAGCACTGTTGATTACAGACATAAAAGAGTATTTTTGTTTGAGCACCTATTTTTTAAGCACCAATTAATATTTTTTATTCAATTAAAATATGGTTGAAATTTAGAGCCTAATGCATAGGTGCCCTAAAATAAGCCCATACCGGAATGCTACGACATAAATAATCTAAAAAAAAAAAAACACAAAAGCTCACTATCCAAATAAACCATTACTTTAAAACAAACGACACCGATATGATCAAGTAATTTGAGCGGGAACTTGTTAATTACATTAATTCGGTGATATGATCTGAACAAGTGTAATTGGTCTGGATCACGACATGGCCGTATTACTGCCAGAAGGCGTCCTAATCGACACTCATTTTGCTGAACATTAGAACATCACGTTATATCTCTCCACACGATTAAATTAAATGCTAGAACTACTTTGCAATGAGTTTATTGGTTTTAGGTGGCTTTAATGACAGGACTTGAGACCTGTGATATTTCATCACTTTTTTGAGTTACCTCTTATAGTAAAAAAGTAAATGATTATTTTGGTACCACTCACACACGGTCATCTGGACCCAAACTAGGCAAAGCCCGCGGTATAGTAACTAAATAACAGTTACTCATACATGTATAATTTTAAAATACTGACTTATCATACACAAATTACACCCAGACACAAAACCAACAATATGTTCATCACACAGTTTAACCTGAGTGGAAATCGAACCTGACTGCCAAGCAGAAGATCGTGCTTTCAGCTTAGTAGTCAGAGTCACTAACCTGAATTTCAACGGGCCCAACAATAGTAATAGAGACCTGTGTTAAGGAGCTCGCCAGTATCACCACCACCATTTCTTCCGCAAAGCAGTGACGTGGCTATGATCCGGTTTGAAGGTTTTCGATGCCAGCTTAGACCTACAGGCACATAAAATATCTTCGTCTCTGGTATTGCAACGAAACCTCTGCTATTTTACCTGTGTATGGGCGAAGGTGACCATTCAACGGTAGCTTGTTTGCTATCCAACATGCAGACATTTCTACAATTTAAAGTAAATGGTCAAGTACGTGTCAGGCCACGCATAGAATAAGGTTCCGTAATTAACCATTACGCGTTATAGTTTAACAACCATTTCGCATTATGTTGGTTTCGATATTTCGCATTTTATTGTTTCTCAAGTTTATTTCAGAAACGTTCAGAAATATAATCTAATAAGTTAAAAAAAACCGATTTGTTTAAATATTGCTTACCCGGGGTAGCCAAAGCTCAATTTGCGAAAATACTGAAAATTATAAACGTATAAATATTTAGTTTTCTAACAAAATCAAACCACAACAAGAATCACAGAAACCGCCAGCTTAAATACGTCTTTAACGAACGTCAGAACTTCAAAAGCTTTACACACAATCTTCGAATCATAACAGACATCCTTCAGCAGAACTGCAACAACAGTTAAGAATCAAATTGACTTCTGGACAATTCAATTAAGCCGCACGGTAAGTGCAAGTTTCCAAACATCCGTGCGAGCTAGCCAAGTTCCCTAGAACAAGTTTCTCAAAGAGATTGTAGCCGAACAAGTTAGCCTTCGACAAACTGCCTTCATGTCTATACGTACCATGTTTGTTCGCATCTCCGTACGGGAATGTAAATTTGATTTATTTTGGCACACCTATACGTAAATAGGTGGCTGTCAATGAATATACAAGACGTGTTATTGACGATCAAAGGATTTTGTAAATCTCTTGGTGAAGATTTGTCGACTTTTTTGGTGAAACGTGTCTTTGAAGTCACTTGACGGTTGACTATTTTTGATACAGTGTACTTCGAAAGGCTTTTCTTACCAGTTGATATTGTATGATATTGTAGTAAGTTATTTTCATATGGATCTATAAATCTAAATTTCTTTACTACTAGTGTTAAGCCTATACTATGAACGACACATTATACACAAGAATTCCTTTTGCATCTTGGATGAAAAAAATACCACACATAAACGACCACTCTCGTAACAAATAAAAGTACTTAAAAAAAAGGCGAACTGACTGACTAGGTGATATATCAGCGCACAACCCAACCGCTAGTCTTGGAGACATGAAACTTGCAGCGTGTGCTTTGTGAAGAGTAGGTCAAAAATCCTTTCTTAGTGCGTATTACATAGGTACGAAGGATTTCTGGAAATTCAACCCCTAAAAAGGTAAAATGGTAGGTAAGGTAGGTAAAATGGTAAATGGAAGTTTGACATCGACACAGGCGCAGCCGCGGGTGATAGCTAGTATAAATATAAATATTTGTCCCGTGCGGGATTCAAAACCGGGACACGCAACCCAGATATCAGCAATTGTGACAACTGTATCGTGAATTTTTCGCATATTATGAATGTCACAAGTCTAGACGTTCAAGGGCCTAAGAACAATACAAACAAAATACGATATTTGCTTCCATTTCATGTTATGTTGTTACCATTCAAAGGTGAGCTTGCCTCGCTGAACTTTGACTTATGAAGTTAAAACGCCTCAACGTAATGCTTATTTTGCTCTGAAATGCTCGGATTCCGAGAAACTTTAAAAGGACTTATCTTTTGAAAGAGCGAACTCGATTTACTTTATGAAAAAAAGCAATTCTTATGGAATCATTTTGTTGCCCGTCTGCTAAGATTTCTCTAGAACACGGGCAACTTTGCTTGTTTTAGAAAAAGTTACAAATAAAAATGAAATTAATATAACATGAAACACCTAATCTAATTCATTAGAGCCAATAATTAGATAAATAAATATGTAAGTTTGTCTCTATAGGTTTCATTTGTTTAGTCCATTAACCTATAAACATGAAAATTGAAATGAAATGGAAACACAAGGTAGCCTAAACCAACAAGTTATGAAAAACCTGAATACACAAATTGGCCCACTCGCATTTGAAAAAAAATCTGCCTAAGTAGCCAAACAGATGTGCACATAAAAATTAGATTGGAATGAATATGTAAAACATTAAGCTTCATAGAAAATGCATTTAATAACATTTTTTATCAGTACACTTATACCAACATAATATACTACTATTTCATACGTGTAAACATTATCAGACATGACTACCTATCTACGACATAAATAGCTATATAGCTCAGCATATCCGAAGCCACTCTAAGTAACCTAACTCACAACTTAGTATGGATGGAAACTAACCTAAATTCAGTTATGTAAGCAATCTTAGCAATGTAACGGTAGTAGGTAAGTGAACCGACGAATTAAATTATAAGGTTACCCCCACTGTAACTCCATTGAGATTATTCAATTGTGCTTACTGAATATCAATTGGATGGCAAGCACCAAATCAGGTAAAATAGATCCTCGGCTGAAATAATATCTTCCTGGTTGACATTGTTTAATAGCATTTAGATTTGTAATAGAAATACCCGTGATTCCGGCAAATTGTCGAACTATTTGCATTTGATAAAACTGAAACTGAATTCGATTCGCATGAACTGTTTCAGTTTAGGCCAAATAAAGGAAATGTTTTTCTAGCTCAACGCACAAAAATAGATATGGGTGATCTATTTGGATAAGGAAAATCTATTATTATAAAAAAAGATAGTACATTTAATCTGCTTGACGTAGAACACAGTTTATTTTGTATTTTCGACAAGGGATGGTCAAAAATATTGTCTCCTATAACTTCTTTAAAAGAAGCTCACACTGAGTCTATACATCTTCTTTTTCTTCTTCTGTGACATTCTTCCTTCTCATAACATTCTTCACATAATGTATCCACCTTTTTTTCAGCTTTTCTCAATTACCTCCCACACACATTATAAAAGCACTAAAAATACACCTTAAAACTTGCCAAATTATTAAAATGGTTTTACGTGTTCCGAAAAGATGGACGGATAATGTTGCCAGTAATATGATGTAACAAAGTAATAGTTTACGACGCCACTAGTTTTACGATCACCCTGCATCGTGGTCCACTTAGGCTAAGAGTATATTATAATGTACCTGCGACTGCGTAGGTCTGAGTCATAAACCCCGTCACGGGGGTATTGTGAACCTCCTTGTTAGGCTGCGAAGGATCCCAGACCCTGTATACATGATTTAGTATTCCCCAGGACAATTCCCTAGAGGACTGTAGGTGTAACTAGTACGCCCCGGCAGTTATGCTGACGGTAATAGCAGTGGTAAACGTCCAATTTGCATATGCTCACTGTTAACTTTGTTTAGAATTAATTCAGGGTTATTGGTCATGTGCAATATTAGAATAAATATGCAGTTTAACATTTTTGACGAATGTATTTCACGATTGAACTTAATCAAGGAAATGAATAATTCAAGAATGTTAAATTGCAAATAGTTTTTGGCATATAAATTTAATGTGTTAACTATAGTTATAGTGCCATAATACTTCAATGGTCTATCATAATTTTGAAATGTAAAGAGCATAAAAGCTAAAATAATGTGTCAAACATTAAAAATCACCAAACAATCCATCATTAAGCGTGACATAAAGTGTATACGTGACTCTCTATAAACTTGAAAGTTCATAAGAGCATGTTATGAAACTTTTCCTTTCATAAATTCAGTGCTCCTTCGACGAGAGTTAAGTGAAATTTTGAATTACCCAACGATGCACCAAAGTGTATGGAGTATGGACTTTGCGATACTTACTATGATGTAGATACTCTGTTAAGTGAAAAGTTTTCGGTACTTAAACTTCCCACTAAGTTAGCTTTTATCACAACAAAACTAGATGTGTTTTTCTTTCTGAATTATTGCTCCGGAATGTTTGAAATGAAATGACTTTTTTATTTTCCAAAAAGGATATTAAAATTACTTTAACACGCCATATTTTCTTTTATATTGTTTTTATTTAGCTGGAGTCGGCGTTTCTTAACTCTGCCTCTAGAAGGAATGTCAAAAAAAAACCATGTCCATATAATATATTTTTTTTTTGTTTATTGAACCATGCAGAACAGCCTATTGAGTAAATTGAAAATAATAATTTTGATTAACCTGCCTAAACTACGTTACACCCATTTGTTTAGTACCAAAAGAAGGTGTCAAGAAATGAAATAGAGTTGTACTCTCAAGGGGGTTATTAAGTATTTACATATTATGAACTAGTATTTCGAACCTCACGGGATTTCAAGTTGATGAAATTCATTTGTATTTTTTTTCATATTAAGGGTTCCTATTTAATACTTTAAGATCCTCTAAATAACAGTTCAAATAAGAGTGTGTAGTCAAGTGGAGAAAACTAATTACAAATACGATCAACTGTACGAGCATAAATCAATGTTAACCCTAACATTTCAGGGGCTTCTCTTGCATTCATTATAACGGTATTTGACCTATGGGTATTAGACCATTTGCGAATGATAACAGTTCACGTGAGCTCATTAAAATGTTTCACCGCAACCCGTTAGCTACAAATTAGATATTTGAAGCATTGCCAACTCGCGGTAATTAAATTTTGTATGATTAGTAACTCGGTTTGTGTGGATTCGCAAACCTAGGGCAAATAAATATATAACTTAAGTACGTATATTTAGTTTTATATTTATTTAACACACCTTTCCTTTGATGACTTAAAAAGGATAGTTTTGAAGTTAAGAATGAGGATATGGGTGAGCAAATAAGTGATCTTTCTGGATTTAAAAGGAAATCAATCCGTCTTGTGCCAGTGTGGTGTTTAAGGCTTGGGCTATTGCTTGCCCGTAGGGCCTGGTGCGTAGGACAATGTAATAAACTGATATTATTAATTATACTTATATTATTATACTATCTCTTTATTTGGGGTCCAAAAATATTTAATTTTAGTATTGTAAAAATCTAAAACTTTTTCCAAACACGCAAATTTCCCGTTTTTTATAACGCACCTCATCTTTGATTCAGAGCTGAGATAGAGATATCATGTCATTGTTTCAAGTAAATTTCCAATTAATTTCAAGATTAAATTTCTTACCAGCTTACGTAGTAAATTTGGAGTGAAGCTCAAAATTACCGGAGGCATTTGGCGTAATGCTCAATTTGTCGAGGGAACGACCGTGGGCTGTCCTGGCTTCCCGCGGTGATAACAATACCTACTGAAATTACTTTAAAAATATGTTTTTAATGTAATTCGGTGGTACTTCAATAATTTTTAACGAACTTCTCCCTGTCTCCCCGAACCCAATGTATTTTAACGATAAGTGCGTACTTAACTTAACAGATTTACTTTGCAATTGAATTCACTTATTCTTCATAAAATTGGATAGATTTTTCCGGAAGAAAAGAAACAAGTGTGTTTTTGTAAAAGATTCTCGAGACCCAAATCTGGTATCGATAGCGGTAATCGCTCATGAAATTTCTGGAATTATTCGCAGTTGTCAGAAAAACGTTGGCTAGCGGAACCCTTTTCATCATAATACAGAGGTTGAATTGTCTAAACCCCGAGGTTTTTCACGAGCGGACCAGCGGGACGGAAAGATAGTAAGGTAATGACTAAAAAGGGTGGCCGAGTTGGTGTACCTACGGTAGGTCTACCAACCCTTACTCAATCTACACTAATCCTTAGTTGGTGAAATCTTTGAGTGCGTAACAGATAGGATTTAGTTCCCAACCGTTTTTCATTGTCTATAAAATTTACGAAGGTAGGTACGTTCGGAGATATATTACCTCTAAATTTTGAGTTTTTGTGCAAATAGAATGACTGGTCTATGTTAGATGTTTGTGTACTTTATTCCATTATAAATAAATCTTGTTTCGCTCGTCTAGACTCCAGTGATTCAATTTCGGGACATTTAGAGATGTAAACTTAAAAATAAAATGATGTTTTTTAAATCAACCTTTAACCTTTATTTAACAACAAATAATAGAAATAGTGTTACCGTGATTTCGGTTTGTATGAACTTTTAAATTAAAATAAGGTGGATATATGTATAAACACATGTTTGAACTTAGAATAACAAACAACTTAGTTATGGAAACTTAAATAACAACTTTGTTTTTAATTTTAAAAAAGTTTTCGAGTTTACAAATGTGTGTCCGATCGTCTTTCTGGCTGTAAGGTTTTTGTCGCTGTCCTTTATCCAGATATCGCCTGATGCTAACAGTATGAAGTAGTAAATAAATGGCGTTGATCTTTGCTCTCCGATCACTGAACGAGGAAACAAACACTTTTTTTATTAAGTATTATTCTGGTGGATATGCATCCGTCTGTCCATATATATTCTGGTGATTATGCATCCGTCTATCCATATATATTTTGCTTCACACACAAGCCTCTTTCCCACCCTTTTTCTCCTCTCCAATATCAAACTTCTTGTCCAAAAAAATAAAAATAAAATAAATCATTATATCCACATTAAGCCAATTCTGAAACATCCTGTACACTTTGTACAAATTTTCCACAAAAAAAAATAAGATTTAATTTAAGCTCACGTTTAACAAGATATTAAAAACACATAAAGCATCTTATTATACATGACATCATCTCAATAATCTCCATATGAACCAAGTAATTAGGTAATACGTCAATCATTCTGTCACCGAGTTCAACAGTCGCAGGAAATTAATAAATATGTCCAATAGATCAATCAAGTGGAGTTACGGTAAGCCACAGTTCCGAAACAACTCATTATTTACTTACGCTTACATACATATATGGCTACAATAATCTTGAAAAAGCTGGCCATTTGTGTTTGGATTAAATTTGTACGCTGTGGTCCTTACAGCTTTATAATATTAAGATTTAGCGATTCATTTGTTTCTTAATAATATGTCTACCATCATCAATTGACGTACTTTTTATGAGTTGACAAAACGCGGTTCTGCTCTGAATACGGTAGTTTCCACCATTATCAATTGACGTACTTTTTATGAGCTGTCAAAACGCAATATTCCAATAGATTTTGTATGGCAATGGGAACTTATGACGTCACTAAAATAACAACTCGGTTGACTATCTATTTATTGATTTAAAAGTAACTAAAAATCAAATTTTATAGCAAATTGAAAATGAACAGAATTTATTGGGCTGAAATTAAAAGAGGTTTTATAGAAATTGTGTCTAACATTTATTGGTTAATGGTGTAAACTACCCAATTTTGTGTGGAAATGTCACCTTATAACGTCACTAATTTAACAACTCACTTGATAAACTATTAATTGATTTCAAAGCAACTAAAAATTTAATTTTATTGTAAATTAAAAATGAATGAGAGGTTTTATAGCAATTGTTTCTTACATTTATTGGTTAATGATGTAAAATACCCAAACCTCTACTATATTCTGTTATAGCACATTAGAAATACAGACCTTTTCAAAATTTCAACAATCTACCTTATTCCCTTTGTGAAATACTTATAGCCCGCTGAATGACAGACAGCGGTGGTTTAGAGTGAGTACGGTTCTCTAAAAAGCATTACTATTACCATATTCAATAAGGTACGATCCAATTCTTATACGCAACACATGTTCTTTAGCAAATATAATTAAGTCATTCATCAATTAACTTATCACGGCCACATGCGATACTGACCTTTGAGAAGAAAAGTTCAGAGTCCAAAATAGTTTGGAGGTTCTTTAGTACTCAATTATGCATATGGTATACAGGAACAGTGTTCGTGGCAGGACAATGTGTAGCTGGGGCTGTAAAAATGTCCTGTATTATGGTGGATGTGAAGGGGCCTTTAATTAAAAGTCCACCCGCCGGTCCTTCTCGAACAATAAAACTCCACATTGAATGGCTAATAGTTTTTGACGTGACAACGTCTTAAATTAGGTTGCGGCTGGGAGTCACTTATGAAAAAGTGTAACGCTCGGTAACGTTACGATGAGTCACCGAACGAGAGAGAGGCCCGCCGAATGCCTTGCGTCTCTCTCCCACTCAACTATGATCGGTAAAAGACGTTGTCACGTAAAATCTTCGCCCGTAAAACCGACTTTACAGGCAACCATTTTTTTTTCTCTTTCATTAACAGGCATTTTATATTTTTAGACGTACACTGTTTGCTTGTTTTCACAAGTTCCTTTTCACTTTTAATTAGGCAATATTTGGTATTTTTTCATTGTTTTGCATTTGTTATTGTGACTGAGGGAGCAAAAAAAATGTAATGGCAGTTTACTGAACCGGTGAAATTACAGGCACTTGAGACATCGAATGTCTTTTGTGCCTTTAATTTCACCGGATTCTTTGTCTGTATGATCTGCGATGCCTCTGGTTTTGCTGACGTCTATTGCTATCCAATGTTATAAAAATAAGTGTTGACTTAAACTGAAACTTAATGTTAGCCCACAATATGAGAAACTGTCTCCATTTTATTCACTAGCTAAACTTCGCGTTAAGTTACGAATTTACTTTTATCAGTACTCTCATGAGCAGTAACGTGATTTTAAGCAAAGCTATTTTTAAAACACTTACCTGTCTTTACAACTAAAGACTTTGGTACTATGACTTTTATAATTTCGACAAAAATCTGTCGCACATGTCCAATTATGCGGACTTAACGGTTACCAAATTTATGGATAATTTACCCTGTATAAAACGAGCTTCTAAGATTAACGCGTTTAAATATACTTTTTAGCTTAACAATAGAATATGGTTCTGATGTTAATTGTTTGTTTTTTTATTGATTTAAATATACGTGAATGAAAGAAATCAGTTATTAATATGGAAAATGTGTAAAGTAAGTTGTCACAGAGAAAACACTATGTACCTATCAAATATAATGTTTCAATATGTCCTGCATTCACAAATTATATATAGTCAAAAACAACCTTACAATAAAATAATTCTAAGTTTATAACTATTATGTCAATGCCAATGATGAAACGAAATTAACAATCCTACTATACAGGGTGTCCCACGGCTATGCCACATGGAGGGAAAGTACCTTAAATATTGTAGATAGAATATTTTACTGAAAGAAGACATTATATGAATTTTGAAAACATTTTAAACTGCATTCATAGATTTTTAAATAATTAAATGGTTAGGCCGGGAATCGAACTTGTTCCACGAGAAAAAAATAACCTCCTGTAGTTTTATCATACCGATCGAAAGGTTTCATTATAAGGATTATTTTTTGCTAAATAACATAGTGTCACAAATAAAAGGAAGACCGTGAATTTTAAAATTTGATGTAAAATTTTGTTCTGAAAAGTTAAAAGCTTACATTGCCGTAAGGACATACAATTGACAATCATAACTACTTATTACAAATTAATCTACCCACTTGAGTTATACGCATCATTTAAATAAATAAATATCCACCACAACAAGCCCAAAAAGTCGTCAGGGAACGAAATAATCAAAAGTTATCACTTTGTATTCAAGAAGGGGCTCATTTTGATCATTTGAAAAATTGACTAATTTTGAATTAAAAATGTTAAAATTCATGGTCTTTCTTTTATTTTTGACACTATGTTATTTAGCAAAAAATAATCCTTGCGATGAAGCCTTTCGATCGGTAAGATAAAACTACAGGCTGATTAATTTTCTCGAGTAACAGGTTCGATTCCCGGTTCAACTATGTAATTATTTAAAAATCTATGAATGCAGTTTAAAATGTTTTCAAAATTCATTTAATGTCTTCTTTCAGTAAAATGTTCTATCTACAATATTTAAGGTACTTTCCCTCCATGTGGCATAGCCGTGGGACACCCTGTATAAGCTTCTTAGTTTCAAATGTGAACAAATTTTCCGTTCTAACACAAAACCACTTCCTTTATGCCCAAAATTGTCTATCAGAATTAATCTATTGCAGATTGTATTATCCATACAGTCGAAGCTGGTGACTCGTTCTATTGCAGTGGACATCTTTCACTCCGGTAGACTGCGGTGCGCGGTCGTTCGGTTTCGACACACCGCCGCCGCCGCCGCCGCTCGGCTAAACGGAACGGAATTGAACTATTGTATAAATAAATATATGTCTTAAAGATTTGTTTTTAGACTTTAGTTATATTAGAAATATTATAAACGCAATTATTGAACGCTAGCTTTAAACTGTATCTTTATTTGAGTTATAAAAAATACCCTTATTTTACATTTATAGGGTCAAATTTCCAAAAATCTTGTCTTAGTGCTCACATACAGTGTAAAAGTTCGTAGACAAATTTTTCCTTTGGCCTGTGCAGTGCTTCGTCAGTAATTTAAATTAATAAGTCCTTTAAACCTTCGTACACACGTGATTTGAGACACAATAGAAAGACAATAGCAGCGCGACAGCCGGCTGTCACTTGGTCGTCGAAACCCACCACTACGATGCTAACTTAGGTGGGAAAGACACGCACTAGGCTGAGGCAAGATATGTATCACGGATTAGTCGAGTTTCGTGTGAGAAATTAGACAAAACCCATGAGATATGTCTCGACAGAAGAGCGTGCAGAACCGCCCAGATTGTATCAGACATACTTTATTGTAGCGTTAATAAAACCATAATGCTTTTCTTCCCGTAAAATATCTCGACGTTTTCTCTACAAAGACTTGCTAACTTAAACATAAACATCCAAGATGTTCTAGAAGTTTCCTAAGATAAGCTGGCGTACACCACGCAGATAATAACGCTGGTCATATTTCACGAGAGCACAGGCCCGATGAAACAGGGCATTACGTCGACATATCGCTTTGATTTATGTACTGTTTAAGGACCCCTTAAAACTATACTGGGAAAGCTGATATTCGGTAGGCTAAATTAATATCTTTTGAGAAATCTTGCATGAAAATATGCACGTGTTTTGACAGTGGATTCACGGTCCCAATGGGGTTTATAAGATACTTCATTTGGTAGATAAGTTGGGTATACAGTATGATAGGGTTAAGCCAATGTCAAACGCGGAGTCCTGTTAACAACTGGAGTCATATAGTCAAAGAAGACATTTAACCTTTGAACGGATAACGCGGCTTACAAATAAATAGGGTTGAAAATCTTCTCGGTAATGTCAACTACATTTTTATTTTTTTATCCACAACGGGAGCTTAAGATATACGAGTATGTTAACACTAAAGTATGATTTACTTGTTTATTTAGAGTTATAATGCACCGTACTTTTTTTGTCACATATTTCATGCAAGGCTCGGTTGTCACGTATTTTTTACAATGGTAAAAATCATAAAAATCCTTTTTGTTGTTGTAGACCACCATGGACTACATTTACTACTAATTTTGCTTTAATCACTAACTATTAATTCCATCACAAAATACTTGTTTTTTTTTAACACGTTTATCAAGTTAAACAACTTGTCAGCAAAGACGATTTGATCTCAAAACATTGTTCCGTACAAAATACAAACGTTAATACTTTTAAAGACATCAAACGCTCAACAGTTTTCAAAGAAGGTTGCGGATTTAATAAGCCAACGCCGACTTCAGAGCCGTTCTGTCGAGTTCGAAGAGCGACTGCCTACAGCTGTGACAAATTGCATCTTAATTCGAACTGATTAAAGCAAAATAAGAGTGAGCAGCACTTGAAAAGTTTCATTATGTAGAATTCACTGGAAACATACGTGTGCGAGGCAATACTGAGCGGAATACATTACTGGAGGAACGCAATTTGTCCCTACCCTACAATTTATGTGTACAACCCACTTTATGCAAAGGAAGTGACGAAAAAAGGAACAAAACTTTCATTCTACGCATAATGGGTACACACGAGTGAACTGCTCAGATTCAATACATAATTAATTATTGTGACAGCGAAACTTGAAGAATATAAGGTACTACAAACCTATCATAAGTTTAAATTAAGAAGACCGTGCAGAGAAAACTCGTTAAAACGCTGCGAAAGCTTTGTAAGATTATAACTTTGTTCCGAACGTACCTACGTCTAACTCTCTTTTGACAAAATGAATTGGCTTATTGACAGTATGATATGAAGAGCTCCCATAAATGTACTTGGATATAACTGCTCAAGTTCGTGGTAAATGAGGCCTGTTCGCACTGTGTGTTAGGGAATATTCACAAAGTCTTCCTTATCCTCGGAAATCTAATATTGTACAAGGTATAAAAGCCTGGCTAAGATAATGTTCAGTGGATGGAGTAGTTCGATGTTCATGCCAGACTTCGTTAATTTACTTATTAACTTCACCAAAGTTGGTTTTAGTATTCACATTAATTTCTAATTTATGTTTCCTCTTATACTTTTTATTTTATGAGCCTTATCGATTAAAAAATATTGTTAAAAATTGTAGTTTAAACTACGATAATTTAGACATCTTAATAGCATTTTGATGACCACACAGTCCACTAATAACTTAATTGTATGTATGATTTTGAAAGAGATAATAATTATGTAAGTACAATTAAATTACAATTTTACATTGAAAACAAGTAGTGTGTTGAATATTGTATGAATCGTGTGGACTAAGAATCAATACTAAGAAATTTTATTCATATTACAAAATGGAGATAATCAAATCATAATAGAGCTGAGCTAAAGAATGTTTTCTATTTCTTGTTTATCGTGAATTTAATTACAATTAGATGCTCTGGGGTATTCCTCGGAGCGCTCCTGTTTTGAAGCGCTCCTAACGAAGCGCTCCTAAAATATTCCGCCAAGCGCTCCTGTTGGGAGCGCTTAGAAAATCAAACTAAAAATATTATTATTTCATTCCTCGAAGCGCTCCTATGACGAAACATAGAGAAGAGCATGAAGTGTTCGTAACAAATTATATCGATAAACATTTCGACGGCTACTAGTTGCTTATATTAAAACTAGAAATAGCTAGAATAACTGAATAGTAAAAATAAAAGCTTCGATGAAAAGTACCAGGGTGCCAGAAATTGCCAGGAGGCACCTAAATGATCTCATATAAATTGTACACCAACGATTAGAGACCAGGGTGGCAGAAATTGCGAGGAGGCTCCTAAATGATCTCTTATAAATTGTACACCAACGATTAAAGTCTAAAATTATTTTGTTATTATTCACTATAATGATCTTATTATTTAGTAATTGTTTATGACTAAAATGTAGTTATAGATATATAACAGTACATAACCTATAGCTATCAGGAAAACAGAAATGAACTAGAAGTAATTCTTTATGCGATACTACTCAACTTGTATATTATAATAATATAGTTTTAATAATTAACTTTCATGTTATTTCTTTCTTTCATATCCATCCCAGCAATACGTGCCATAGATTGATCACAAATTAAAACAAACTTTTCTTAGTACACAACTTCATGTGACGTAGGCGCACTCGCAACTAATAAGTTTAGAAGACAAAAAAAATGCGTATTCCATGTAAACTAGTTTTGGAAATGCTCGGCTGCATTCGGAATCACTTGGTAACGCGACCACGCGACTCTCTAGGATAAAACTGGGAAGCAGGGTTACAACAGCGGGTAGTGTCTTGCTTATGTCACTAAAGTCACTAAAGTACGTAGTTCCAGTTCATTTATGCTTCCCTAGTAGTTTTAAAAAAAATACCAATTATGATAGTTGAACTTTAAAACGTCGATATCGATATAGTTTCTTACAAATCCTTCATGCTCTGCCCTATGGTATCGTCACGTCATAGGAGCGCTTCGAGGAATGAAATAATAATATTTTTAGTTTGATTTTCTAAGCGCTCCCAACAGGAGCGCTTGGCGGAATATTTTGGGAGCGCTTCGTTAGGAGCGCTTCAAAACAGGAGCGCTCCGAGGAATACCCCGATGCTCTACTGTTATTGCCCTCATGTCCATAAGAGCAAAGTCGCGGCCGCAGTTAGTACCTAATATAATCAAGTGTTATTGATCCGAGAATTCAATGTACTCGATTTAATTAAGGAAAGCAATACTATCTTATTAGATAGTTAATATGCATGTTTGTAGCTAGCTCGGAAAGATTACAAGTTCTTAAATGTTCTGTACAAAGTAACATTCTGTATAAGCCACTTAGTAAGCGGTCATTCCTAAATAACAAAGTTCAATAAGATACCAATGCAGTCGACAGCAGCAATCAGTCCAATCTGTGCCCCATCCAAAAATTAGCATAACCATATTATAGTAGGCTTATGTAAACAGTTAAAACGTTCATAAATAACGGAGAACGATTAACAGACCGACACATAGTACGGGGACCGTAATATATTCACTGGCTGATCCCAATTTGTCTGACCTAACGCAATATTGGGCGCTGCTGATCCATCCTCTATTCTATAACTTTGCATAATATCTATAGGGTAAAAGTTTATCTAGCAAGTGGCCATTAGTGTCTATCTCCGACCTATGTAATTGTGCACTCTATTTTATTCAAATTTCTGTTGAATAAATAATGAAGAAGGTTTTCAATTACCTTCAAAGTAATAGGCGTTATAAATTGTTTTACAGAAGCTTTTTATGTTTTGATTGGTGCGTAAATATAATTATTTAGGTACACTTTGTAAATGTGGTGATCAATACTGCGGTATATTATTTGGAAAACGTAAACAAACGATTGTATCGTAAATACGAATTATTTGCTGTAACGGTTAACCTTGCATTTAACACTAACGCATGAGTGAAATAATATTTTATAAAGCGCACAGTTGCAAACCAATGGATCGTTCGATATTTCGATTTAAAATAAATTTTGGAGGGAAAAAACGCGGCCCAGCCGACTCATAAAATTTTGCGCACTGCGTCGTTAAGCGACGCACTAAACATCAAAAAATAAAATCGAATATTTTTCGATAAACCGGTTTACTGTTCGCGGGCTGTAAGCGAATCGTTCCTGTCTACATCCTTGCATTTGTAATACCGATAGGTTTTCAATTAACTGAATAACGGAGGGAGAGAAAAAAATATCTAGTGCCAACATTAATAGTAGTTGTGCAACTGTTTGCAACAAACGTAAATGTGGCTCGATTGAAGTTCAAGCGATTTCGTTGGTAGAATTGTTTCCCAGTTAGAGCGGGCGGCACATTTCTTGCGCTAACATTGTCGCATTAAAGACGAAATAATTAAAACTTGCAATTGGATTTTGTCTTTGTGTTTTCAGCAATAAAATCTTAATTCTAGATACCTGATAAGAAGGTAAGTATTCTTGAAGAGTTCGTACAAGTTTATTGAGAATTTTCATCAAGTTTTAAGTTTAATGGGAACTTTTAAACATAATTAAAAAGAATTTACTAGAAAAGCCTAAAACTCTACGCTTTAAAGTAACGGTTTGTAAAAGCCAATTTTAGAGTGTTTTTTGTCATAAGCTGTGGTCGATCACTGTCTTCAAACCTTCGAAAAGACGTAATTAGAGACACAATAGCAGCCCGACAGCCGGCTGTCGATGGTCTTTGAAAGGTTAAATAGGGTGTTGGGTACTACTAGGTACATTTTCATTCCTTTCTATGTATCAACCTCACCCTCCGTCCTCACTGACAGTTGCAATTTCAAATTGCGCCGAAGGGTATGAAAGACTACAGGGATATATTTTTTAATAAACGATATACATATACATACAAGGTATATTCGACCTCGCGTTTCGTTTTTGACATGTTATTAAAAAAAGATATTTATGACTGATTGTACACAATGTCTACTTGTCACAGGTACAATGTTTTTGATGCTGTTTCTCTTGTTCACAAACTTAATTAAATTTAAGTTAAATGCACGTTTCAGACAGAAGATATGTGTCAAATTAGACAGCGCCTGAAGAAAATTGGAGTATATTTAGGCGCCATATTTTTAATCGCGTCTAAACTATCTATGGAGTGACTAAATTTGACAGGACCTAATTAATATTTTATCTTCTGTCCTTTTCTTAATGAAATGGAAAGAGAAAGATGCAGTTAACTTAAATTGAGGTTAGTTTGTGAAGAGGAGAATCGGCACAATTATGCGAGTAAAAACTTTTTAAAACTAAAAGCTAAAGTAAAATCTTATTTATCCTAATTCGAACTACAAAAATGTAACGCAATGGCACACTATCGCAAACGTTCATAGCTTAGCACGAAACTCTATAGGTATACGTCTTTTTGCCGTGTCTAGATTAGACGTCAACTATCTGTATTTACTCATTTAGGGGTTGAGTTTTTAAAAATTGTTTCTTAACGCCTCTTTCTCATCAAGACAACAGTATTAATTTGATATTTCTAGCTTTAGTAGTTTTGGTTGTGCTTTGATTACCATCCAAACCACAGTCTTTTCATATAATAAGATTTGCATTTTTTTACTTATCGGAAACAAGAGAAATACGGCATTTAAAAATATTTATAATCACTACTACGACAATAAACATTTCCGCATTAAAACTATTTTCAGAGACTTGCAACACTGGCAGACCGTCGCATTGTCTCGCGTATAGGTCTCCTAAATAAATTGGAAGACATTCACTATAATTTAGTGGGCAACTGCCAACTTTTACGACGTACCTGTACGAATGGACACAGAATAAAAATGTATCTTAGTCTGTGCCTCGTTTTGCGTTCTCGTTAGACAAGTAACTGAATTTTTTTATTGAAGTAACACAATTTTCCTACTAGAAGTGGTAGATTTTACGAAGCAGTTAAAGGCCTATATTTAAGTCTATCTATCTCGAAGGTTGATAGAAAATATTAAGTTGATGACATTTAAATTCTTTGTTTCATGATACTTATGTTTATATGTAGGTAGTACCAAATGTGTGTGTAATCTGAAGTCAATTATTTTTGAGATCATAAAGCCGTTGGCAGTATAGTCTGACCGGTCGAACCAAGGGGTATCGCGTCTCCCAGTAGCTGGGTTGTGGAGGCCAGAGGGCCTAGCCAAGTGGCATTGTAGAATAGAAAACGAAATTGAATAGATTGTCAAATGTCTGGAATTGACATAAGCTTTCGCTAAACAATTGACATCTCCATACATTTGACAATCGTTTTTTTTTCGCTATCTATTCTACAATGTAGAATACTGGGATCCAACTGAATTCAGTTAGACTGGAAGCCGACCACAATAATGCTAATAGTTAGTAATAGTTGGGAAAAGGCTATGGAGTTGATGATGATACTATTATTGAGACTTGCTCCAATTCCTGCCATTGTTGTGGTAGATGCACGTAAGCAGATCGCTTCTTCGATTCTTGTAAATTAGACGTTTCGCGCGGTAGTGACGCTTCTGAAATGTTTTTAGTTTTATTGTTTATAGTATATAAGTTTTTTTTTTATTATTTGTAGCTTACTCTGTGTGAATAAACTGTTTTTCTTTTCTTTCTTTCTAAATATATTAGGGGTAAAGGTTTGTATGAGGTAATCCCTAACCTAATAACAAAAATCGTTCACAGACTGCAAGCTTTACAATTGACAAGGGATAAGGGAAGTTTTATAATGCAATGTCGCAGGTAAAAGCTAGTGTAAAACATGAAGACAAATATTTAACTAACACACTGTAAAAGTGAGTGAGTTAAATATTGTCCCGTGTAGTGTAATTTATACAAACTCTGTTTGCTCTCCCTCGTTATTAAGCTCCGCATGGTGTTATTCGAAAGTTTACTCAAACCTTTTGTAACTAGATACGGGACTATAATAACACAATTAAAATTCATGTATCTGGCACTTAGTTAATATTAATAAATTATCTAATAATATAATTTGGGGAGTTTGTTTATTTTGTTTTTAGAAATCGGTGGAAAATACTCCTAACTTAACTGAGAGTTTAGTATTCTTTCCATTATTGCGATAGGTGTTTTTTTAGGTCCATACTTGAAATTATTGTCTTGGTTATTTATGTAAATAAGGCCATTAACTAGAAAAGTCGAAGTTTCGTTTTTTTTAGTAAAAAAAAAGATAGCAATATTTGAATATCCGCAAGCCCTGTATCATAAACAAGATTTTTTTCACACTAAGTTTTTTTACCGTTGCATTCTTCTGAAAGCTTACAATTCGGGTCAGAGCCCGTACGTCCCCTAAGATTTGTCCCCCAGCATAAAAGTTGTGGATTCGGCCCCTATATAGGTGCCCGTTGGTCTCCTGGTAGGGGACCAATTAATATTTTAATAAAAATATTATTTTTAAGGTACCCGTTCGTCTCCTCTAATATATACACAATATAAGTTAAAGATTCGGCACCTATTCAGGTGCCTATTGGTCCCCTGAGATAAAATCACCTATATTTTACCTAAAAACGATAACCTAACCTAACCTGTCGATAGGCTTACGATGTAATATTGTCTCTTTACGAATGGCTTGTTAAAAAACGGGTATTAATGATTGAAAACTTAAGAGAACAAAAGTACTAGGCGCGCAGTAACGTGAAGTAGTCATGTACGAAAATCTAAAATTCACTGTGTTTTTAATTTTCTCACAAGATCACCTTAATCAATTCAAAGTACTAGGCGCGCAGTAACGTGAAGTGGTGAATAGAAAACGATCGATCGACGAATCGATTAATTATTTTGAAGACTGACTTTATGCCTAGAGCCTAGAGGCATTTTATTAAACCTAATCTTATTTGAAATACTTAAACATGATATTTAAGGAATTATTATATTTTTATTTTACCCTTTTCTGCGCGACTGTACCAGGACTATATACATGTACTTATATTAGAAGAATGAATTAAAATAAATATTCTTCAGGGGGCGAATAGGCCCCTCAAAAGTTCCAGGGGACGAATGGGCACAGGGTGCGAATCTTAGGGGACGTACGGGCTCTGACCCTACAATTCACAGTAGTGTCGATACAAAGCTCGGCGAGTACCTCAGACACTTAAACTGACTGGTTCCCACAACGAAATACATTAGAATAAAACAGTGAAAAAAAGGATCTTCATGTTATTTATTTTGATTTGGGCAGTATACAATAGAGGTATGTAATAATTATTCAGAAAATAATTTTATTAAACAACAAAGTAGAAGCAGAAATCATCAAATTAATTGAGCGTCAAATACTGATTGACTAAAGATTAAAGACTAAAGATTTTTTTAAAATTTGATTCATTAGAAATTTAAGTAGCTTATTGTAAAGAAAATGGTAGAACGATAACTTCTTATTCATAGAAAAAAAAAACAATTAATATTTTATGTTTTATAAATATGTCACTTACGTCGTCATATGGTATTACCATACAAAAACTTAAGCAAAGCGCGTTTTGACAGCTTACAAAAAGTATATCAATTGAACTGTTATTAACTACCGAATTACAACACACCTTTTATTAATGACCGTCAGAAGATTCCAGAATGCTGTCCAGATAGAATGCGGAACGAAATAGACAGGGCCTTGTGTTAAGGCGGAACATTTAAGATGCCTATGTCAATTTGACGTTGTGTTGCGGTTGATTGATGTTTAGGCGATACATGCGTAGTGACAAGGTGTTGACCTCGCTCTATCAATTTATAATTGTGATTTATTACTAGTGTTAGGATTATCATTGTTTTGATTAGACTCGTTTTAGGTACGGTTTTTTAACCCTTCGTATATTTATTTGGTTAAAATTTTATAGTCAGTTTTTTGGACGACCTATTTAGTCTTTTGACCAATGATCCAATTCTTAGGAGCTTCCGTTAACCTTTCGACGCCCAAGTGACGGCTGGCTGTCGCGCTGCTTTCTTTCTTTTGTGTCTCGAATCACGTGTGTTCGAAGGTTTAATAATGAATTATATGCAACTAGCTGACCCGACAGACACGGTCTGCCTTAATTATGAACATTGAATTACAGTCCTTCCGTTTATGCGTGATGCCGTACCAAGGGAAGTGGGGGTTTATTCATTAATTTATATTTACTTATAGATTATTATTATAAACATCTCCTCCTTTGTAACGAGGCTCTGATGATAAAATGACAGTAAAGGCTTTACTGTCGGTACTCTCAAATAAAAAGTAAAAAAAAGTGAGCCGTCACGGGACGCCTGGCAGATGTGAAACATCGACATTACATCATCGCTACACAGTACACAAGACTGTGACTGTATATATACACCATCATATAGCGTGGCGAAGCGTCGCCACGGCATGCGTCGCCACGCCAGAAATTTGTTTTACGTGCGGCTATAGATGTTTCACATCCATAAGTAACAGAACATTTGGGTTATTAAAAACTAATATTTGAACTCCACTTATTAAGCCGTTTAATTAAAAAGTATTTTACCAATTTCTATTAATTCTCCAAATATAACCTTGTTACCTTTCAAAATAATATCTGCGCAAACTTTTTCATTTATCAAAATTCCTAAATTAATATATAAGTAAATAAAAAAAGGTTAGCAGCCTTTCAAAAGTTAATAAAAACCTAATCTTTGCTTAGGTTTGGCCTTCAATCTTTGTCTTAATAAGTATGAAGGTAGGCACGAAATCCTGAATTAAATATAAGACTATTCAGGGTTGAATATTTTTCCAGCTGTTCGCTTAATAAACATTTATGTTGATTTTATCTTCATAACTGTTCTTTACAACTTGTTAGGAAATTAAATCCATGTTAATTTTGTTATAGACGCGAAAATTTGTGAGGTTTACTCTTTCACGTTTATAATACGGGTGAACGGAAAAAGCTGAAATTTAGGTCGTAAATAGAATACATTTTTATTCTAATTTTGGTGTTTCTGTAGAATAATTTAAGAGTTAGTCTAGATTCTGTCTAAAAACGTGAGCAAAGTCTGGTCCATAAATATTTAATCAGTATGAAGTCATAGTGAATGCTGTGTATATAATAAGTATGAATTCATGTAGTTATATTATGCTTATAGGTATTTATTTTTATTTTTTCGTTTAGACTGCTGTTGATTAAATAAATAAATAAAGAGTCCTTCCGTGGCCGCTTTGCTGATTCGAAAAGTTTCTTGTGGCGCCCCTTTTTCTCGGTATGTACCAATTGGAATTGACTCAATATTATGAACTCACTGTTGCCTCAATTTGTATATACAGGAAAGGGTAAATAAATGGCATGACATGGAAAATGGTCTCTGATATTGTCAATATGGAAAATCAAAGAAAGGAAGTATATTAATGCGGCATTTGTTTTACTGAAAACTAGCGCCTATCTTGGTTTCACCCGCGATAAAGCAGGTTTTGTAAAAATGATTTTGTCTTTTTTTGCGCAATTACGAAATTTTCTTTTATGTAAGTATCATAAAAAACTGCAATTTTTAAAATATAAACAGACACTTCACTTTCATTTATTTGCATAGACAATGACAACAACTACATAGCATTCATATGCACTACTATCAATCCGACAGACACAGTAACAAAAAGGCATCTCCACATTGTACTGCAATGTCGCGACAAAATCATAACCATTTCTTTCCTGTGCCCCGAAGCGGCGTGAAAAAAAGATACGAGTGTCAGACGAGCGCAGTGACGTCGAATGACGTCGATATATCAAGAGGGAGTCATTCGACGCAGCGATTGACACTCGTCGGGAAATCTCTTCGTTGACAAAGGAAATAGCGACACACTGTCTTTCTTTTGTACGTAGATATTGTGTGTCTCTAATGGTCGAACACTTTTTGACGTTTTTAATAAAGAATAGTTGGAGTAATGGACTTCAAGAATTCGTATTGGTAGATATGAGATACTCGTTTGTTTGTTGACTATTATTAACTTAGATTTTGGCTGTGACGGACAGACAGATTATTTGCTCAACATTCGTACATTTTGTGATATGATTGATTGCAACAAAATAATTTAGCTTTCAATTCTAAGTTATGTTGGAAAACAGAGTCTTTTTTATTGGAGATGTTTCTAGCCGAGAGGCATAGGTCGTTTCGAAATGCAGATACAAATGCTTATATATTTAGAAGTAACATGTAATATTATAATAAAGATAATACTTAATGTATTCATCTATATAAGTCCAAGCGTCAATACTCCTTGAGCAGGGGTGGTGATGAATGATCGTGACGTCATAGATCTTAGTAAAAATAAATGCTAATAACTCATAGAACATGGAAATTTAGAGACTTTTTACAATATATCCCTTGGATAAAATAGTTGTAGGTATAATAAAAGCATTTACAATGTTTAAAGCACAAAAAAATATAGGTACGCACAATAAAACAGGTAGTCCGGCCGTGAAAGGTAGTTGCGAAATAGTCACTGACGCGAAAAAACAAGTACTGCGGCCACCAATCCGCCTAAACAGTCCTGTGACTACGAAAATGTATTTTCAAATTTTTTCCTAAAATAGACGGACATAATCAAAGTTTCCAAAGTCCCAAATTACCTACACACAATACAAACAATCACGTGCTTCGTAAAAATAAAAACCCGGAAAAAGCGAAACAAAACTCTTGAATGTCGTATCGTATTTGAAGTTAGTCACACAATAGAATATAACTTTCCTCTTCACAAAGTCCAAATAACATCTCAAAACAAAAAGCATCCAGCTTTCAAATCCCAGTGCAGTAATAAAATGAAATAGCGAAAGAGTTCACAAAGGCGGTGGTAGATCAGTAGGATGACTGGAGTTTTAACCTACAAAGTACAATCCTCGTTAGGAGTCACCTGGGACTGTCCCGTCTAACGTCAGACACACGGGACACAGTAATTTCGAATCATCGGTCCGACCACAATGAGATCGACGCTTTTAGCGGAATTAAAACGTGCGACAGACGGTGTACATGTTTTATTGATATTAATGGATGCACACTATAGCATTGCTGGAAAACGTATACTTCTGTGGTCGAGACTTTGCAAACGATTTATTGGCACACGGAAAATTATTTTGGCTGTTACGGGTAATAACTTTATGTGGTATTTAAATTAAGGCTCAATCTGAGCGTGAACTGTGATATTTAATTAATGAAAATTAATCAAGTCTTTGTTATATTTCCGTTATTAAAATCATAGTAGATTCGTAATTTTACACTTACTTTTATTCGGCTATATTGTCTGTGCTTTCATTCAGTACCACTTAGCTCTTTCATTACTGTTATCGGTTTTCAATATCTCCGTAATGGCGTGCTGACGTCACGAGACACAGCAATTAAAATAACGTTAATTATCGCTTTTCATTGCATTTTCTCCTCATTTCTGAACTATAATTAAAAGTTGTACCTATAATAAACGAAGCCATCAAATTGGAAACATAATATACCTAATTCACGGTCGGTTGATGAAACGTATGGATGGCTCATTTGAGTTTTAAACTGATTAACGTTGAATTCAATTCGATTTTGATTCGGACGTTGGTTCTCCCTTTTCGCCCGATTACCGATTCTCGATTGGCAGAATGTAAACAACAGAATTTAGAAATTACATTATGCGTTGCACATTTATTGCATGCGATGTATTTGTGTTTGTTGCCAGTATTTATTTACAAGTCCGTGGTTTGTGGCAAGAGATACATGAAGCGGTTTGTATTAGTTGCACACACCGTCTGGTGACATTTGTTCGAAGTCAACTCAAGTAAATGGGCTCCTAGGATTTGGTCGAGCTTCACTGAACACGTTTACTTCTCTGTATGTATTTTATAGGTCCGTGAGTGCTGTAAATGTCGTCTTATTTTAAGTACAAACATGTTTTTATTCATTTACTTTATATCTTGTTTCTTAACTCTTAGTTAAGTTACGAATTTATGGTCGAACAAAACCTGGCGTAAGAAGATTTTCTTTGACAAAATAATAACTTATGAATTCGTTCTTGTTTCAGGTATTTCACAATCTTGGTCTTCATACAAGAAGTGATATGCTGTGGAAAATTTAGCTTAATATGGTAAGTTTGTAATTTGTTTTTAAGTAATAAAAATTAAAATTTCATAGGTATCTCATAGTCACAGTGAAATGTGAATCGGCATTGATTGTAAATTCCGATAATTTCTGTTAATAGCTAACGCCTGCGGTACCGCCCACGTAAATCAAACGGAATAATATTTAAATCATAAAATGCTGGGCCATTGTGTAAACGGCCTTTCGTGTGTCGTGTTGAAATGACATATTGTGAGTGGCGGTGTTATTTATAACGTATTATTTGATACTTGGTTTGATATTACAGGTGTATTTTT
Organism: Athetis lepigone; assembly: GCA_033675125.1. Lineage (NCBI taxonomy): Eukaryota > Metazoa > Arthropoda > Insecta > Lepidoptera > Noctuidae > Athetis > Athetis lepigone. The sequence goes on from CM066236.1 coordinate 9,991,609, forward strand.
ACCGTTCGGGTCTATATTTTTTTTTATTGGGACCGAAATTATAAATGTGCAACTTATATACTGGTAGCGGATTACAAACCAAACAGTTGTGCAATGTCAACTATCGAGTACACCAATAACCTCGTAAAACTACATTACACTGAATTCAACATCTTTTGTCCTATAGCTAAATTATGGTCCAATGATGTTATAGTGTTTTAAAAAACCCTGTATATAAAATGGTAAACTGAATGAACAATTAACTGATTGTTGATATATTAATACACTAACCTAGATACATCAAATTTAGAGAGCGTGTTCTTTGTGAAGATCCAATAAGATTTATATCAATTAAGATTTTTGGAAATTCGACCCCCAAAGGAATAAAATAGTGGCTGGAAGATCGACATCCACTAGGGCGAAGCCGCCGGCGAGATCTAGTTTTCTATATGCTATAAACCTTTTTCCTGGCGCCACATCCTATCTAAAGTCCTCAAAACAAGAGCAATCCGAGCAAGAGATACAGCAATGCGTCAGTAACACAATAAACTTTTTCAACTTATGGCAGTCGCCCCATTGGCATAATTTTGTTCTTCCCAGTCGTGTCTATAAAACCTCTTTAGTGAGGCTACGACCTCAATCTTGTCTATGACCTTGAGATTCCAGATAAAGACGTATTATCTCTCTATGACGTAAGCACTCTTTAAAATTGGAATAACTCTCGCTATATTTCATTTTGCAAAAGGCAATGAAAAGAAAATGTTACTTTATATTTTGTTCAAATAATGGTGCCGATTCTCTTGTGCACAAACTAACGTATATTTAAGTTAAGTGCATCTTTCTCTTTCCATTTCTTATAGAAAAGGACAGAAGATACATTTTAGTTTAATCCTGTCAAATTAGACAGCGCCTGATGAAAATTGACGTATATTTAGACGCCATGTTTTTAAATTGCGTCTAAATTATCTATGGAGTGTCTAAATTTGACAGGACTTAACTAATATTTGATCTTCTGTCCTTTTCTTAATTAAAACGAAAGAGAAAGATGCACTTATCTTAAATTTACGTTAGTTTGTGCACAAGAGAATCGGCACCAATATGATAAAACTACAAAACGGCTTTCACTATTCTTTTTATAAAAAGCAACTAAAAATGGAATGTAAGAAGGTATTTTTTTTTTTAAGTAGTGTGGTTAAGTCTGGTACCTGGACTTATTAGGTAGTTGGACGCTCGGCGGCTGCAACTCGCAGTGGCTGAACCCACCCGACCATAGCCAGTCACGCTCTGCCACCGTTCTAGTTTTAATCTGTGATAATACCTACAATTATTCTCACAATACACTCGAAGATTACTCTTTTCTTTTAAGTTTTGTTTTGAAGAAAAATTAAGAACAGTGTCTTTTTCCTAGAAATGCAGAGACCGTTGACAGTTTTATACTGTTGTCGTAATCCATGGGTTTTCTCAAATGGAAATCTGCGGAAGAAAAGTTCAGCTGTACCTCAACAAAATGTGAAATGAGGGAAGAAATATTTTCTTTACTTTACATAGAGACCGCGAGTACATTTGGGATTTACGATGTTCACAAGCCCTAGATATTTTTGCAAAAACCACAAGCGTTTTTACCTAATTCTCGCAAAGGGAGGGTGTTCATAAAAATTACCAACTTAATTTTATTACTTCGTTGCTTCCTTATTTAATTACAGCGTTACTTATTTAATTTTGCTCGGAAACAAATTAAATCAACCGTCTTTTCACAGTAACACGAACGAAAAACTGTCAATATGTACTGTTGAAGACAGAAGTCTTTAACATTATTTCAAGGTATCTTAATGGGCAGAGACATGAAAAGAGAGAAGCGGATGATTATACGAGCCGAAAAGTAATTTATCTAGCTACTCAAAAATCCATTCCGTATTTCGCTCAATAATTCCTATTTAAAAATCTGAAGTGTTTAACGAATTTTGTCGCTAACCGTACAAACGCTTCCCGAGGTACACAAACATAGCTAGGTGTTCAAACTGAAATAGCAGAACAAAAGGGGAAGTCTGAAAGTATTTTGAGCACGTACATCGTTCGCCCGAAGCTGTGGCCAACGGTGACTTTTAATTAATTTTTGAAAAAATCTATCTCTAATTACGACCCAAACTGCATTCAACACAGCTACGTTTTTTTACTCTTCAATGCCAAAGTTTTTTGTGTTCATTACTTTTACTTTTGTGAAATAAAAGATGGACAACAGTTTGGTGGATTTTTAAGTAATTGCTCCACTTTTTAATAAAGATTAGAACATTAAAATGTTATTGTGAAACTCCAAATTGTGTTAGTAAAAAGGTTTCATATTTATATCGATGCGTATCAATGAACTGCTAAAATGTTACAGAACGCATCCACTTCAAGATGATAAATAAAAGCCTAGCTAACCATTTTTCTAACTATACAAGCCTATTCCATTTTGTTTCCCAGGAGCTCTTTATTTGAACGCATTTACTCGCAAACCACCAACGAGAAAATAATGAAGCCATCACATAAGTATTTATTGAGGTTTCAGGAGGTTTCACCCCAATTCCAACATGCACAACTTTCCACCGTATTAATTAGAAAACAGGATTGGATTACTACAAAACTCTTCATTAACTTAATGAAACAAGATATCTTTTATCAAATAAGACTGTAAAATGTGAAAATTTGGTAAATAGGTGTCTTATACCGGCCTCACAAATGAGGCAGACAAATTCGTATCTAATTTGTTTCTAGGGGACGAAGTCAAAATTGAAATGAAATGAGGTTCTTGTATTGGCTTCGTTCTAAATTATGGTATGGACGTCTAGACTGCTTATCTCGGTTTTGTGCCTAGATAAAGGTGAATTTATGTCTTAGGAATTTGAATATGCTTATCCCGGAGAAAGTTTTAGAAATACTATTACTATCTACTTCTTATTCAAATAAGTTATTTAGAAGTTATTTTAAGTTGAATATAATTATACTTAATTATCACAAATTCCGTTGTTAACAGTTCTGTATAAACAAAAACAATAGGGTGATGATTAATTAAGATTACCCGTTTTATTTTATTATCCCCACTAGTTTGTCTACGTACGAATTTATAGTTGGGTAGGGGTGTACCTTGTCGGTTACTATCAAATAAATGAGTCCGTTCGGTTTGATTCATGTGAATGGGGATCGGAAAATACCCGCTAACAAATAAAACGAATCAAACTACCAACTATAAAGGCAGCTACTGAATCAGAGCTAGGGATGGGCTGGTTTGTATACGACTAATTACTTTAGCTAACTTTGCCTATTTGAATCACGTTTATGCGAATGTAAATTAAATAAAAATACTCTTTTAAAGTCTAAAAGAGATAAATAAAGTTGCTTTTAAAGTGAAGTTACGAATAAAAGTTTTGTTTAAAAGCAACTTTCGTTGTAGTTTCGCTGTTATAGCCCAGTGGATAAGGTGCTCGTCTCTCATAATATAAGAGGTTATTGGGTTGACCTTTTTATTCTACTTTTAAAGTTTATTTTGGTCACCATCAGTGAAGGAAAACCATGTTGAGGAAGCTTATAATTTCTTGATAAAAAATAATTAAAAAAATAATAAAATAAAGTAGGTTAAATTATAACACCTTTACACGTTATTACGGTTATTTCTTGAAAGTTTAAAATCACTAATACGACTTGAGCAAGTGTAGTATATAATGCTTATGCCTTTTCTGTATGAGAAGAGGTCCTTGCCCGTTCGAGGAACAACAAGCTGGTATTATAACAAATAAAATAACCAGATATAAAAGCTTAGGCAAACTAAGATAGTGAACCGGGCAAACATCAGACCGACAGTTTAATTCGAGTATCTTCAAACTGCAGAATATCGATATTGGTTTTCAGTTAGCGTGTTTACATTTCGTATGGGGCTCGTCTCTAGCACGTTTCACGCAAGGGTTACCGTATTCAAGCCCGATTTTATATCGATTCCAGTTTTTTTGTTTATTTTTTGTCTTGTGATTTTTGAACTAATTTAGAAGTAAATATGTACTAAACATATTGGTTTTGTTTACTTTATATCTAGTGATTTTTTAACTAATTTAAAAGTAATAGGTACCGAATATATTCATTTTTTACTTTTTATCTAGTGATTGTTTAACTAATTTTACAGTAAATAGGTACTGAATATATTCATTTTGTTTACTTTTTATCTAGTGATTTTTTAACTAATTTAAAAGAAAATAGGTATTGAATATATTCATTTTGTTTACTTTTTATCGCGTGATTTTTTAACTAAGTAATTTGAAAGTAAATAGGTAATAAACATATTCGTTTTGAATGTTTTTACCACGTGATTTTTTAACAAATATGAAAAATGTGTTTTTTATTACTAATTTAAAAGTAAAGAGGTACTGAACATATTAATTTTGTTTACTTTTGTCACGTGATATATTAACTAATTTAAAAGTAAATAGGTACCGCACGCTCTATTAAACATTGATAAGTTAGCATGTAATACATGTTTTAATTAGCCGTGGAATTGGGGTTGTCAAATAAATTGATATGTGATTAGAATGTTTGCACAATAACTTTATGTATAAAGTGATAGGTTATTACGATGGTAAAAAACGCACAACTGAAAGTTTAATTTCCTAATTTTTTTTCTTTTTATGGAGTAGAGGCTCGAAAAGAAAGAATTTTTGCTCAATCAACCTCTAATGGAGTATAAAAACGAGCAGGCCAAGCCGTAGGCAGCTAGTTATATTATTATTTGATTATAATAATAACAGAAGGTACCATAAAAGAGTCTTTCGGAAATAAGCATCAATTTGAATAAAAAACAAAAAGGATCGTAATAAAATTTCACGATACAGTTACAAACAGAAATACAATACATTTCATTTCATTTCGTAGTTAATTTAATTTCGAACGAAATACTTCATACGATTTGCAATTTCCGCCCCTTCGGAAATGGCGTCCTAAAAAGTGGAAAGCCATCGACAAAGCCGGTTGGCAATTAAGAGCACTATTCATTCAACCGGTGCGCGCCCATAAGTTTGTGCCTAACCCTTTATCGCCGCTACGTTTGGCTGTATTTTGCACACGCTTGCCACATAACTCCGCTCAAAATACCGGACAACGTATTGAACCTTATCTTAGTACAGGAAAACATTTTAAATACGCTTTTCTTTATACATAAGTGCTTGGGTTATTTTGGTCCAGTTGCTTTTGCAACATTTTGTGCTCGTTTTATTTTCCAACAAGACCTTAATACAGTTTGTATGGTCTCACCAACCCTGCGTCTAACGACAGTTCCCTAAACCAGTTGGCACGAATGTCTGTACCTCGCACATCAAATTAGTAAATGTGTGTTAGCCTTAATTTTTGGGTCCAAACGTAATAAAAACTTATCGGACGCGTGCCGTAATAAATGCAAATTAATTAATTATTATTATTGTGTGGATTTTGTACTTTTGCTGGAACAAAGTAAAAGGGAATATTGGGTCTATAAATTCTTTGCCGTATGGTCCGAGGCCCGTTTGCGTTCGTACTTTCCCGGATATTGCTAAAGGTGACTCAGAAACAGGTTTTTGCAAATATAATATGTTATTTAGCCATTACCTAGCAAAAGCCAGATATTGAAAAAATAAACCAACGCAAATTATGTTGTGTAAATGTAATTTTTTTTTAATTTTATCTTGGGCATCACCGACATCGGTGAAATATTTTGGATGTAAATTGTCAATCCGCCCTGGGGAAGCATGGTAATCAACGTTCGTGCTTATGTTACGTGCTAGTGTTATGAATATCTTAAAAAACAATTTTACTAGGAAGTCATTACATTACGGAAATAAAATTGATCATTCGCATGATTGGTACGGTTAAGCAGAGCTATTTGTCTACGCCCGTGGGACCATTAGGTTTCACTCAATTACCGGACCGAAAAGAATCTAATTTCTTTATATTATAGAATTTAGTAACATTTTATATAGGCGAGGAATTTCAATCTTAAAATATATAAAACAAAACTTCCAAATAAAGTTAAAACATCGAGATTAATAAACTAAACTTATTAAGTGCCTGGCCACAATTTTTTTTTGACAAGGCGGAGACCGAACATAGCTAAGGAAAAGTACGTATTAAGTAGCCTATTTACTTCGACCTAAATGTTTTGTAGCTACGATATTGACAAAAAGAAATGTCAATTTTTAGTTACAAGCCATTCTAAAAGTACGACTGTTCTCTATTCACGTCACAACTATGTCCAAAATATTCATGCAATGTAGCAAAACGTTAGAGCGGAGCGCACGCTCATTCCAAACTTTGGACCAAAAATAGTTTGGGGCAATTCGTGCTCCCGACACAGGGTTATTGCGTATTGCACATCGCGACACCTGTATCTGACACCACAGAGGACTAGCCCGACATCACAATATTACACTTATTGTAAACATGCACACACACAACCTTCTGTGGGATTTTGAGGCGCTTGAAAAGCAAATCTGTGTATGTGTGTGTAGCAGGCAAAATTAATCATCCTACTGTAGATTGCAGATACGTACAAACCTCGAGGTATCGGCATTGTATTGTGGTCTTTCATACACTGTTCTTGCTATAAATCAAACCTTGTTCGAGTTTCTAACGCAAATTGCTCGAGTAAATAAAACAGAGAAATCAAATAATTTAGTAAAATACATTACAGAGGTCTATCTTAGCTTTCAGTAGATAATTTAGAATACGCTATCCAAGATAAACAGCGGACATTCAATTAAGGGTATTGTCGCATGCGGATAGTTGGTCTAGCAATAACTACGCTGACTGGCTAATAATACCAGTTATTAGTCTGCTGACTTTATCGTTGTAGGACGCATTGAATTCTAAATAGACGAAGCATACTTAGGCAGTTTTAGATTGTGCTCTAATAGCCGATTAGGAACAAAACGATAAGATGCTATCGGTTTGAAAAGGATGTAAGTTTTTACGATATTCGCATTAACGTAATTGAATTGTTTAATTAAAATCTTGTTTAGAATTTCAATAACATGAAAATAGTGTTTTAAAGTACCTAATGCTTTCTCATTATGATTCTGCAAAAAATAAAAATAAATGCCAAGCTTATAAGGCATAATCTACATAACTTTAAAAGAACAATGTTTTATCGTCCTATGAATCTTTTAGTGCCATCATCATAATATCTTTTTTAAATGTAAAGCTATCTTAGTTTAGTAGTAAGTTAACGACCGTCCTTGAGTAGGTCTTTTGCTTCGTCGACAATAATAATTGGATTTTGATTCAATATCCAGTGTCATTTTAAACTTAAAACGCTTCAAGAATTTTGAACAAATACTTACTACAAGTTATAAAATATCTACATATTTAACAAGCTTAGTTATATCATTAATTTTGTATTCATGATTGTGATATTTATTGTAAAAGTTAAAGACGACGAGTAGAGGTTGCTAAAGAAAAATATGATAATCTCGTTAACAAAATATTTATAATACACATAGTTATTTTCGAGCAAATTATAGTCCACATAAGCCGTACCGAAACAGAGGGAAGTCAGGAGTCTTGAGTAATCTTGACACAGCAGTAACTAAAAAAAGTCTATAATTTATAAACTTTTCTTTACGATAGCATTTTCTCTTGATAGTATTTTCTTGAACATAGTTAGTCAGTCGGGTGTACGCTCGCGTGACTGTATTGTATCATAATATTATGATAGACCCGGGCGCATGCGACGGTTTACGTCACGTTACTGATGCATCGTCATATTTACCGAATAAGATGACAATGATGACTGACGTCCAAAGGCGAAATTTTCTCTGTTATCCGTTTAAATTTTAGCCTACCTAATAAAGTCATTTTAATATACTGCTGGATCTGGAATCTGGAGTTTCTGTAGTTTTTAATTTACTAGTTTCTTTCTACGATTCAAAAAACAAGTCTGCTTTTCTTTGTGAACCGTTTAAATTTTAAATGCGTAATCTTTTAAAAAAAAATTGTTCATAAAAACAAATTCAAATATGTTCCATTAGCTGAGGTTAAAAGCTAATCTTATTTCCATTAAAGATGGGGTAAATTTTCTCTAGAGACTGAAAAGAATCACATTCGAGAGTGTTGCCTATTTTTTCCTGTTTAATTTACTTTTTCTTCCATTGTCTTTTTGTTGTATACCGGCTTGAAAGCTATCTTTATCGTAATCTAAAAAAGTTTTAAAGAAATAACCTAAATCCGTTTCTTAGAAATCTAGAATATTATTAGTACCTAAAACTTGAAAAGGTTTTCACTGACGTCGAGTTACTTTTCATCAAATGTAATTCATAATAACTCTAAAGTAACTTTTTGGAATACAATGAACTTTTGTAGTTATTACACTAGATAGCTAATAGCTATTGTCATCAACAATTTATGTACAAACTTTATTCATTTTTAACATAACGCTATTTCATGTCGGGCATAATTTTCATTGAGATAAAGATATCGATTTGTCTTGAAGCCACCTTTAGAATTTCTGGCGTAAATTTTATCATTATCTAAAGTACTTTAGATAGTGTTTATTTAAAGTTTTATCTTTTTATTTTATGGCAAAAAGATGGTGCAGGGTCGTGGAGTTGATTTGGGAAAGGTATGTGTCGTTGAGATAGAAGATAGGATTGTAGCTATAAAAAAAGCCGTATAATGTGTTTCAAGTTTGTCGCATCGCGTGTACGTAGTGACCGATTGCTAAGCAACCAAATATTAAGTAATCAGTTTCCCACAGTTGACTCTTACAAATTGCGTGGGAAAATAGATAGCTGATACGTTTCATGTTTGTTTCTTTTCCAGTTCAGAGGAGCCATAATATAATGTGGCTGATAATTTAAAAGAGACATATTTGGGACAAAATGTTTTACGTACAAATAAAAGCGAGCGCGTCCTTCACAAAAAAATGTAAATGAGAAATCCCTTCGGTGCTTTATTTGGTTACGATCGTTAGTTGCTAACAGAAGCATGTGTGGGTCTGGTTTGGGCCTCTATGCTCGGCTGCGCCAGTCCCGCTGACTGGGCAAGTGGTTCCGCTCCCGATTCTCTTAATTGGTAAATCTTAGCTGACGCGGCTCTTTGCAATTAAGGCGAGATTCTATGCAGCTTGTGCGGATGAGCGCGATTTAATGCATCGCCTCGCAACTTCGCGGAATTAGAGAGTATAGGTTAATTAATTGAAAGCCCTTATATGATTGGAAGTTTAGTATTATCCTGTTAGGCAAATTTTGGTATTATAGAGGATTAGCTATTCAGAAATGAACTAGGTTGTTCACTGTTTGGAGAGACGGGAGTTGATTAAGGAGCTCAAAATTCTTGGCGATAGGAATGTAACCAGGTTAACGGTAGCCTACTAAACAGTGATTGTCCTGAATAACAAACGAACCAGTCAAAGGAAAAGTTTGACCCAGACCTTTATGTTATTTGTGGTATTGATCGCGTTGGTAATTTTAACGGATCAAGTTGGCAACATTCGCGTCACGTCGCGAGCCGAGTGTTTGTTGCGAACGGATCTCGGCTACTCAATACATTATAGTTATCACAGGCGTGAAATCAATTATCGGCACGTGGCACACTTGTCGACTGTGAAACTTGTATTTGTGAAACAACCGACAGATTTCCCTTCTGTTACATAAATACCTTCTATTTGTCATACTTTTCTCTTATTTCTTTTGTTATTCGTAAAGAATTTTAAATACTGCAGAATATATTCCACAACAACGTAAGATTAGGTTTAGCAACTCATTGGAATGCTGTTAGGCATTTACGGAATTTCACGTAGGCCTTGACGCGCTTAGAATGTAATTCTACATAAATTATTAAAAAAGATTCGATCTTTAATTAAACCCAGTTTCATACCGAAGTTTAGAACACGGAAAAACGCGTAAGAATTCTTAATAGCTTCGGCATCAGCCTATCTTTGTTGGTGTATCTCATCGTTAAGCATGGGAAGTTCTTTCCCGGAATAAACGAGTTAAATCAACCATAAATTTGGGCCAAAATGGGATTCTCGAATAAGTTATCATCGGCAGTTAGGACGCGAAGTACCGAATTTTATCTATAGACAATACCATCGTTTTGTTACATACAAAACATCTTTGTTATATTGGACAGTAATGTAATAAACTTGATACTTTCTATTGTGCGTGTATGCTCACAACGAGCATTTAATAGAGCTGAATCACGTAAAAGCATCAATGTTTAAAACCATTTCAAAGGTCTTAATGACTTTTTGCCTACTTTATAACCACTTGCCGGTTTATTATTGCTATAAATTTAATTTGGTTTATCCCAAGTTTGAAGAAGGGGTCATTATACTCATAATTTATATATTTGTATTATTTTTGTATTATTTTTGTTACACTTCGCAAGGACACTAGCATTAAGCAGTGGCTTTGAAGTCAAATTTACTACAAACTGGACAGATTTTTACTATTATTAAAAACCCCAGTAATGTTATGACAGATATTTAATAGCTTCAGCTTTTTTTAAGTTATATTTTTTTATTTACAGTGGTTTTATGATCTTAGTAATGTAAGTCTTTGCCTTGTATTTATGCCACGATACTGGCGGTAACCACAGAAGCGCGTGATTTTGCGGGGAATAGGGTAGTTATTTTGATAAACTATGTAGAACTTAGTCTTAGTTTAGTCCTTTTTTTTGGTGAGTGGGAAATCATCAAATGACTTCTCCCGTCCTGGGCGGGGCGGGAGAGGGCGTGACATCTTTTTACTGACTAAAACCCACTCATGTTCCTTCGGTTGCCCTTTATTTTCCGGGGTCACGGTAACTATTATAACTATTCCGCAACCCCGGGTCTTAGTTTGGTCCTTCAAATTCTTTTATCTTCTTACATTTTAGAGTGTCACTAAATAAATAACATATACTACACGAAAACCTACTTACACATAAAACAAAGAGAAAAAGCCTAAAATGTACATCATTAGTCACGTCAATGTACTACGGGATCCGGGCAGGCAGCTAAATCATCCATGTTGTAATAAATGTACCACAGTGTTTACCATCTCAATATCGACACGGAGGAAGAAAGACAACAATACATGTTAGGCTGTGGACACGAAGACAGCGGGAGACTAGGCGGCTAGACGACCTAGATTCTCGTACGCTATTCCCCGCTCCGCTGCCATTGAGACCAGTCAAATATAAATCTAGGTACACGTCAGTCACTGGAAATGGATTTTGAATTAAGTTAAAAATTCAAATCAAAACCTAATGATCAAATGTCAAGTCACATGTTGCTATACTTTATATTATCTTAAAATGACGATAACTTTTTAGCTGACTTTAGTTTTCAATAAAATTCTGTCTAAAATATGTCTTAAAATAAGTGGCAATAAAATCCGCCGTGTAGTTTTGGAGATAAGCGAACACAGACATAAATACATTTAGATTTGAAGGAAATTTAAAAAATACTACGTTTTGTGTTTTATTATCCTTAACATTCTTTTTGATGAATTTATCTCGATTTTTCTACTGATTATTATATTATGAATAGATTTTCCCTCCCCACGCCCCGTCACAGCCACACCCCGCCCGCTGCCTTCGTGTCCCCAGCCTTAGACTTATGTCTATAAGAATACCGAATTGCTGATACAATAGTCATTTATATCGTGTAATGAATCTCTTTCGGATTTGTACACAATTATCAGAGACGAGAATTGATTGCGGCGGAAAAATTGTGCTGATAAAGAAGAATAAATATTTGTAACTTAACTAGGCGTGACGTTAAATCATTTTTACTCGACTGAGAAAGAAGCCTCGAAAAAGGAGGGTTATGTGGTTGCCCTGAATAAGTAGCTAAGTACTTATGTATGAGTCCAGGCATGTATAAATAAAATAAAAAGCTTATTTTAAAACTAGTTCCCAGTTCCGTGGGATTTTTGGGATAAAAATTATCCTATGTCCTTACTCAGGCTATATGGACTATCTGTGCACCAAATTTCATTTAAATCGGTTCATTGGTTTTATCGTGAAAGCGAAACAGACAGAGTTACTTCCGTTTATTTTCACATTGTCGGCACTATAGGTCTATTGTAAGGAACCAATTCTTTCATATATATTTTTATTTGTAAGTACATGACTGTTTGTTGCCAGAATAAAATAAAATAAAAAATAAAATAATATTAGTATAGACTAGCTTTTGTCCGCGACTTCGTCCGCGTGCAATAATAGTTCCCGTTCCCGGGGGATTTTCAGGATGAAAACTATCCTATGTCCTTTCTCGGGTCCCAGACTATATCTGTACCAAATTTCATTCAAATCGGTTTAGTGGTTTAGGCGTGAATAAGAAGCAGACAGACAGACAGTTACTTTGGCATTTATAATATTAGTATGGATTATCTCAGTATATAATTTTACAAAGCTAATTGACACAATGTAAAATGATAAATATGTGCAAATTAGTGTATTCAGTTCACCCAATACACTAAGGCTCGGAAACATAAGCCGGTACAAATATCATGCATACATACAATTTGTCGACAATCAGTTCATTAAGATTAAGCACTTAGCAACTGTTATACTACTTAGTGGTACATACCTACTTGCACTTAGAAGTGATGAGATAATTAATTTATTGCAAGATTAGCGAGTGGCGAGAATATTAGATTATTATTATCATTAATAAAGTACATCAGGGTGTTAGGAAAGTGTAGGTTTTTGCGGTGGTACAGTAAGTCTGGTAATTCTCACGTTATATTGTGTTTAAAAATTATTTCATGAGTAATAATCAACAAATCAAGGCTAAAAATATCTCTTGGGACAACACACACGACCTAAGCCACCGGCTGATCGTAAAGTAGGTTTTAAAAAATCCTAGTATGGATTTTTTAAAACCTATTTTACGATCAGTATATTATAAATGCGAAAGTCACTCTGTCTGTCTGTCTGGCTCTTCTTCACGAACCGATTCGAATGAAATTTGGTGCAGTTATAGTCTATGACCCTAAAAAGGACATACGATAGTTTTCATCCCGGAAATACCTCTGGAACGAGAATTTATACTTATTCCACGCGGGCGAAGTCGCGGGCAAAAGCTAGTATGTTACAAAACGTCTCTGATAAAAATATTAAAAAAAAATTGTGAGATGCTGCATTAAATAATTCAACGGTTGCATTTTGTTGGTTCTACGCTTGGTCTCTTTTGGATCGTGTTGGATGGATTGCCTTCCCATCGGCTATGAGAAAGATAAGAGAGAGAGAGCGTGGAAGAGAGAGTGAGAAGATGTTTGCGCACACACTCGTACATTATAACATTTATTAATAACGCTACTAGCCGCCTGCCCTATCTTCGCACGAGTGTTACCAATATTTGAAAAATCCCGGCTTTTCTCTACTTTAACTGATGTATAAGAAAGATTTATGTTTATAATGCACGTATAATAAACATAAGTCTTTCTCTTGAGTCATTCTATCGATTAAAAACTGCATCAAACTCAGTTGCGTAGTTTAAAAGGTGCAGCTATAGGGAAGCGAGATTGTTTATACTATGTGGTGCACAAAAGTACAAAGACGGACTTAATTAATACCCTAAGACATTCTCTACCAGTCAACCAAGCAAAATCAATTACTACTGGCTGCTGTTGCCGAAATTCTGTCTCTAGAATATCGATACCGAAACTTATCAATATCATCGCAGTACACAATATCTCCGGGTTAATTACAATATTCATTGAGTTACTATACTACAGATTACGAATTAATATGCCAAGCAATAAACAATACTTATGAAGCAATTTGTTATGTAATAAGGTGCTGTAGATTTACCAATTAAGACCAAAGTCGTGCGAACAGTGCATGTGTAAAAAAATAAAACACAATTATGTTAGACTTGGGTAGACAATTTTTAAATATTTTATATCGATGTTAACGATTTATATAGCAAAAAAATCTGGCCTTTTTCAGTGAAGGATAAGAATTATTCTCATAAACATTTACACTATTTTCATACAGAGATAGCATGAGCATTGATCACCATGCTCAAAACAACTAAACCGATTAAAGTGAAATTTAGTACTGAGATAGTCCATAGCCTGAGGAAGGACGTAGGATATTTTTTATCCCAAAAACCTCAGGAACGGGAATTAGGCAGTCAAGCCGCAGAAGCAGCTAGTACAGAATAAAATGAAAAATAAAAACACATTGGAATTGTGTCCACAGTTGAACCTCAACCCTACCCAACACCACCCTTTACCACTGCTCCAACACGATACACATACAAATTAATAACAAATGTACGTACTTTGCAACTGTTGCAACGACTTACATCCAAACTGCCGAAGTTTCGTGCAACAACAAACAACCGCACCAATCGAATTGATTTCCATTTATCTCTGCGACTATGAGTTTTAATGCAAACTACAGTTGTTTCCACCAATAGTTTATCTTTATTATTAAGCAAGTGGAACTGAATCAATTTGCTTGAAGTAACTTTTAAAGTTCAATTGCTTTGGTTAAATTTTTAGTGCACTTAAGCTTTACTGTTTTTTCTTTGGGATTAATATTGCAACATAAGGTTTCGTTACTATTGTAACATTCGTCAATGAAATTTGATACAGAATATAAAACTTATAAAAGTAAGATATAAGAAAATTTTGCTTAAATTTGTGATGACCCAGTGGTAAAGGGCAAGTACCTATGTGGTGTTTTTAAATTTATATGTATTTTCTTAATTTACTCTAGAACATTGGTGAAGGATATTTTCGAAAGAAAACCTGTACCTTTAATTAATATTAGTCTAAAATCAAGAATCCGCCTTGAGCAAAATTGGTGATCAATACTCCTGCTTTCTTTGTATGAGAAGCGGCCTTTTAAGGGGCTAATAATAGGCTGACATACAATTTATGTCCCTGTTCCACTATATGACAAAAGCCGGCCTTTCCTGTTTTGGGTTTTTCTTCCTGTGTATTTTGAGTAACAAAGTAGACAAATTCGTCTTGTAAGCGTTAAGCTTGTTCCATCATTTTTGACTGTATATATCAAAATGTCTCTGGATGTTTTACAAGATTACACGTCATTAATGAGTTGTTTTTTTTTCTTTTCTCCAGTTTAAACTATCCACCCCGGTCAACTGATCTCGAAGGCTGAATTACAATCCATCCGCGAACGCTCAGTTTCAAAGCAAAGCCAAGAGAAGCGCAATTTGAACACCTTATCTCCAATAGTTCGTACACAAACACAATGAAAACTCGGAAGGCAATTACAACAAACTTACGTCAAAACAGAAGATACAACCCTGGAACATAGTTACAGCATGTTTGTCGGAAAACTCCGATATTACGAACCAAACAGAGCTGTGAGGAGTCAAACTTCAGCAAAATTAAATTCACCTTGCCAACGTGCGATAATAATATACGTTCTAAATTTCTCCAAGTTCACAGCATTTACAATTCTGTTGTATTAGTGCTGTTGTATTGTTATTACAACATGCCGTTACCGGTTCAGCACTACTCTGTGGTTACTTTCACTCAATCGGTCGACGTGTTGTGTACATGGTTTCCTCATTAGCGCGCTTTTGTTAGACGTCTGTGATGCCTCCGTGTTCAAATCACGCCATCGCAACACGCTCCAATCAAAGCTTCAAGGTGTCTGGAGTAATTGAACTGTGAGCATTAAATTATGTCCTGTATTTCGTCACACGAAATTCCGCCTTAATCCTCTTGTTGCAATGCCTAGAATAGCATCTGTGTGAGACGACGTAACCAATTGTGCCTGTATTTGTAAGCGTATTTAACCTATTGTATTGAAAAGCGACGTCTGCATCTCCTTGATGATTCACTGTAAGTATTGCCAATCGTGTGGTCGCTTTTATTGTTTAGAAACTGTTTTCGTCTCTCGACTATTAGAAAACTGTTCACGGAATTTCATAATAAAGTTTCAAGTTCAAATTGTTGTTGGCACGGATAATAATTATGATAATTTGCGTGCAATTATAATTAAGAAGCTATTTATAATTTACTAGCTGTTCCTCGCGTGTTACGTTAGGTTTTTGGTTACTGCTTCGCTCCCGTGGGACATAGCGTGATATTATATAGTCTATGTTACTGGTTGACAATGTAGCTTTCGAATGGTGAAAGAATTTTTAAAATCGATCCAGTAGTTTTTGAGTCTATTCATTACAATCAAACAAACAAAGTTTTTCTTTTTATAATATTAGTGTACACTGTTTTATTAGATAACTATATCAAAAACTTGAATGCGACATGTATCCGTTAGGCGAGTTATTTTTATCAGAATCCGGGTCTAAAAAGCGTACTACAATAATAAAATTTACATAATTATTGGAATTGTCTTTCTCACGCTCGAGCTAGTAAATTAAGTATTTTTATATTATTAAAATAGGTACTTATTTTTTTTGGCCATAATTTGCTGTTTTATATCTGTTTCGCGGGTCAAAGGACTACTTTTTATAAAGAGTCTAATCTTTATAAAATTCTAGTTTATTCAAGGGCAGATCCACAGGTCATGGGGTCATGACCTCCTCTCTGATTAGGGTCTATGAACTGATGTTTGTATAACCGAATCCCGTGTGACTTAAAAGCTAGGACTTTGTGACCTCCGAACTCAAAGACTAGAATTTCAAGAACTATCTTACTAATGTATTTTACCGAAACAATTATAATTTATTTTACCGGGTTAGGGGACATTCGGCCCACTATGGAACTGGGACCGGGGACCAGTTACCCCTTTTAAAAATTGATAGTGGTTAACTGGGCCCACATATGTTTTGCTTTCAGTCAAGCCAAGAGTGGCTTGAAATGGTTTAAATATTATTAAGTATATAAATATTATACATTATTATTGTTATTAACGGTATTAACGGTGGATGACGTTTTCTATTTACCACTCCACGTTACTGTGCGCCTAGTACTTTTGATTGAATTAAGTGGTCTTGTGCGAAAATTGAAAATTACTGTGAATTTTAAATTTTCGCACATGACCACTTCACGTTACTGCCCGCCTAGTACTTTTGTTCTCTTAAGTTTTCAATCTATAAATGAAAAATAACGTCGAGTAACTCTGTGGTACACTTTGTTCCCAATATGTAAACCTTATTTATTACATACTATTATGTTGCAGTGTAAATAAATGAGAAAAAAACGTGGCATTGAGTAACACTGTTACTCATCAGGATTTTTTTCCCAATGAGTAACAGTGTTACACAAAATGGTGTACCTCAACTCAACAAATGATGGAACAAACCAGATATAGTCTGGGACCCGAGATAGGACATAGGATAGTTTTCATCCCGGATATCCGAACGGGAACTATTATTCGACGCGGACGAAGTCGCAGGCAAAAGTCAGTGTATAATATTTATATGTAAATGCTTGTACCTGTACAACTGTTGTATACTTAATAATATATAAATCATTTTAAGCCACCCTTGGCTTGACTGAAAGCAAAACATATGTGGGCCCAGTTAACCATTACCAATTTTTAAAAGGGGTAACTGGTCCCCGGTCCCAGTTCCATAGTGGGCCGAATGTCCCCTAACCCATTTTACCATCGTGTTTTTAGAAACGATTGTACTAAGAGAAATTGAAAAAGCATAAAACAGGAAGTCTTTGGAAATACGCCAACTTAATTAAACATGAAAATTTGCCAGCTTCCATCAGCTTAATAAATACATCCTACGAACAGTAGAAACCCAAGTTATTTAGTAAGTCACCTGCCAAAGGCACGGCATTTAAGTTCCTCAGTCAACGGCCTTCACATTCCAAGAGTTCATACTGACATAACAAATATGACTATTACAATGAATGAATGATATCTGGTTTCAATCTCAATCTTAAGGTTCCTCAGATGTTTTTTCTAAACGTACATACATACCTACCTGTCAATTGAATTGTCAAAGCTTGTATTCACTTCGTAGTAAACGTTTAAAAGAATGGTATGCGTGTACACCTCTTTTTTATCATGGAGGTCGACGTAAGGCGTAGCACCATATGCCCGTGGCAAGGTTTTTATGAAAAAAATATTAAAGTGGTATGTCAGTATTTTTTTTTTTTTTTTTTTTTTTTTTTTTTTTTATAACTTATGGGCTTGCTCTTGGTCCCAGACCAGACTACGTTTGTATTTTTTATACAAACGTAATTTATAATTTATGAAGAGTACAGGCAGTGAATTAAAGAACAGCCATCCTTAGGCAGTGTTTCACAATCGGTTTCGATATTGAGAGTTAGAGTTGGTTGAATGAACTATGTATGTGGGAGCTAAAGTTAAGTCGTCTTTTGTTTCGGTAATCCTATCTTGTAGGTGCACACTGACTGTCGAGTGCTTTGTCTCGTTGTTGTTTATGCGTCATCTGTCGTATTTTGTAACTGTAACATACAAGAAAAGTAGCACAGATATTGAAAAATAAATAAATTACTTTGAATACACAGTCAACATTAGGACTCGACACTAAAAAGTAATAAATAAAAAACATTTTCCAAAAAAAAAATAATAACTGCCTTCAAAAACTAAAAACACAAAAATAACTAAAATTACGGAAGTCGGTGGCTTCTCTTCTGCCAATTAATTTGTGTTGCCACAGACTTCCGAAATTTAAAATCAGTAGAACAGAATATAAAATCTGTAGAATTTTGATTTACGCTTAATACTAAGCGTAATTTTTTTTCCTGTTATTATTTATACTTCACAGTTTAAGCAAATACTAGAAAGGACAGACAAAAAATACACTTTAAAAGAGCTTATACATAATGCTTCTGCGACATATCACAATTAATAAATTTAAAAAGGGATTTTTTTTTATATATAAATAACGTTTTTGACGCGCTGCTAATGCCCCACAATAAAACCTGCTTATAGGTGAAATCATAACACGTAAATTCCATATGTATGTCAAACAATGCTACATCGTACAAAGTTAATCGATTTTAACCTTTACTCAGCTTAAACAAACGTATTAATTAATTAATTGATATTGAATGTAAGACTTACAAGTTACAAAACTTCAAGCTCGCAATTATTAAGATAGAAGAGTAATTAATGTAGTTTAAGTTATTTTCAACTAGTTTTCGCCCGTGGCTTCGCCCGTGTGGATGTCGAAATTTCTATCCCCTAATATGTTTCTTTAGGGTTGAGATTACCAAAAATCCTTTTATAGTGCACAGTAATTCTTTATAAATCGTCAGTCAGTTTATCTTTTGATTTATTTCTTTATTTGTTTGTTAGGGTAATATTTTTGGCCGTTAATTGCAGTTCGGAAATCAATATTCCGCAAACGACTTTTATTGGCCTATGTTTTTTTAAGATAAGATAAGATAATATTTATTTGCATAAAAACACGGTATAAAAGGTGGTACAAATATTTAAAATAAAAAGCATACATGTTTTTGCTTAACATTATAAGCGTGCAAATTTTTATGCTTTATTTTATACAATGTCAATAATGTTTTTTGTCAAGGAACATTATTGACATTGTATCAAATGTCAAATGACCTACATACTATTGAATTACATTAACATGCCTTCACTAGCTGTCCTGCGCCCCGCGATAAGTTGGTGTTAAGTTACTTCTCTGGTCCCATGGTTGGCGTGATATTATTTTGATGTATCAGCTATATCACTTTAAGGTTTCATCAAAATCCGTTCAGTAGTCTTTGAGTAAAGAGTAACAAACAACTATTTACTATTATTATTATTTACGTAACTAATATACATTCAATAAGTTATCCATACTAATATTATAAATGGGAAAGTGTGTCTGTCTGTCTGTATGTTTGTCTTTCATTCACGGCAAAACGGAGCGACGAATTGACGTGATTTTTTAAGTGGAGATAGTTGAAGGGATGGAAAGTAACATAGGCTACTTTTTGTTTTTTTTTACGCGAGCGAAGCCGCGGGACAAAAGCTATTAATTAATAATAATAAACGTCTGCTTGTTGGTTTGGTTTTAAATTAATTATAAGCCCCACAAAACCATAGAATTGATTTGACTGTAGACTCTAATTTGTCTTTAACATTTCTATCTTTCTATCATCACAAACTTTCACATATGCAATACTACCAACATAACTTTAAGCAGTCATGTCTATTCCTCTAGGCATTTACATCAAGAAATGAGAGGGCGAAATCTGTTAAACGTGGTATGGTTATAAGCTATGTTATTCGCCAAAATTTGCAAGAAAATCTAATAAATTTCGCTTCAATTTCGCTGAAGGGTTGATGTAGCCGATGCCGAGGTTTCACTAATGTAGATCCAATCGCTAAAAAAGCGAAGATCGCTAGTGATTTTGGGTACAATGTGTAGCCTAGCCACACATGTGAATAACAAATTGCTATCTAGTTTGTATCGAATAGTAAAAACAATACTAAATATGCTATCTCCCTTAGCAAATTACGTGAATAAATAAGAGCCAGATGATGTTTGTGTGACAGTATTTCTGCAACATATAGTCATTAAATTATGTTAAGAAAGCTGACGTTCCATCGTCACCTGATCATTGACTCCTATAGTCTTCAAAGGATTGACAGATTCGTTACCATGTTTAAATCCATTGCCATATTTGTCGGCGTTCCTACTTGGCTAACATATTATGAGCAACGTGTGGCTGCAACATATTGCTAATTTGCTAGCAATGTATTAAGGAATTCAGGAAATTTTTTTTTCTGTTAAATTAGTTCATTACCCTTTCAACGACCAACCGACAGCCAACTGTCGCGCTGCTATTGTGTCTTAAATCTCGTGTGTTTGAAGGTTTAATATTGGTTAAAAAAGTTTAACAAACGAAAGTGTATACTGCAACCTTTATGAACAAATCTGGTCTTGTAAATCAGGAGTTTTAGGCATGAAAATTCAGGTACAAAAATATTGGAAGTTAATTCCGTTCTGTTACCCAATTATGAGCCCTGAAGATTGAGTGATTGTTTACCTTCCATGTTTGTGAAAGATATATGCCTATATTATTTACTAGCGATTTTGTCCGCGTAACTGTTGGTTATGAAGCTTGGAGGGTGTGACTTTTGTGAAGAGTGGGTAGTCACTAAGGAAGGATTTTTGAAAATTCGACCAGGATGAAAGTTCCACATCCACGCAGCAAAAGCTAGTAATTTAAAATACTAGAGAATTTTACCCACATAATAAACAATCATGCTCCCCACACACAAAGTTTGTCCAGGATGGGAATCGAACCCACGAACGACCCCTTTGGATAAGCAGTCAGAGTTAGAGAGACTAACTACTAGACCAAAAGCCCCGTACACATATATGGTGTACAAGATAAGCACGCGAACAAATACGCAACCAGAAGCTAAAAACGAGTAAACGTCTAGTAACGGGTAAAAGTCGTAGAAAAATACATCCGCCATTTAGTTGATTGCAATGCCTAACCCATTAACAAAACTTTGTTTGCGAAATATTCTCAGCTACTCGTAAAGTAAATGAAATAATATTTATTCTTACTTCCGGGGATCTTTGCTGCGCGCTCTATTGGGTTCAGTCAACATACTTCTTTAACCTCAATGTACATAGCAGGCTTTATTTAAGAGACTATAGGCTAGTTATATTTTGGATAAGATATATTTTGGACAGACATGGCGAAACTATAAGGGTTCCTAGTTGACTACGGTACCCTAAAAATGAAATGGTTTCAAATATAAACGGTAGAAAGAAGAAACACAATAACTGATGTGTGGAGAAGAAACACAAGAACTGGTGTGTACAGGGGCTAATGCGTATGTGTGCGAGTGTAAGTGATATGATTTCAACCAGAAACCTTCTCTCGATACGCACTTGGGAAGGTTTTCTGTTTCTCCACAATCTTTTAGTGTTGAGAGACCATTTGACTAAAGTGTGGTGATGCTACTTGTAAGAAATTCTTTTTTTAGTAGATTTCTGTGATTTTAATTTAAGTTGCTTCGATAGGCAGGATAGACTTTTCGGCTCTAAGATGTCTATAACGACTTAGCTTAATGACGATGCCGCACTCACTTTTATCTCGTTCGGGGAACACCACTGGTTATGAATGATTACTCTATAAACTAGACCTAGCAACCAGGGGACAAAAGAAATAAATTTTAATCAATTTAAGTGAGTTTCGTTGTCCCCATTAAACGGGGCCGTCAATGGTGAAAACGGAAGAATAGATTTCTAAACAGTGGTTAGTAAGTTATAACTTTTCTACTTGAGAATAAAGCTCGCTGTCGGCCAAGTCTCCCTAATACGAAACCAATAATATCTCCTGTTTACGATGAAAATTCATCATAACGACAGCATTAGCACATTTTCTTTAGAAAGTGGGTCGTGTTGATGAAGCGTCTCTAAGAAATGGTGGAAATTCGCTTTCAATAAGTGGTAAGAGTCAAGCACAATGTCATTAACAAGCCATAAGTGCGATGAGAACATAGAAACAATATAATTTACACTGACATAAAGTATTGAAAGACTTTCTTTGTTTTTAACATTGTTGATTTCTAGTTGGAATCGTTGTGAGGAATCCGGAGGGAGTTAAGTTGTAACTTTGAGACAAATTGAACAATAAATTGTTTGACCCAAGCACGCTTGGAGGAGTTGATTAAGAATTTGGGACCTAAAATTAATTAAACAGGACTTTTGGGGCAGTTCGATCTTTCCCTAACTTCTGTAAGTTAAGGTTAATACCGATTGATCCTGATAGTTTTTAGACATTTGTTGTGTTTCAAGACTTTATTTTATTTACAAATAAGAGATCCAGACAGCGTGTAACTCTATTTAAATTAAAATATCAGACAGCTACATGCCTAGGTAACCGGAAAAGTTTTATGCCACTAAACCAAAAGCCCTTGTTCCTTAAACTTTGCGGCCCATACATTCATTCCACTTTAAACACAAAAGCGATTTTAAGTATTAAAATTGAGTTAATCCTGAAGTGAAACGATTTTCATTTCATTTCAGTGACATAAGCCCCGAACAAGAGTTATACAGTTGATGGATTTGCTAAGCAAAGATTATTTATCTTGTTCTAAGTAATGATCAAGTTACAGATTACTCAACAGCAATGTTCATTGACTATTTAATTTTACGTAATGTTACAAGTTAGCCGTGGCATCAATCATACTGTGACTGATAATTGCTTGAATAACTAAACAGATCGTCGATAATGGCCGTCCATCGTTCCTAATTTAATTTGTGCTGTCACAGTCACAATGTCGATGTCTTCATTATTACACAACATTATTACCTAATTATATAGATTTAGATGTTTGTGGATGGAGAATTAAGTAAACCAATATATTGCATTAATTAATAACAATATTTACTTTACGTCATTATTTTAGCATTTCAGTGCCGGAAGTAGCCGTATGTCTGATCTAGATCAAATTTTGATGCGGTTTTTTTATAGTTAGAAAGAGGAAAGTTCATATACATACATGAATAATATAGTAGAGAAAAGTTGTGATTTTAATCGGCCGCTAGTTTGTTTATAAAATGTTTGTAATTAAGTATACAACATTTACCAGATTTAAACAGTAAAATTTTCTGTATTACAATAATTTATTCAACATACATTTATATACAGTATTTATTATTGCTTTAGGCCGCGATAAAGCAAAAGTAAATCTCTGTCGGAAATATACCACGTAACGACCCGCTTGGGACTGTGCGAGACGAATGATGCCTAATAACGACCAAATTACTTTTCTTCTAAAAGATGTCGTGTCAAGTATTTAATTTATTTTTCATTATTACACTACTTGTTGTCCTGTGATGTAAAGTAGTAGCGTTTGTGTTATTCTGAGGTATAAGAGTTACCAATAATACTGAAAAGTTTGATAAAAATCTATGTACTCGTTTTTGTGTAAATGAGTAACAAACATCCCCTCAAACTTTCGCATATATGATACATAGTGTTATAAGATACCTACAAAAAGAAAGTGTACATCACTTGTTTGGGAACTCATTTACTAAAGAATTAACTATTTTCAAAGAACTAAAAAGGTACTTTTTAGTTATGTACAATTTCATGTCTTGAAGTTTCTGATGATAGTACAGTCACACCCATATTGACAAAATTCAGAAACTTCGCTTCTACCAACCTTTTTACAGAAGGCTCTACCCAATGTTTATTATTTAATATGCAAAGTTACCCTGTTACTATGTTACCATAACATAGTGAGCGCCGCATGACGTGACGCCGTTCCGCTGACACGGCGATATTTGAAGACAACCCCTCCGCTGCAAGTGACGCGTTAGTCGCAATATATTATGGAGATTTTAGAGCCTACAGCCTCTATAGAAACTACTTATACAGCTTCTAAAGGCTATATAGGTGTTAGCATAGTCGTGAAGTTAAATTTAGGATATGCTTATTTTAAGCACGTGTGTTGTCGTTCCATTTAGTCCAAAATTTATAAATGTTTAAGAAGCTATTCTTTTGTAATAAATTGCTATGTTATCTATGCACTTGGGTTAGGTGATAAAGAATGCCTAAGGCATTAATTCAGCCTTTTGTACCTGTGTCTATGAAGTTTAAATAAATAAGATAGACCCTATAATTGGACTATTCCGAGTTTTAAGGCAGCTGACCATATCCATAAAAAGAGCTTTATAGCGTGTAAGCTCAAGCAAGGCTGGAAAAACTACGTCATATAAAGAGTCTTAAAACGAACGCATAAACCTACATATTTCACATACAGACACCTTCTTTCCCTCAATAAGAAACGCCTCCTAGTAAGAGAGTACATTACTCCGGACATTCTCACTGCATCTCAAGTTCCGTGTGCCCATAAAATTCAGGACGGAGGGACAAAATTCTCCCTGTGTTTTTATCAAGTAATAAAATGTTAGGCAGTGCTTCAGGCTACGCAATTTGGCTTCCACGCAGAATACCATCCCGTTATGGACACTGTAATGGAAGCCATAAAATGGATATCTGTTTTAAATGAATGTTCGCTAATATGGTGTGGAAATAAATGTGTTTACTGCAGGATTTACTTGTGAATGGATTGAGATAATCCTGATTTAAACGGTAGTAGATAAATATAGTGTTGATGTTTTTTGGGTAAGTTTCCAATCTAACGATAACAGTGTAGCGGCAAAACAACGTAAATATCTGCGGCACCGACGCCGCGTTCCATGATCCCACTAGGACCTACTTCTGGATTTTACCATCATAATAACGTTACATTTACGACCTCTTCTCGCCGACGTCGTAATACCGCTGCTAAAAATATTCCTCCTATATAAAAATAAATTGTTTTTAATCTAAGAAACCATGTATCAATTTCCCCTTTTCCGGGGCATCAATCTAATGAACTCAATTTTTCCTTATCAAATTTTTGTAAATTTTCGAACCCTCTTGTGTATAAAAATCAATATTTAATTTGTGTATCAGGAGTTCCGAAATTCTCGCTGGGGCAGCGAAATGAATGGGGAAGACAAAAAAATCAACAGGCAAAAGGGGCTTGTTTGTCGCACTCGAATTGATTTATTTAAGCAATAAATCTAACATTGGATTAATCAGGCTAAGTTTTGTCGGCGCAGCAATGTGTTGTCGTGAAAAATATGTTTGGTGAAAAATGGCGATCGGAGAAATAAAACGGCGTTGTGGGTATTGTCGCTTGTTGTGTGCTGCTTTTGCAGTACTAACAAATCTATTGTGACTCGCAATGGATTTCTTGCTATTTGTTTCTTTTCACTTTGTTCTTTATATTCATATGCTGACACCCATATTTATTTAGATAAGAATTTTGTTTAATCGATTAGTTCTTAAAATCTGTAGTTACCGTTACACTTTAGGTTAGCCGTGAAAACGTAACAGACACAGACATAGATTGTTACAGAGACTGAATTTATTTCACATTAACAATTTAAAAACGTAATACGTAATTAGATACCAACTTTCTTTTACTAACTTATTCCTTTTTTGTTTCAGGTAAGAGCATTCAAAATCAAATTTGAACAACTACAGTAATTTACAAAACGCCTACAAAGGTTTGAAGGTCGTAACAATTTAACGGTAACAGAATCCACAAAAAGACGACCGCGAAATGGAGGCAAAGCAAGACATCGACCCATTTCCCTAGCAAACGAAATGGTCTATTTATTTTTTTATGGTTTGTTTGTTCTGTGTCTGGGTGTAATTTATCTATAATATGTATGTATTTACAAATTATATAAGTATGTATATCAGTTGTCTGGTTACCATAACACAAGCCCTGCTTAGCTTGGGACCAGATGGCCGTGTGTGAATAATTGTCCAAAAGATATTTATTTATTTAGAAGATATTTATTTTATTCCGCTCCGCAGTAGTCTAAAAACTTTAGCAAAACTCCTTTTCGGTATTTACAGGTCAGAAATAAAACCAACTACAGCTTTTCCTATCTGTAACTTTACTGCAAACGGTCAACTAACAGTGCAGTTAAATTTTTCAACGCTGTTTGCATTGGTCTCAACTGGCTGTGTTATTCCTGTGTCACAAAACTCTAAATGTTCCCTTTTATTTCATTAAAAACCGGGCTATTTACGTTCATTCCGATAACATTTCTATAGAGCAACAATCGTCGATAGGAAAAAAACTTTGAAAGAGAAACTTTACGTAAGAAATAACCTCGAGATGAAAGAAAGTTTGTAAAAGCAATCGAAAAAAATGGACGAATGGAAAATTTTCCATTCAAGAATGCGGAACAAAACAGCGCGCGCGTCCCGATGCCTTTGCGATAAGACGCAAGTTTGGCAACCCATCTTTTTAATGTCCTGGCCGTCAATTATCATTAGGATTGGGGACAGGCTTAGGGAAGCGATCGTAAGTCAATATTAGTGCCTATAAAGGTGAGTGATAACCGCATATCCGCTTCGTCCTTCCTTTATACTTCCAAATTACAATGTAATAGGGAAATAACCAATCACAACTTACAGCTGACGAATGGAGGGCTTTGAATAACATGTTTGTTGAGCTGAGTACGTAGTTATTGGCACATTTATACAAGTTCAAGTTTTTTGAATATCACATTGATATTCAAAAAACTTGAACTTGTATAGTATTGAAACTAAATTGAGTAAAGAATGCAAATCGATTAATGTGACTTAGGACGCTTTCGGGCTAGATGGAGCGTACTTTTTTGAAGAATGGCGTATTGCAGCTAAATGAGAGTTGTCCAAAAATGCCAATTCACTAGAAATATTTGTAGGATGATGAGGATGAATGTTTTAAACCTTCGAACACACGTGATTCGAGACACAATAGAAATACAATAGGGATGTTGACTACATCAAAAGAATGACATTCTGTTTAGTCCGTCTTTTAGACTGTCCAAAAATACTGGACCATATTTTTTGTTTGATCAAATTAATAACAAAATACAAAGATAAAGAGCATCAAAGTTCCGGAGAGGGGGCTTGTGACGTCACTCCTCAGTAAAAAATATACAAAGGTGTGACGTTTCACAAAACTTCAACGCACTGTATTGTCGTCATTTTCTGTATACGAAAAAAAATAAAAAATACGTATCCCAAATTTTTTGATTATCTGACTAGTTACTTTTTTTTTGTCGTCTCGCCCATAGCAGCGCGACAGCCGACTGTCGCTTTTTCGTTGAAACGTTAATCCAGTTATAATACAGTTTAAAAAGCTTAGTCACTTAATAATTTATTAACATTAAAATATACCCTTAACATTAATATACAAACATATACCCTTCTTAGCGTCGCAGTCAGGAATAAAGGACAGATGCCTGTGCGTGCGGGCTCGAGTTCTGGGTTAATACAATGCAGTTCGTGTGAACGGGGTTGATGTTCTGAATTTGTGATATCTGTAAAAAGTCTCTTATACGGTCATCGATATTTTCAATTCCTTCTTTTTGAATATATCTAAGTTTATATTCTACTACTGTTCCTCATAGTTTCATCTGCGTTCTGTTAAGTTATAGGTTACTGCTCCGCCCGCGTTAAACAAAGCGCATGTTTAGTATTAGGTAACCGCTGATGGCTCTGTATTGGTGAAATATTTTTTTTGAATCGGTTTATTTGCTTTAGAATTTATCTAAGTATAAGAAACAAAAAAAAAACTCTTAATTTATATTAGTATCAGATTTATGCGTCGTTAAACAGATCTTTTGGTATTTGGACCACCATTTAAAACGGAGGTAGTAATTTGAAGGTGATTGGAACTGGTTTAGTTTTTAGGTTCTAATATTAATGGTTAGTTTTACTTAACTAGGCATTGGACATGCTCTACTGCTTTAGATAATTGCCTAACGGCATTGAATTATTATTATTTATTATTGAATTCCGCACCTACCACCATTTTTACGCAGTTTGAAATCATTAAATATAAACACATCTTCCATAGTAATATTTTACAAAATATCTGTTCAAAGTTGCAGAATATTGATGGAACGTAAAAGTACAGGGTGTTGTGTAAAAGAAACTGTCAAGTGTCTTGACATTTTCCGAGTGAATGCATTTAAAATATACAGTGTGTTCTTTTGTCGCGGCGCCGCGCTTACTTGTCGTGTAAGTGACACGATGCGTGATTTATTGTAAACTACTATTGCCCCTGACTTTGTTCAGAGTCAAGTGTTTGTGCCATAAAATAGCAATGTCACTCGATTATAGTGTGGCTTATAATTTTGTAAAATCATTTTGTTGTGAGGCGAGATTTTTTCTTACAGATTAAAAATTAACACTAACTTTATCTTTTATAACAATGTAATTAAGAATAATATTGCTGATACATTGAGATTAATCCTATTAAAACAAATTCACTACGGTTACATAAATTAATATCCTTCAATATTTTTGTCTACAATTTCTTAGCAAGAAATTATTTTCCAAAAAAAAATCGTAAGTCCCTTTGAAGTGCCCGAGTGGACTGGTCCATTTTGAACTTATTTTAATACAATTGCTTTATTGGTGTTAAATATTTTTTGTGTATGTGTGATGGATATAGTGATGGAAAGTTACGAAAACCAATATTGCAATTGCAATAGATCTCACGCCAATGAATGGTTCATTGGCATAAAAACTACTGCAAATTATAATCACATATATTTGAAAAATCTGATCGGATAGTATCTACACAGGCAGATTGCACGCTAATGTGATTATGATGCCTGAATGCTCGCAAACATTGAGTTTTGTCAATATTAGGAAACAATGCCAAAAAGTATACAAACAGAGCTTTTTATTAAAATTTTATTATAATTATGTCATTAGTTGGTAAAATATTATTATTTCAATTTACTCAAATGAATTAAGAATAAACGTACGTCGTGATTAAAATCATTCCCAGGCATTTATTATTATGCAGTAAATTAGCTAGTTACTTGCTGCAGAAAGTAAGGGTTGCAGAATAATGCGCTTTTGATGAAATACAATTGGGTAAATACTCCAAATTGATTGGCATACCTTTTCTTCACCGCATATATTAAATTGTAATAATAAAATGCAATTATACAATTAAATAAAATTATACAATTATATTTTTGCCAAATCAATTGAGTAACAATAACAATTGAATTCAAAAAATTGGATTAATGGGGACTGAAATAAACTGTTCTTTGGTGTTATAGGATAACTGTGTCAATTACCTAATCCAGGAATCCCTTAGGACAAAAGAATAAAAAACAACTGCACTACGTCATCCTCAGTAACTGCGTTAGCCAGCCTTTTAAACCAATCCCGTTCCAAAAACAGTTACAAAAACGAATTACAGCCTCGACCGTTTAAAACATAGACACGCGTCGCATTCCTAATTGTTTAAATGAAACTTTTAAACAGTCTTTAAGTAAGTTTACTGGCGAGAAACTAAGACTTGAGGGAACAAGTTCTTAGAACGAAGGACGTTTGAGCGAGTGCTTCAGCTGAGCAGTATTACTATCTCTGTCGCACAAACGTCAAACTACGACGGCAAGACAAAGATGGAGATCAGCTAAGCCAAAGTATGTGTTAAGTAATGCCGTTTGTCCACCGCCGCGCGTCACCGTCACGTTATTGAGAACAAGATGATGGTATCGAAGTAGCAATTCATATATTTTCTATAGCCGCGTGTCAACCTCACGTCACTTCCCCTTATAATCAGTGACGGTGACGACGGCGGTAGACATAGGACCAAACGGCCTAACTATATATTATTTTGCACCGGTCTTAGATTTGGACGTGAATTTTAGTGTTTTTTTTTGGGGAGTGGGAAATCATCAAATGTCTGCTCCCGTCCTGGGTGCGGCGGGAGGGCATGTCAGACTTTCACTGACTAAAACCCACTCATGTTCCTTCGGTTGCCCTTTATGTTCCGGGGTGACGGTTACTATTATAAACATACCGCAACCCCGTATATTCCGCAAACCCGGAATTTTACAGTGTTTGGGAAAGTAGTATGAGACGTAGTCAGTGTGTCAATGTATGAGAGGCTACAATTGGCACAAAAGCTGTAAAATTGCTTGCTGCAATGAAAGTTGTGGGTTTGATTTACGTACTGGACAAATACTTAACCTAAAGGCATTTAGGTCGAGTTTAACGGTTTCTGTATGGGGGTTCGTAGCTGCACTAATGATACAGGAAAAACACAGTAAGGCAACGTTGTAAAGAAAAATGAAAATACAAATCTACCTAGTTCCCATTATCCCGGAAAACAGAAACCGTATAATTTCAAACTCAAATGCATTCCAGTTAACAGGTAATCCGCGCTAAAATAGGTTCGCTAATCATAATGAAACTTAGATTCGATTGCAATTCGCTTTTGCCGTCCGTTTTCTACTTTGTAAAATAAACAGAGTTACACTCGCGGCGGGATTGTGTTAAATTCGACGTACACAGCATTCGATGTGAAATGAAACCGATTTCAATTACTATTAAAGTTGCATGATTAGTTTGCAGATTTGGGCCCGCATTTCGACCATGCAATGTTTGAGCTAATTATGACGCGTACACAAATAGTAATATGGTTAAGTACTGATGTCAGTGTTTGGTTGGTTACACGGGTGGCTAACCGGTACTTACGTATTATGGTTATCCTATCCTACTACTATTATTAATTATTATATTATTATTATTCCATTCATTTATTTCTTAACACATATTCAATACATTTTTAAATATTATTATAAAAATATATAAAACATTTAAAAATATAAAAAATAGTAGCCCACCGGCATCGGGAACAGGGTCCAAGCTACCGGTGGTCAGGGCTCCAGAGAGAGGAACCTCCGGACAATGCGCGCCGAGTCCAGGAGTACCGCTTTCTGTATCAGACCCTTGACCCAACTGCCTAGCGGAAGCCTCCTCAGATGTTGGTCGAGGCTCTTCGCTATTATGCCATTGGCCGTCACGACTATCGGCACAATCACTGCTGAATCCACATCCCACATGTCGACAACCTCGCGAGCCAAGTCAAGATATTTTGTCTGCTTATCTTTCTCAGCCTTCACGAGGTTCTCGTCATGCGGGACAGCAATATCAACAATCACTGTGCGACGTTCTAATCGATCTATCACCACTATGTCAGGCTTGTTAGCAACAACAGTCCTGTCAGTAATGATAGATCGATCCCAGTACAATGTGACATGGTCATTCTCAAGAACTGGGTCGGGCACATACCTGTAGTACGGTACTTCTGATTCCACAAGACTGTATTTCAAAGCAAGTTGCTGATGAATAATCCTGGCTACAAGGTTGTGTCTGTGCAAATAGTCTCCGTTAGCCAGACTAGAACACCCAGAAATAATGTGTCGGATTGATTCCCCGGGACGGTGGCATGCCCGACATATGCCAACCGTGCCGTCCTTCACAATGTATTTCCGGTAGTTGTTCGTCATCATAACTTCGTCCATTATTGCACAGACAAAACCTTCGGTTTCCCCAAAGAGGTCACCGAAACGCAGCCAGGATACGGACGCCAGAAAATCTACATCAGGCCCATGTAGAACCCGATAAAAGCGTCCGTGGAGTTCCTTGCTCTGCCATACCGTCCTGCGGTCATCAGTATTCATTACTACAGGTTTGCGCCAGTGCTCGTTTGCTAAGGAGAGCGGGGTGAGGCCCTTGTCTACCGAAACTACATCTCGATGCATCCCCACGTCGGTATTCAGGAAATACTCCCTGAGACTGCATATCTCACGATTGTGCATGGTCTTGGCGTTTAAAAAGCCTCGACCACCGCACTTCCGCGGGATATACAGTCTCATTACCGATGATCGTGGGTGATGCATGCGATTTGCGGTCAGCAGACGGCGGACCCTTCTATCCAGAGCGTCCAGTTCAGTCTGAGTCCATTTGAGTACGCCGAAAGAGTACATCAGAACCGGCATGACCCAACCGTTGAAGGCGCGCACCCTTGTTCCCGCCTGATAAAAGACTATTTAAAACTTTATTCAGGCGGTCAAAGAAGCGCTCCCTCAACGCTTGTTTCATGTCGGCGACATTGATGCCTAACGCTTCCGACATACCCAAATATTTGTAGGTTTCGGTTGAAGAGAGGGACCTGAGGTGTATAGAATCCGAGAGTTGGGTCCCCTCGGATTCCACAATCTCCCCTCGCTTTACATGCATGACTGCACATTTGTCCACACCAAATTCCATTCCGATGCCACTACTAAAAGTTTCTGTTACCTTCAGTAGCTTCATCAGTTGCAATTCGGTGGGGGCAAACAGTTTCAGATCATCCATGTACAGGAGATGAGATATGACCTGGCCGCCTCTTCGCAACCGATAGCCTAGTCCTGAACCCTCCAACAATGTGCTTAAAGGATTCAGGGCCAAACAAAACCACAATGGACTCAGACTATCGCCCTGAAATATGCCCCGCTCGATCCTTATTGGTTCGCTGTTCTCTCGAATGTGTCGACATCCTGGATAGTGAAGGACCGTCCTCCACTGCCCCATACACGACATCAAGAAGGTGCGCAGAGTTGCATCTACTTTATACAACTCCAGCACCCTCATGAGCCATGTATGTGGCACCGAGTCATAGGCCTTCTTGTAATCTATCCAACATGTCGATAAATTCTTTCGAGAACGGCGAACCTGCTGACTAATGGCCATGTCAATGAGGAGCAGCTCCTTAGTACCACGGGACCCATTCCTACATCCATTCTGAGAGGCAGACATTATAGAATTATTATTAATTATTATTATATTATATATTATTATATTATTATTATTATTTTAGTATGTGTAAAAACAAAAGCTGAAACAATATACTCCTCAAATACGAGAACAACTTCGTATGGTGTTCCACAGGGGTCGGTGTTAGGTCCATTACTTTTCATCTGCTATATAAATGATTTTCCCAATGTAACTAGTCATCA
The DNA here is from genome assembly GCA_033675125.1 of Athetis lepigone. Taxonomy (NCBI): domain Eukaryota; kingdom Metazoa; phylum Arthropoda; class Insecta; order Lepidoptera; family Noctuidae; genus Athetis; species Athetis lepigone. The sequence goes on from CM066236.1 coordinate 10,024,844, forward strand.
AATGTGCTTATTTTCAGATGACAGCACTATAGTTTTTGACAACGGTAATTTTGACGAAATTGAATTAGACATAAACACAAATTTGGTGTCAATAATAGAATGGCTGAATGCCAACAATCTAAAAATTAATTTGACTAAAACCAAAATAATGGACTTTAAACTTCGACAGAGAGAACCGACGCAGTACCAAATCAGTTATAGAGGAGACGCAGTACTAGAAACTAAAACTACGAAGTTTTTAGGATTGCACATTGACAATGATATGACATGGAGAACTCAAATTGAAAATGTTTGTCTGAGACTTTACCGATTCTCTTATGCTCTTTATATGTTAGGTAAAATAGCAAACAAATCTGCCCTCCTAACGGCATACCACGGGTATGTAGCTTCCACATTAAGATATGGACTCATATTTTGGGGTAATGCTACAAATATATCCTCTGTACTGTTGGCGCAAAAGAGATGCATCCGAGCAATCTGCAAATTAAAAATCACAGAGACATGTAAGCCACACTTTAGAGATTTAAAGATTCTGACAGTACCGTCGCTGTATATCTATGAGGTTTTGATTTTTGTAAAGACGAATATACACTTGTTCAGTCACGTAAAAAGTCAACGTCGCTCTGATAACCTAAACACAATTATAACCAAAACTGCCTTTGCGTATAATAGTATTTATGCAATGGCACCTAAATTGTATAATAAACTACCTTGTGTCATAAGAAACTGCAATAATAATAATGAGTTTAAAAGCAAGCTCTTTAAGCTACTAAATGACAAGGTATATTATTCAGTCAAGGAGTATCTGGATGACAAATTTTGACCTATTATATATTTACTTATCATTTAATTTTAATCATTATTTTCTGCCATTTATTGACATTGTATTATTATTAATTATTTTCTATTTTCATGACATTTACCCTATTTCACTGCAATTTAAAATTATTTCTACAACTTATTACAATTGACTGACAAAGATTCTGCAATTAATTTTACAGTGTTATTAGTTGACATGCACGTAATCCTTGACATTTCACTCATATCGACTAGACTAACTTTATAAGTCTGCTTTTGTATGCCTATGGGCGGGACATGGTTTGTACAATAATATATTTTAAAACATCTGTAATCACCTATGTTCACAAAATGAATAAATAAATTGAAATTGAAATTGAAATAGTTTAAACTTTAGTTTCTCGGGACCCTGGGGTCCCGGTCCTTTGAAAGGCGTACGAGGGGCCGAAGCCAACTTGCAGAGGCCCCTTAAATAAAGCTTTATAATATGAAGTGAGGCACCATTATTATTATTTTTATGTATATTTCTATATCTCGGGACCCAGGGGTCCCGGGCTTTTGGAAGGCGTACGAGGGGCCGAAGCCAACTCGCAGAGGCCCCTTGAGCTAAACTTTATGTGAAAAGGGACACCAACCGGCGATTATCCCTATATGCACTATATAAGTGCACCATGCATCTAAGGACAACCCCCGAATGGTGTAAGACTATAGCAAAACATGACTCCTAACTAAAATTTTGGACTATGGGTTTGCGTTGTTTAGTGATTAAGGTACCAGATACTATGAAATGTCTATGGCCCCTGCCCGACCAATGGTTGTAAACACGGAAAAATGGCAGGGGGTGACTTGCACACTCAGTAAATGGGCCCCCGAAAACGGTCGCTAGCACATAGTGACCTAGCGACAAGGGGGCAACATATATCGAGGTGCTTGAGGAGTGGAGAGGTATTCCACGGCTATCAGGACAATCCCGGAAGTACGGTCAAGATCCCTACCAGCATCTTACTGAAATACTTCCTTCCCCCGAGCACGTTTGCTCTTGCGAATCTCCACTCAAACCAGCCAATTAGGGCAAGAGTGAGGTGGGAGCCTTGTTCCTCATCAGTGCTCACTCTGGCCGGCCAATGAAGGCAAGCCAGAGATGAAGAACAAAGGGTCTCCCAGGAGGTCAGGTCCGTGGGGGTCGCTACTGCCCAACAGCTCGCCACAATAGCTGCCCTGCGGGTTTATTATTATTATTATTATATTATATATTATATTTATTATATTATATTATATTATATTATATTATATTATATTATATTATATTATATTATATTATATTATATTATATTATATTATATTATATTATATTATATTATATTATATTATATTATATTATATTATATTATATTATATTATATTATATTATATTATATTATATTATATTATATTATATTATATTATATTATATTATATTATATTATATTATATTATATTATATTATATTATATTATATTATATTATATTATATTATATTATATTATATTATATTATATTATATTATATTATATTATATTATATATTATTATATTTATATTTTATATTTTATTTTATATTATTATTATTTTTGACTTAACGTTTCTCGGGACCCTTGGGTCCCGGACCTTTGGAAGGCGTACGAGGGGCCGAAGCCAACTCGCAGAGGCCCCGTAAAGTAAAGCTTTATTATGTGAAGAGGGACACCAACCGGCGATTATCCCTATATGCACCACTCAAGTGCACCTAAGGTCAACCCCCGGTTGGTGGTGGTCTATTGCAGGTCATGGAATAAAGAAAGTATTGGACTATGGGTTTGGGTTGTTGAGGTGGATTTGTTACCTAAGACTATTAAACGACTATGGCCCCTGCCTGTTCAATGTTTGTATACACGGATATAATGGCAGGGGGTGACTTGCACACTCAGTAAATGGGCCCCCGAAAACGGCCGCTAGCACATAGTGACGTAGCGACAAGGGGGCAACATATATCGAGGTGCTTGAGGAGTGGAGAGGTATTCCACGGCTATCAGGACAATCCCGGAAGTAAGGTCAAGATCCCTACCAGCATCTTACTGGAACACTTCCTTCCCCCGAGCACGTTTGCTCTTGCGATTCTCCCCTCAAACCAGCCAATTAAGGCAAGAGTGAGGTGGGAGCCTTGTTCCTCGTCAGTGCTCACTCTGGCCGGCTAATGAAGGCAAGCCAGAGGTGAAGAACAAAGGGTCTCCCCGGAGGTCAGGTCCGTGGGGGTCGCTACTGCCCAACAGCTCGCCACAAGCTGCCCTGCGGGTTTATATTTTTTTTTTTTTTTTTTATTATTATTATTATTCGTTTGAATTACTCGGGACCCTGGGGTCCCGGACCTTTGGAAGGCGTGCGAGGGGCCAAAGCCAACTCACAGAGGCCCCTTGGTCAAGACTTTATATTATTATGTAATGGGACACCAACCGACGATTATCTCCATATGCACTATGTAAGTGCACCTAAAGGCAATCCCCGGTTGGTGAAGGACTATTGATGGTCATGAAAATTAAAAATATTGGGCTATGGGTTTGGGTTGTTAAAGTAGATTTGTTACCTAAAACTATTGAACGACTATGGCCCCTGCCTGGCCAATGCTTGTAAACACGGATAAAAAGGCAGGGGGTGACTTGCACACTCAGTAAATGGGCCCCCGAAAACGGCCGCTAGCACATAGTGACGTAGCGACAAGGGGGCAACATATATCGATGTGCTTGAGGAGTGGAGAGGTATTCCACGGCTATCAGGACAATCCCGGAAGTACGGTCAAGATCCCTACCAGCATCTTACTGGAATACTTCCTTCCCCCGAGCAAGTTTGCTCTTGCGAATCTTCACTCAAACCAGCCAATTAAGGCAAGAGTGAGGTGGGAGCCTTGTTCCTCGTCAGTGCTCACTCTGGCCGGCCAGTTAAGGCAAGCCAGAGATGAAGAACAAAGGGTCTCCCAGGAGGTCAGGTCCACGGGGTCGCTACTGCCCGACAGCTCGCCACAAGCTGCCCTGCGGGTTTATTATTATCTTTTATTATTATTATTATATATTATATATTATTATATATATTATATATTATATATTATATATTATATATATATTATAAATGCGAAAGTTTGTGAGGATGGATGTATGTGTGTATGTTTGTTACTCTTTCACGAAAAAACTACTGGACCGATTTGGATGAAACTTTACAGTAATTTAGGTTATATATCAGAGTAACACATAGGCTACAATTTATAATGATTTTATGTAATTTTGATCATAATTAAACGATAAGTGTCAATTAAGTCGGAAAAAAATCTTCCATCTGAGAGCTATCTTGGCGTGCGCTGCCTAAACCAATGGAGTTACATAAAGATGATGTACCACAGAATTGTTTGTCTTAAATAGATCTAAATAAAAGTCTGCGATAGCATATATCTACCTCTTATGTGCAAGCCAGTACGACCAAAATTGTGAACCATAAATTTAATTAAATTTGGTACTATTTTACAATGCACATATAAGTATATAATTATCAAACTCTTATCAAAATAAATACATTTCTCGCATTAAGTATATAATGAAGATAAACTTAGTCTTTTACACTAAGTAATTTGGCACAATAGTTTAAAAGTTATCACGATATGATTGACTTGAACGGAGCGCTTAATGGCAAGCAACAGAACATCCACGATGAAAGTTGGCTATGTGAAAGAACTATACTAACACCAAGAAATGAGACAGTTGCGAAAATCAATAAAATTATCTTGGGCCAAGTAACCACCGATGCAACAACCCAACTCCATCAATCGACACAGTCATGTCATCTGAAGACTGTACGAGCTACCCTGGGGAGTTTTTAACTCTTTGGAGCTATCCGGGGTGCCATCACATAAGCTCAAATTAACCTTTCAACGACCGACCGACAGCCGGCTGTCGGGCTGCTATTGTCTTTCTATTGTGTCTCAAATCACGTGGTGTTCGAAAGATTAAAAGTCGGTATACCCGTTTTGTAAATGCGCAACTTGGACGCATCGAAACTATGTAATGGCACTAGATTGCGAGTCATTGAACTAGGCACCAATTGTAACTTGGAGAAGCTAAGGGTGAAAATGTTCTTATTCCACGCATTCCAATAATACCCAATAATTTACTCTTTAATTTCAAATGTTTACAGTTCCCACTTAAAGTTGCATTTTCTATAACTATTAATAAATCGCAAAGGCAAACTTTGAAGATAGCGGGGATACATTTAGGCATGCCCTGTTTTGCCCATGCTCACATGTATCTAAGTCCCAAACTCTACATATTTACGCTGAATAAAAAAAAAACAAATAACATAGTATACGGGAGTATATTGCAGTAAAAACAGATAATTTAACACAGATGTTCACCTATTCCAATTACATACATATTACTTCTTTACTTATTACAAAATCTATTAACAAAACCGCATCGAAATCCCTTCCGTAGTTTTAAAAATTTAAGCTTACATAGGGACAAAGAAAGCTACTTTGTATTATACTATGTAGTGATTAAATGCAAGTAACATTGGTCCAACCTGTTTATTAGTCAGTGTTTAGTAATCAGTTTGTGCTGGATAGGATAACCTCAAGCCCGGGGAAGGACATAGGGCTACTCTTTATGAACACACCATACAGGTAAAGATTGATGAAGAAGTCTTAGAATTTTGAAATTTGCAGAGTTCTATTATAGCTTAAAATAATGAGCACTTAGAAAGGAATTCAGATAATTCCACCCTCAAGAGATTCCCACTAAATATTTTTTTTTATTTTTTACTTTTTAGTGTCGAGCCACAATGTTGACTCTTCATTTTCATTGATTGACGCATCAGCATGACGAGTAGGTAGTTGTTGTCCTATGTTACACTTCATTTTTCAATTTTCAATGCTGTAAATCGTTAAGGAATTCCCTCGACTGTATATGGTTTCCATCATCAGATCTACTGCAGACCTTCATTACAACCTATATGGGTGCAAAGTTCTCATCAATTTAAATGAATTAAGTCCAAACACAAGGTAGCTACTGTAAACCGTTGAAGAGTTCCCTGAACTATCCTTCGTCTTCATCATCAGACCTTTAATACAGCCACAACCCATCTAGGTGTAAAGTTCTTATCAATACAAATTAATCAAGCCCAAACACAAGGTAGCTGCTGTGAATTGTTGAAGAGTTCCCTCGACTGTCTCTCGGCTCCATCATCAGATCTACTCCAGATCTTTATTAAATTGTAGTGCTATAATAAAATACTTAATGAAAACTTACAAACGCACTAGTCGCCCCTACGGTTTTTGAAAGTTCCTCTCGATTTCTCTGGTCTGCTACAATCAAACCCTGATTTTCTTATGAAAGGACCACTTTAGGAAATGTTTTCTTTCCAACACAAAAAGAATCATCCAAATCGGTTTAAAAACGACGAAGTTATCCGCGAACAAACATAAAAAAAGCATATATACGGTCGAATTGAGAAACCTCCTCCTTTTTTTGAAGTCGGTTAAAAAAAACACAAATTGCATTTTAAGTCTTTTTTATAAAATAATGTCAACGTCACGTGATACATACACATACTCATAGTTATTAGGACTATACACTCCTTACAGGATAACCGCTAATGCTACCATTTTAAAAGAAGATCTAATGAGGTCCTAACCTCGTTGGACCTTCGTTATTTATTATTTTAAAAGGGTTGCTGGCCTTCTTTCGTCTAAAAAATTAGAGGCGCCATTAGTTTTTATTTTTTATTTCTTATTTTTCACAACAAATAATGATAATCACCAGTTTTTTTTAATAACAGCCCGTTTTGAATGTATGTGTAAAATTTTAAATTAGTTTTATTTACATTTGTAAAATCTATTTGATTATTAACCTATATAGATGACAAAGTTTGCAAGGATGATTGTTACTTATTCTTGTACGCAAAACTTTTTACAGTAATATATAGCTTATGTACATTAGAATAATGAATAGGCTACATGACATCACGCTAAGACCCACGGGAGCGGAGAAGTAAAAAAGATCTGATACCTAAGACGCGCCATTTTTGACTGGTATACCTATATTTATAAATTACACACAAATAAACCCGCGGGAAAAAGCAAATAAATGAAATGGAAAATGCTTTTTATATCCACTTATCTGCTTAATAATTCCTTAGAAACCCTAGACATTAAGCACCTATTTATCCTTCTAACATCGTATCTAGAAACAAAATAACATCTCCTTTATTTATTTACAAAACATTTATTTAGACAGATGTGCCAAACCTTTATAAAGAGCCTTGGTTCTTTACATTATTTACAATTGATTAAGTATTCTACATAAGCTCCGGATATAACAATGATCATGTATACAGAGAAATGAGGTATAATAAAACATGGCTGGCTCCATTGAAATAGGTCACGTTTCCAATCTAGTACCAATGTTTTCGTTTCACAAAAAAAGGGACGAATACGTGAACTTAACGTTCAATGCAATCATCTCATAATGGGTAGCGAGCGAATGATTTGTTCAGCAACGAGTTTGTTCGTTTGATTGTATGCAGTCATGGTTGGGGATTGAATCTGTATCTATTTGAGCCTCTGTGATTTGTGAATCGTGGGACACCGGAGTTCTGTACTTCTAAATGAAAAACGGAACCTTGATAGGATCAATCGTGGATCTGGTCTATGTTCTCCAAACGTACTGAATCTATGTGTCTAATGTTTTTTATGTTGACCCTTCAACATTAATTAAAATTGATGTAAAAAGAAAAAAAAAAACAACCGCAAATTACATGTTTTTCCATGTCTTCGAACTATGCATATCAGGAAAAATTCTTGTCCAGATTTGCAAGATTCAACTTTATTTTTACAACAAATAAATTAATAATGCTATAACTATAGTTAGTCCTGACATTTATGGGTCTTGTAGAATATTTGCTGTTATGTGCACCACGCATGCATGCATAAAAGTACAATATTTTGTGTGCATTGCGGACTAATATAAGGGCAGAAGGTCCGTGCACCTTGCATTCAAGGCTTGAGGTAGATTCTGACAGTTTCAACACATTTAACAGTCTCTACATTCACGACATTCAAGCAACAGTGTTGTGTTTAGATTTGCAACGATTTGCATATCTGTAATATAGGAAGCGGAGGTGCTGCAGTAAATGACAATGAATTTAGCGAGCGCTTAAACTCAATAGCGGTGCCCCGTTTAACTCAGCTGGCTGAATGGGCAGATGACATTCCGCACCCGTGCTGGTTCTCAAGGCGGGGTATTCCTCGGAGCGCTCCTGTTTTGAAGCGCTCCTAACGAAGCGCTCCTAAAATATTCCGCCAAGCGCTCCTGTTGGGAGCGCTTAGAAAATCAAACTAAAAATATTATTATTTCATTCCTCGAAGCGCTCCTATGACGAAACATAGAGAAGAGCATGAAGTGTTCGTAGCAAATTATATCGATAAACATTTCGACGGCTACTAGTTGCTTATATTAAAACTAGAAATAGCTAGAATAACTGAATAGTAAAAATAAAAGCTTCGATGAAAAGTACCAAGGTGCAGAAATTGCCAGGAGGCACCTAAATGATCTCATATAAATTGTACACCAACGATTAGAGACCAGGGTGGCAGAAATTGCGAAGAGGCACCTAAATAATAAAATAATTTTGTTATTATTCACTATAACGATCTTATTATTTAGTAATTATTTATGACTAAAATGTAGTTATAGATATATAACAGTACATAACCTATCTATAGCTATCAGGAAAACAGAAATGAACTAGAAGTAATTCTTTATGCGATACTACTCAACTTGTATATTATAATAATATAGTTTTAATAATTAACTTTCATGTTATTCCTTTCTTTCATATCCATCCCAGCAAAACGTGCCATAGATTGGTCACAAATTAAAACAAACTTTTCACTTTTCACCAATTTTTTAATAAAACAAACTTTTCTTAGTACACAACTTCATGTGACGTAGGCGCACTCGCAACTAATAAGTTTAGAAGACAAAAAAATGCGTATTCGATGTAAACTAACTAATTCCGGAAATGCTCGGCTGCATTCGGAATCACTTGGTAACGCGACCACGCGACCACGCGACTCTCTAGGATAAAACTGGGAAGCAGGGTTACAACAGCGTCGGGTAGTGTCTTGCTTGAGTCACTAAAGTCACTAAAGTACGTAGTTCCAGTTCATTTATGCTTCCCTAGTAGTTTTTAAAAAACATACCAATTATGATAGTTGAACTTTAAAACGTCGATATCGATATAGTTTCTTACAAATCCTTCATGCTCTGCCCTATGGTATCGTCACGTCATAGGAGCGATTCGAGGAATGAAATAATAATATTTTTAGTTTGATTTTCTAAGCGCTCCCAATAGGAGCGCTTGGCGGAATATTTTGGGAGCGCTTCGTTAGGAGCGCTTCAAAACAGGAGCGCTCCGAGGAATACCCCCTCAAGGCATTACACACTGCGCCCATTCAATATTAAACGGCTGCATTTAATATTGTTGCTACACTGTCTTTGTTTACTTTCCTTTGTTACGCGTTATTATACTTTGATCTGAGCTTTTTGGAAAGTGTTGAGAGAATATAGGTTATTGTGTCCATTTATAGTTTTTTTTGTGGATTCATAATATAAATTGTATGCTTATATTATAATAAGAGAAAGGAACTGTCTCTATTTTTAATAAAATTTAGAAAGGAGCATATGTGAACTCAAAGGGTGCATGCATCTTCAATACGTTGACATTACTGTGGGCTAAAAATTAATTCGTTTAAAACCGTGACCTATTGATATATTTAAAACCTAAAGTTAAATACACTATGCGCTAATGTACTTCCAGTGTACATAACTAATTTTAACCTATGACGCAACTTCATATATTCCATATTACAGCAACTATGACCTCTCATCACATAAGTACCGCACAAGATCAAACCCAGATTACAACACCTCGACCATCAATTTCAATCGGTTCCACATCTAAACTTCTCAATATTATCGGATAATCTCCAACACGTAGGTATAATTGTATTGTAATAATAGTGTTATCTCATACAGTATTGTCCGTAATGGTATTGTGTTTAATTCCATTACCGTTTGCGCGCGATCGGCTGGCGTCGTCGTCGTCCAATCCGATTAGTAGCTTTAAACAATCGTGCGCACTGAGAATGGGAATAAGTGCGGTTGTGATCGAATATTTATGGGAATGGACTGCCATGAGTGACGCTTTGTGGATTATTTTATTCGCGGACAGTTGCGTACCCTTTAATAAAAGCCCGACTTGCACTAATCACTGATCATGTGAGTATCATGTGAGTATGTTTGTAATCCTACTAATATTATAAATGCGAAAGTTTGTGAGGATGGATGTATGTGTGTGTGTATGTATGTTTGTTACTCTTTCACGAAAAAACTACTGGACCGATTTGGATGAAACTTTACAGTAATTTAGGTTATTTATCAGAGTAACACATAGGCTACAATTTATAATGATTTTATGTAATTTTGATCATAATTAAACGATAAGTGTCAATTAAGTCGGAAAAAAATCTTCCATCTGAGAGCTATCTTGGCGTGCGCTGCCTAAACCAATGGAGTTACATAAAGATGATGTACCACAGAATTGTTTGTCTTAAATAGATCTAAATAAAAGTCCGCGATAGCATATATCTACCTCTTATGTGCAAGCCAGTACGACCGAAATTGTGAACCATAAATTTAATTAAATTTGGTACTATTTTACAATGGCCATATTAGTATATAATTATCAAACTCTTATCAAAATAAATACATTTCTCGCATTAAGTATATAATGAAGATAAACTTTGTCTTTCACACTTAGTAATTTGGCAGAATAGTTTAAAAGTTATCACGATATGATTGACTTGAACGGAGCGCCAATCGGCAAGGGCAACAGAACATCCACGATGAAAGTTGGCTATGTGAAAGAACTATACTAACACCAAGAAATGAGACAGTTGCGAAAATCAATAAAATTATCTTGGGCCAAGTAACCACCGATGCAACAACCCAACTCCATCAATCGACACAGTCATGTCATCTGAAGACTGTACGAGCTATCCTGGGGAGTTTCTTAACTCTTTTGAGCTATCCGGGGTGCCATCACATAAGCTAAATTAACCTTTCAACGACCGACCGACAGCCGGCTGTCGGGCTGCTATTGTCTTTCTATTGTGTCTCAAATCACGTGTGTTCGAAGGATTAAAAGTCGGTATACCCGTTTTGTTAATGCACATCTTGGACGCCCCGAGACTATGTAATGGCACTAGATGGGTTGCGGAATGTTATGTTTATAACAGTTACCGTGACCCTAGAACATAAAGGGCAATCGAAGGAACATGAGTGGGTTTTAGTCAGTAAAAGTCTGACACGCCCTCCCGCCGCACCCAGGACGGGAGCAGTCATTGGAAGATTTCCCACTCACCAAAAAAAAAAATGGCACTAGATTGCGAGTCATTGAAATAGGCACCAATTGTAACTGGAGAAGCTAAGGGTGAAAATGTTGTTATTCCACGCATTCCAATAATACCCAATAACTTACCCTTTAATTTGAAATGTTTACAGTTCCCACTTAAAGTTGCATTTTCTATAACTATTGATAAATCGCAAATGCAAACTTTAAAGATAGCGGGGATACATTTAGGCACGCCCTGTTTTTCCCATGCTCACATGTATTTAAATCCCAAAATCTACATATTTACGCTGAATAAAAAAAAACAAATAACATAGTATACGGGAGTATATTGCAGTAAAAACACAGATAATTTAACACAGATGTTAACCTATTCCAATTACATACATATTAATTCTTTACTTATTACAAAATCTATTAACAAAACCGCATCAAAATCCCTTTCGTAGTTTTAAAAAATTAAGCTTACATAGGGACAAAGAAGGCTAATTTGTATCACTATGTAGTGATTAAATGCAAGTAACATTGGTCCAACCTGTTTATTATACAGTGTTAAGTAATCCGTTTGTGCTGGATAGGATAATCTCAAGCCCGGGGAAGGACATAGGGCGTTAAGCACACCATACAGGTAAAGATTGACGAAGAAACCACTGGCCTTAGCATTTTGAAATTTGCAGAGTTCTATTATAGCTTAAAATAATGAGCACTTAGAAAGGAATTCAGATAATTCCACCCTCAAGAGATTCCCTCTAAATATTAGGTGTAGGATTTCAAAGATTGTCATCATCATCTCCCTAGCCTTTTCCCAACTGTGTTTGGGGTCGGCTGCCAGCCTAACCGGATTCAGCTGGATACCGGTGTTTTACGTGGAGCGACTGCCTATCTGACCTCCACAACCCAGTAACTGAGCGATACGATACCTCTTGGTTAGACTGGTCAGAGTTTCCGACTGTCAAAGTTCTACGCATGACAACCGAGACCAACCGCTTTACGTGTTTTCCGAGGCACGGGATGTCAGTGATGTCCAAGATAAACTTTAGAAAGTACATATGAGTTGAAAAAGTCACATTGGTACTTGCCCGGATTCGAACCCACAACCTCTTACACGAGAGGCGGGCGCCTTATCCACTGTGCCATCACGACTTTCAAACGGATTTCAAAGATTGTATGGAAACTAATTTTAAAGTTAGAAATTTGTGATGTACGATGTGAAGTTACAATAAAAAATACAAGTAATTATTTAAAAAAATATCACGCAACTTAATGTGGCAGACCAAATTCTACGCGAGCGAAGCCGCGGGCAAAAGCTAGTGTATTATAAATAAAATAAAAAAGTACTGCACCGATTTCAAAAAATCTTTTACCATTAAAAAGCTACATTCCTGAATCACATTGGTTTTATAACATCACATTATGGTCGATACGACTGGAGTATCAATGAAAAATGTGTTTGTTTTTTATACCTCATTAAACTAATAATAAATGAACAACACCATTTCCGAATAAACAGGTCCCAACTTTCACTTTCGTCTCATGAACTATAAATGAACCCGCTCGAAGTATACTAGTGGTGTACCGGTTAAAAAGGATATAGCCGTATTGGATGCTTATTGTAAGTTGTAAAGCAATTGAGAGAAACTAGTGGATGCAGTCGGCGCTGCTTACTTCAAGTCGCAGTTGTCTAAACTTATAGCTGCTAATATTATTAAGATATTTTATGCGGACGTGTTTATTTTTCACACGTTTTGTGGGATATATTTATAAGTACCAATTAGCGAGTTAATTATATTAATACCAGCCTATTAGTGCCCCACAGCAAATACCTCTTCTCATACATAGAAGGCACGAGCATTGATCTCCACGCTCTCGCTCAACGCGGATTTCAAAATTTATTTTAATTTTATGTTTAGGTTTTCTCGAAATGTTTTTCCTTCACCGAAGTCATGATGTCCAAAAATAAACTTAGAAAGTAAGTACTTGTGAATTTAAAAAGGCCATTTTATTTGACAGTTCTTTGTACCTGTTTTTTTTTTTGTTATAAAACTAAACAAACGAACTAATTAAAAGGTCATAAATAATTCAAACCAAAATAGCCTATAATATTAAATCAATCTCCGAAAGTCAGCCCAAAATCGTTTTTAATTATATAATTAAGTACCTATTTAATTTCCAGTAGAATAAATTCGGGTAGGTATATCGTTGGTGACTATAATTTCCGCTTAACGCTCACGCCGCTCAGACCTCACCGCGTTGCAGTATTAATTAACCAAAATGCGTCGACAGAACCAACGGCCTTTAAAATACGTGAAATATTTCGATTCTGGATTCCTTATTAAATATTAATTACGGTCCTATCTACTTTTAAGGGTTACAGTTATGGAAATGGGGTGGTTAGTACTAAGTTATGAAGGTATGGTCTGAATAGTTACCGTGACCCCGGAACGTAAAGGGCAACCGAAGGAACATGAGTGGGTTTTAGTCAGTAAAAGTCTGACACGCCCTCCCGCCTCACCCAGGACGGAATCATTTGATCATTTCCCACTCCCCAAAAAAAAGGTATGGTCTGAAAATGAAGTTAAACCTTAGGCAATTTTTTTGGTTGCTCCTTGGACTTCTTGGCATCATTTTTTAACTACGATTAGTGTAGTAGTCACAATAACAGCTAATATTATCGATGTCAAAAACCTAACATTTGATGGTTAACCAAAATTAAATGACGATTGCACGCGTGTTCGGTTAATAGGTAGGTTTACGGTACGGTGAATTACTTAATCGAATAAGAAAATTTCTTTGAAAAAGTAGTTTATTTTCATGAATGTTATGTGTCGATAACTTTATAATAAGTCAACTTTTATATCTTTCTAAAATATAAAATCAGCCCAAACATTCTTTAGAATTTTCATCACAAGACACGGCTTTAAAGACTCTTGATAGAAGGCTTTTCTCAAATATGATTACCATGGAGGCTATGTCCTTTAGAAATAGGGAAATGCCGAATAGATAGAGCAGTATAGTACTCCGGGGACGAGTAGTTACAGTTGCCGGTTATAACAGCAACTTATGTTAATGGCTACGTAGTTATTAGGAATAAGCTTATATTCCAGCTGAGGTAATAGATATACGTTACTAGCTTCTGCCCGCGGCTTCGCTCGCGTTAGAAAGAGATAAAAAGTAGCCTATGTTACTCTCCATCCCTTCAACTATCTCCACTTAAAAAATCACGTGAATTCGTCGCTCCGTTTTGCCGTGAAAGAAAGACAAACATACAGACAGAAAGACAGACACACTTTCCCATTTATAATATTAGTATCTATGGATTTTACATCCGATTTTCCTGAAAAAAAAAAACACTCAAAATTTGTTTTGGAGCTATCATATAAGTATGCAATAACTGTAATAATAGCCGTAATAAAATTGCACGACATAATGTACAGGTTTATTTTTAGAAATGCAAAAAATGGAATAGTCTAATAACATTATATTATATACTAATGCCCTTACTAATAATCACTGTGTAAAGTTATGCAATGAATAAAGCCTGTGTAACCAAACCATACATTTTTTGACGTATAAACCTGTCATAACTTTATGCAGCGTTTATTAGTAAGTCGCTAAGTAAATAACATATATTATGTCGTACCTGTGTCTGTATTTTGCGAATAAGTGAGAATAACACCATTCGATCCACCTAGCTTTGCGAGAAATGCTAGCTGCGCCTTTATGTCACCGTTAGTCTTCCGTAGGGAAACTAAGGCTCCAAAGTGATTAGTCCTCCTGTATTTTGAGACCTCAGGGTAGTTGAGAAGCACGTGAGCTACGTAACTGTCGAGCCTTTCTTGCAAGCTCTATCTACTTAGTCGACTGTATAGACAGTCGACTAAGTAGAGCTTGCTACTACGACAACAGCCAGTATGTTGCACTGGCTTTAACCGGCAGCTTTTTGTGTAGATGTCGAAATTCCATCCACATTTGTACACCTTTAGGAGACAAGTTACCAAATACGGTATAATGGCTACTTACTCATCACAAAGAATACTTCCCCAAAGTTTCACGTCTCTAGGACCCGCCGTTCGGGCTGTGTGTTGATATGTCAACAATCATTCAGTCAATCTGTTTTGCATACATACAATTTTATATACACATATTGGTAATTAATTATTAAACCTTAGAACGCACGTGATATTGATTATTCGATACACAATAGAAAAAACAATAGCAGCGCGACAGCCGGCTGTCGCTTGGTCGATGCAAGTTTAAAAGATCTATAGCCCGAAATGGCGGCTGTGACTATACCTAGCTTTTTAATAATGTTATGACTACCACACAACAATTTATTAATCTTTGTAATCTTTTTAGGTGTTTCGCTTCTTTATAATAGGCGAGATGACAAAAAAAAAGTAATTAGTCCGTCAGTTAGATAATCAAAAAATTTGGGACACGTATTTTTTCTTTTTTCTCGTAAACAGAAAATGACGACAATACAGTGCGTTGAAGTTTCGTGAAACGTCACGCCTTTGTATAATTTTTACTCAGAAGTGACGTCACAAGCCCCCTCTCCGGAACTTTGATGCTCTTTATCTTTGTATTTTGTTATTAATTTGATCAAGCAAAAAATATGTGTCCAGTATTTTTGGACTGTCTAACATACGGACTAAACAGAATGTCATTCTTTTGATGCAGTCATCATCCCTATTCTGTTTGTTAATATGTAGACAATGGTGTGGGTCTCATGCTTGTAACTGTTTTTTGTTCTTAACAAATAAAACATAAAATAACTTCGCAGAATTTTAATACTAACAAAAAAAAAACAGCTGCTCCATACGTTTATGTTCGCATAACTAAAATAAACGGCTCTTTTTTTTGTTGAGTTATCAAAAGTTATAGAATATACGTTGTTGTTTATAATGGCAGTAATATAGTCCTGTCAGTTTGACAGTGTTATACAAATAATCTTTCATTCATTTTCCTGGTATGGTGGTTAATATAAGAGTATCTAATGTAATCTCTGGTAGCATTGATCAGTTTATATAAAAAAACTATGTTTTATGACACTTGACTTCACGATAATGAAACCGTTTACCAATTGTTGAAAACATTGTCATTTGTTTTTACAAAAACTGTCGTATTGCGCGTAAATACGGCTCTGCCCTCCCTGCTTGCCACCTCTTTGTATAGTTTCTGCGATACCATCTTGCAGGTGCCCAATACACCTTTTATTTTTACCCCTGCAAAAATTATTGTCTCTCCATATTTTACGACGTGGATATTAAAATGAACAGTTGCAAATGTTTCGAAAGTCTTCAGGTTCTTTGCATATATTTCATCTGACATTCAGATGTTATCTTATAGTGTCTTGTGAGAAGCTAAATACGAGACAAAGAGAGTTAATAATTATGTGTTATGCGTGTGACTTTTACTTAATTTACTTTATTTATAAATCATCTTATTAGTATTATAAACATGACAGTTTATAAGGTGTTTGTAACTTTTTTACAAAATAACTGATGAAGGGTTTGTGATGAAGTTTTAAAGTAATACAGCAGGATAACATAGGCTTTGAATAGTAGGAGGAGCAAAGACCATTGAGAAGACCACAGGCAGTGGAGTAAAGACCTTTCTTTTTCTTTTTTTCATAGGGAAATTCTTTCGCATAATTGCATATGTTATGTCTGGTGACAACAGAGGGTATATCATGGTTATAGACTCTTACCGACTAAAACCTAATGGTTCCTCCTGCTACTACGAGTCTATACATTTAAGGCATGATCCGTGCCTCCGACTGATTTTGTCAGTAGGAAGCCTCTTCGTCAGAGTAGTAAATACCTAACTGTATACGGGCAGAACTTAGTTATCTATCTTCTATATAAAAATAATTTATAATATAAAATAGTAAACTGCCTGATGATTGATATATCCGCTATTCTAAAAGACATGAAACTTGAAGGGTGTGTTCTTTGTAAAGAGTTAGTATCAACTAAGAAAGAATAATCTGAAATTTCAACCCTAAAAGGGCAATATAAATACCACAGGCGTAAGTTAGTTTATAACGTAAAATAGTTATAATAACGCTTTAGAAAACCAAACTTATTTTCAAACCGGAATAACCTTATTAAACCCCTACTATAAGTACGGAACTAAGATGGATACTGCAAATTGCATTGCCTAGCTACCGTGAAGTTCCATGGTAGGGGTAATCATCGTACCAAGTTAGCATAACACGCACGTCTCGCCACATTACAGCTACTCTCAGCTACCCTCATTTCACAAAGTTTGCGTTGTCTTCAAAGTTTTATAGAAAACTTTAACTTGTTAGAGCCGATACTTAAGCGAGTAAGCAAAATTGTTGTTGTGAATCATCAAAGGGAGTGTTTTAAAATAATTTGGATTTTGTTTGAAAATGTTTTGATTATTTGTTTTTGTCAGATTACGATACAAATAATACCTGTAATTTATGCGGTTTTTTTTTGGATTCTAATGCGTAGAGTGAATTTGGATGAATCAAACTATTATTATAAATAATTTATACAATTTACCAATAATAAACTACTACCAGTGTCCTTTCTCCTTGATCTATGGTGCGCCCGTCAGGGTCCATAATTGTGACTATGTAACAATTTTCCTACCAACTTATGTTCCATACATTATGATACGCAATAAAGAATTTAGAATAAATAGAAAATAGTGTGTGTGTGAAAGCTTAGTTGAGAAAAGTTATATGGACAAATGGATGTTTGTAGCACTTTCATAAAAATACTACTTAACAGTAAAGCTTATATATATAGAATAAAAAATAGTCTTAAAGCTACCACCAGCTAGTAACCAACGGGAATGCAGAAAGACCTAACATAAATCAGATAAAACTGCTGGCAAATATATTTTTTAGAATACTAAAAAAGGTTCCAGTTCCAATATTGTATTATAGTAATTATAGCAAAAGCACTATCATTCTGACCCGTCTATCAAAAAGTATACTTTATGTAGCGAAGATGGAGCTCAATATTTAATGTCCAGACCTTTTCATTTTCTACATTAAAAGAGCGATACGGCAAGACAGCGAGTTAAGCTCGTTGCGTTGAAATAGTAAAATATTTTTAAAATACCGTCGTACTACGTCCATTTTTAGTAAGGTTTCGGTCACATAGGAACAGAGCGATCGACGGCGACTAGCGATTTTGAAATAGGTACAACACGGCAAGGTTTTTTCTCTATAATGACTATCGATTTATTGTGTAAGTATAACAGCATTATTTATACTTAGAAAACATAGAAATATTATATTTATTGCTCAACTACTACTTTGCTACACGTTTTCTATATTTATATTTTTCACAATAATGTTTTTAGCTCAATCAAGGCGCATTTGTGTCTATGTCACGAAAGGAAATGGAAAATTTTATGCATGACCTGATTATAAATTTTAAACCTACGGTCCTTTTCAGTACGAACATTTTCAACAGTTACCTACAAAACCTTACTTAAACTCCACAAGCACGTCTATCACCTTCATCTTCAACGCAAACCCGCGTGTCTAGTAACCGTAGACGCATGAGTGTGGGCGAAGCTTTAAGCGGTTTAACCGGGCAGGTGGTGAAAGCAGACAGGTGAAGGGTTCACGCCCTGTACCTACTGTCATTGAGATATACAGATTCTGGAAACGACATATTTCAGTTTGCCTATATTCTTGTTACCGAAGCCCGAAGTAGCAATTGTGGTTACGAAAGCTGACTCAACTTTCCCTTGCTTCGAAGGTCGGGCAACGACCTCCTTGATATTTATGTCAACTTAGTTAACTGTAAAAGAGTAAACTGACTCCAGGGAAATCATAGTGCTGAACAAACGGGTATTGTTAAAAACAATACCTTGCGATTTAGTTTTTTTATGTAGTAAGACGTCTATGCATATAAATGAAATGAAGTGTGGGTTTGTAATATTTAAATTGCAACTTTCATATAATTGCATATGCAATTACATAGTAAAATACCTTTTTGATTTATTTTTGTTTTTCTTTCTGTGTGTTCCTGGTTATCTCTGTAACGACTAAATCGATATCATGGTAGTCTTCACAGGCAGATAAATGATATTATAAGTATTACCTTAGGCTTTTTTTATTTTTGGGCAAAGCTTTAGGGTTTTGCAAAAACGGAAAAACACATTTTGTTAAAAGTTGAAAATAAGAAATTAAATTGGGTGAAACCGCTGGGAACAGCTAGTTTTAACTAACATTAATTGTATTGGCAATATTGCAAAAAGCGTAACTAGATTTTATTTAGAAATCAATTCAAATCTCGTACCTATGTGTATAATTTATTGTTACAAAATTACTTACAAGTTAATAATTAAGCCTCTTATTTAGCGAGCTATAACATAATTAGCGTTGCAATTCTTTGTTAACAGAGCAATAAAACATTTCAACACGTGTTGAAAGAGCAATGTAACTTATCCAGCGCACTTATTCAATGTTATTCTGTTTTATTTTTTTACTCGCAATTCATTACTGAATTTAAACTACGCTTTCTGCTTCTAAATATCGCAATCATCTCGCGTTACTAATAAATGGTAAGGTCTAAAAAATAAGTTACTTTTTAAGTGGGCGCAACTTTTGGTATGTAATTTTATTTATGGCATGTACGTTGTTATCGGTATTGTTAGTTCGAAATTTGAAAATACAGTCTCAACAATAAAAGTCGTTTGTCACTGTGACTTTTACTTATTATCCATTTCGGGTCATTTATAACTAAATTTGTTTTTAATATTGCGCTCAATAATCACAATGAAATGTGTTAAACTTTTGCGGTTGCACGTACCAATGAGACTTATAGTCTCAGTCTCTTTGGTTAACTCCTATTTTCTCCTATATATTTTCTGAAAAACCATACCAATTGCAATTAATTTGCCAATCCTCGTTGCCTGAATCTTGTCAGCTTCCATCTACAGTACAGTGTGCATAAAATATGAATTTTATAATACCATTTTTATCGTTACCATTATTTATATTATGTATTTATATGTCATGCATAAAAGTATGTATTCGTTGAGATATTGACGTGACCCAGTCAGGGTCATGGTAGTTCGATCATTTTGGCAGTACATACAAATGGAAGATTCACAACAATTATTCATTAATTACTAATAATAGAAATAAAACTAAATTATATAAATTAAACATAATATCTACAGAACTTATAAATAATACTAAAATAAATATATAATACAAGTTATAAAAAGAAGGGCTCACAGGGCATCAAAAAACTCGTCCGCATCGCTGTCGACAGGACAGGTGCCGAACAGGCTGGCAGCATTGCCACGCTGTATGGCAATGCTAATTCATTGTCCCAAAATAAATAACTACTTATATGCTATAACTATAAGCATTCCATGATATACTTAACTTCAACACGAACGAAATACACTAAAACAAAATAAAATGGTCTGATATTTAGGTCCGTCACGATTAATAGGCCCCTCATTTGTTACGAATCAACCCTAACACACCGAGCGGCTACCAAAGTACCGGCTCGACAGATACATAATCTTGCTTTTAGTTCCAGTGTATCGTAAAGCTACGTTTTAGTTCTCGTAACAGCACTAACGACTAAATAATATGTACTCAGCCTTTCTATTTGTTAAGCTCAAAAAGCAATTGCTTGTTATGCTAAAATAACTTCTTATTTCCTAGCGAAGTTACAAGTTGTCTAGGTAGCGTAGCTGTTAAGTGTAGGTAATTATGTATGTTATTTACATACTTTTTAGTTTTGCGGTTTTTAAGTATTTGGCACAAATGTGCATATTAAAGATGTTTGTATTCTACTGTGGACAATACAAATAGAGCGTGAATCTAGAAAGAATCGTGTTTTAAGGAAACAGAAAGATCTAGGTCGAAGATTTTATGAATGACGTTGTTTACTTACTTCTCCGAAAATAGCGTTAGTCCTTTCTCCTGAATAGTTTCTAGGTGTCTTCAATTTACAAAGTCGTTGAAGCAAAATTAAGCGCACATTTTGTTGTTCAATTTCATATTTATATTTATATTAAAGTCTTTTTTAGTATCAAATAAACGGAATATAACCTAGGATGGTGATATAAATGTAAGCTAACACTTTAGGTCGTAAAGCTTGACATAATTTTATTTAACACTAAAATGCGACCACCGAAAATGTTACGATGTTTGAATTGCAACTTTAAAACATTGTATTCATGGAAATTTAGTTTCGTGTTGTAGTGTTTCTTTTGTGAATGAACAAAATTCGCTTAGTTATAACAGGGATGACGACTACATTAAAAAAGGCATTCTGTTTAGTCCGTCCCTTAGACTTAGACTACCCAAAAATACTAGATACATATTTTTCGCTTGATTACATTACAAAAAAAAATGTATAGGTAAATAAAGAGTATCAAAGTTCCAGAGTGGGAGCTTGTGATGTCACTGTTCAGTTATAACTGTACCTAGGCGTGACGTCACGCGAAACTTCAACTCTCCATATCGTCGTCATTTTTTACGTGTCCAATTTTTTTTTTAATGTAACTGACTAACTAATTATTTATTTTTTATCGTCTGGCCTATTTTACAAGATTCTGCATTCACCTCTATCATTAAACATATCCTAGTAAACACAGTAGTGGTGTAGATTCTTAACTGTAAAATATGATTATATCCTAAAAGACACGCAGTTATTAGTTTCTAACTGTGAATTTTGTAACCGGATCAGCACTTCCAGGAGAACTCTAGTCCGAGATAAATGAGACTAAGCCAAAGTAAGTGTTAAGTGGCGTATATTTATCTGGGTCTTAATTAATCATTATTAAGCCAGGTTAAGTGGAAGCTAGTTGGTCTTCGATTGCGTGGATGTCAAATTCAGTGTATATGTTAAAGTCAAAGACTGACAATTGCCTCTTCGCAAAATGATTGGTTTATCGGACTATACCTGTTAGAGAAATTTATAATTTATTTATTAATTTCAACTCTAGTTACTTTTATTTAAAAACCAAACGCCTTGTAAATTTACGAACATGAACAAGTTTGAAATATTCAATGGTTTGGTGCATGACGTCAAAGTTGCCGCAGTGATAGATTTATTTCCTTAGTGTCTCTGGTTGGATTCTTGCATGTGTGTACGACAAATAGGTAATTCCCAGTCGATTTTATTTGAACGTAAACGCAACCGATACTAGAGAAATTCCTAGCAAAGCGTTTTTTTTTTTTCTAGGAAAAAGTGATCCAAAATTCTCGAGATGCGCTTGTCACGGTAGGCAAACAAATTACCATCAAACGACATCTTTGGCTGCCATAGAATAATAAGTAGGTACACCATACTGGCTTACCGGGTAAGGTACCTCCTGGTATAGTCTTTGGGTACCTCCCATATATTTTCTTTTCACTCTTAAATGATTATGCAAATAGTGTAACTTTATTCAAAACATAAAGAGAAGAGCTCGGAATTTACGATTCTTAAAGGTTCGTAAATTTTCAGTAGCAGTGTACCGTCTAGACTTAAACAGCTTAATTTGGAAGAAAAAAATAAAAACAACAGTACGATATTAAAATCTGGATAAAAATGAATGAAGCATTTAATTAAAATAGCGTAAAAATATTCAGATGACGCTTCTTGAAAAGAGCCAAATGTGGTTAATTAACATTAAGGAGCATGCAGGCGGTAAATACAATTTGAAGGGCGGTAGACTAACAGTTGTCGAAACACAATCAACCCTTATTTGTCGGATCGCGTTGACGTAATAAAACGGGCCGTAAAAATACGAAACAGCGCCTTAATCCACATCAGATATGTTGAACAATAAAGTGAATGTAGAACCTACAATAAACAGTGGTTAGGGCGTGCGTGTCCAGCCTTGTTTTTTGCCCCCGGTTATCCTGCCATGATTTATGCTGTGCCTGCCCGGAATATGATTACCAGTTACGTGTCGGAAGTACCCTTAATGGATATAAACGTTGTATTTAACTGGCCGGTAAATACTGGAGTTTTTGTGAGCCTTTGTACTGCTCAATTGTGACCATGTTATAGGCAGTTTATTGGTTTGATCGCATACAAATTTGTGGGCTGTTGATGAATGTTAATTGCTGCTCATTTCATAGAGAGGCGTTGGCGTTTATGTGTTATGTAAGAGCGCCGCTTGCTGCTTTTATTTCGTGTTGTTTAAGTGCTTTTGGCGTAGGGGTGTCTATTTTATTCTGTCACTACATGGTATAAAACAAAGTCGCTATCCGCCGTCTGTCCCAATGTATGCTTAGATCTTTATAACTACGCAATGGATTTGCAGTTTTATTTAAATAGATAGAGTGATTCTTAAGGAAGGTTTATATGTATAATACATGCATAATATAGTAGAGAAAAGCCGGGATTTTTAAAGATTTGTAACACCCGTGCGAAGCTGGGGCGGGTCGCTAGTTTAAAATAAAAGGAATAGCTTGCCTCCTTACATAAAAGGTTGTTAACTCGGCCATTGTCAATTTTGGACTTTTTTATACTAGGTGATAGAGTTAATAATTCTCTAATTATGTCTGTCTAAAAATGATTACTTTATTTTAGTTTCAGATTTATAAAACCTTAAAGGGTATTTGAAAAACTAGTTTGTATCTTATAAACTCTACAAGATACTCTTATCTACTGCATCATCGGTACCTTCAAAGGACTGAAAAAAGAAATATTAAAGCTTAATGGAGACAATTTTTTTTGGTCCCACTATTAAACGGTTACGTTTATTAATAATTTTACGCATGAAACAAGTCATCACCTTATTATAACTAACCCACTAAAAATTATATAGATATCTAACGGGAATAATGAAATAATAGTAAAAAACTATTACGGAAAAATGCATGTTGAGGAGCGTTTTTACATTTATTTCAACGTGAATTTAAATATATTATGTGAAACGAAACGTACCTAACTAACATTCCGTTGTAGATGCTCTGTGGTACAGTTTCAATCAGTTTGACACTGACAGACTACATTATTAAGCTAAGTTCATACGACCGCGCGAAACCGCTCTGTACCACTAACCGCGCGGTACAAGACCAAAGTAAGCAGCAATTATCGTAGACATTACCGCGCGTTCTACGTTCGTTGAAAAGCATTCTTGCATCCTATTTTAAGTGAAAGAATTTCATAAAATAGGATGCAAGAAAGCTTTTTTATTGTCTTTGTCATTTTCTGCGACGACTCAGCCTTCGGTATAAAATCCATAAGCAAATTGCCCCCTCCTCAAGCAACATTGACATCCGGACTGGTATGCACATCATCATGCGAACGCCTCAGACCCTGTCCAGGAGGGCGAATTCGCCGCGATTCTCTCGCGCGTAACACGCGCGAGTGTTGCGTCCAGAGTCTACGCGTATAGAGCGTACGTACGCGCGAGTCGTATTTCCTTCTCTTTCTCTTTTATACGTGCACTCGCTCTGAAATTCGCGCGAAATCTGGACGCAACAAGGCGGCCCTAGTAACTCGACTCGCGCGCATTACGCGCGAGTCACGCGCGAGTTTATTAGTCGCGCGATGCTTGTGGACGCGATGTATTGGTGCCTAGTATCTTGCCTACCCGCGAGTGAATTCGCGCGAGTCGAATCGCGGCGAATTCGCCTTCCTGGACAGGGCCTCATCCACGCGGCGACGCGCGGCTTCTCGCGGTCATGTAAACTTAGCCTAATAGTTTCCAACGGTTTTCTAGATAGTCAGATAAGTGCTTCTTCTGTTCTTTTCGTATTTTTATTCAATAGATGTTAGAAAAATGGCTTCTGGAGATACAGTGCATAATAATAAGCTGTTGTAACAATTGTACAGCTCGATTTCAACGAAATGTGCAACAACTTTACTTATAAAAGCATTGGCGTCCACAGTAAAAGAATAATCGAAAAAAAAACACACCAAAGCCAGGTTTTTATGTCATTTACACCTATATTATTATTGAAAGTGCGCTATTCTAACATAAAATACCTAGGAAACCTATTCACTCATTAAATAATCGCTCTTGTGAGATTTTAGGTCATTATGAGAGTCATGTTTTGACTGTCGTATTTCCCAGTATTCCGGTTACTTAGAGTTTTGCTAATATTGCCACTGTAATCTAGAGATTATAAGGAATAAACTAACGTGCATTTCATTAATAAATGCCACAATTTGTGGTGGGCCTAATCCCCGAACAAAAAAAATTGTCTCCTTTATGTTTATTGCCATTTGATTCTGCTTTTATACAGTTAGTGTCAAAAAATTGACACATAAACTGTTAATTTTACCTGCAAAAAATTTGTTTCCAGTAACCGGTTGCAAATAAATTGAATATTTTTGCAACGCACATATAAACATCATATCAATCCCAATAAAATGCATCTAGCATAATTCGATTTAACTGTGACTGATTTTATACGTTTCATATTGTTTGAAATGTATTTTAGAATTTGAGCAGACAAAATGTTGTTTTATTGTCGTAAATAAACGTGTAGTTACTCTATTATTAACTTGTTCGTAAGCCTTTGTAATAAAGTAAGAAAGACATCCGACGTTGAGCAAAATTTATTGTTTCACTTAAAATATAGAAGTTACCAGCCCGAGCCTGTCGTGTATTAAAATGTGCACACATGTAAAATTCTATGTTAATCCCCACACACAACGCTCAACACATAACGTTGAGTAAAAAAATATGAGCAACAAAAATATGCAAATACGTAACTTTATTAACGAATGAAAGTACCAACAAATAAAAATAAACGAGATACATCTCAGAGTTAGTCTGTATTTAATAAAAAAGAATAAAGTTGGTTGAAAACTGCGCGATTAGGTTGGTACTAGACACTTCGAATTTTTGTTGTGGCATTGCATCGTTCGTTAGGCGCTGTTATTACCGTTGAGCTCCTAATGAGGAAAAACGTTCTTCTGAATGATACTGTTCAGTAACACGAACTACAGCTACTTGTGAGCAAGTTTCTCGCGCAATTAACTAGCCTGATACTCTTGGTTTTCTGTGATACATGTTCGTTTTGTGAGCTTAGTGGTATTTAACTTGCAATATATTTTATTGTTTTCGTTTTACACTTCTTTTGTGGTGTAGTTTGTGTAGCATTAAGTACTAAGCCTCTCTTACGATCTATTTAGAAATAGCCTAATAGAACGTTAGACTGTCTAAACTGTTAGTGGGTATATTTTCTTTTACCATAATGGATAGAAAGTTAAACATTTCATAGACTATGAATTACTATGTCTTTCGGGGTTGTTTGCTCTATCTTAATATTTTATCGTGGTCGCATTTGGCCGGTTTCGTTGAATTTGTTTTTTTTTTCTTTCGTAATGAAACGGACATGCAACTCGTCTAAGCCATTTAAGGCAAAGGGTTGATTAAAGATCAGATCAGCGCGGAGTGTTGCGCTATAAAAAGTAATAGGCAGCCCTTACTCTGCAGCGAAGATTAATGCAATGTCCCGCAGCCTTCGGCGATTCTCTCGTTTTAGCTATCAACATAACGGGAAACTAGAAATAATTGGCTTAGAAATCGCAGGCTACCGATAAGTAAGACATACGGAATTACTGATACAAATTGAAAGCTTACAGCGCAAACAGCTGCATTACGCTCGAGCAGATTCCAGTTATTGATTGGTTATGAACTTAAATTTCACAGAAATAAAGTAGTCAATTGTGTGCCAAATTTAATTCCGCACGGCATTTGTCATTTGCGCAATTTCCAACTCTATTTCTTTTTCGTTGTAGTTCCTTATTAATAATTAAAAATAAAAGTTTTACAAAAGCGTGTCGCTAGGTTACCGCGTAACGTGCGACGTGCGTGCCTAACCTCACTTTACGCGGTTTATATCATACTCCGCGCTAAAAGCGAAGTACAGACGCTCATGTAACATGTTTATACAGGGTCAGTACACTCGTATATCGCGCTTTATTTTTTTTTTAGGGATCCGCTGACGCGTGTGCGATTCCAGCAATAAACATTCGTTACGGGAACCCAGAGAAAGATAAAGAAACGTAAAAAACACTTTATTATAACAGCTATAAAACCGGATACTGTGCTAGGGTTGATCCGTACACACGTTATAACCGACGTTTTCATGTTTGCGAAAAATCGTTGACAAACTTTTTTCTAAAAGAGAGGCAATTACATTAAAGCTTTTCGCTACGACTACCCGTTGCATGTATGCTCGGCTTACACTGAATTGGGTTATGCAACTAACGTTACAAACTTTTTTGGGTTTATTTTCGAAAATGGCTTAGTTACAGCATATTTTTAATTCTCAATTGAGTGTAACATGCGAATTTGATATTTTGAGCGTGCACGGCTCAATCTCCCCGATAACCGAAGATGGGGTTAACAAGCATAAAATTTAGAAAGTGTTATTATACCGCGCCTATGTCGCCCCGACTGCTCCTTAAGTAAACATTACTTACTTTCATGGGGGTGTAAAGATATCGTACACGCACGCAGCTGCATCTATTGACATAAAATTTAAGAATACAGCCATTTTTGTCTTCGTCATAAAAACTTAGAGACCAACGAGTCATCTTAAGAAACAAGCCATGTCAGGAGGGGGAATTTTCTTGTATTTTCGGGGCGCGCTAACAAGGGGCTCCTACATGACCGGAATATTTTTGTCACCAATTTCCTCAGGCGAACGGCTTAACGCCCCGGAAAAAGTTACTTAGACTTACCTGGGACTCTTCGGGCGCTGTCAAGATATCGTATATTTTATGGACCCCGCGTGAATGCCTGCTATATTTCTTTTAGACGGCGACGGCGCCGAAATAGCCTCTCGATTACATTACCGCTTTATTAACACGCGTGTATGTCTCTTATTTAACTTTCCACGTACTTTTTTCGTAACTTATTCAGGGATCTGCAGTCAAATGAGGATGTATAGAGACGGATGGTGGCAGTAACCAGTTACTTGAGATATTCTTTGGCAGATCGACGGGCCGGGCGGGTTGAGACCTATATATCACTTAAAACGACAGAGCATAAATCTATGGGGGCTGTCGGCTCGTTATTTGTAGTCGCCACGTGAACCGCCGGTTTCGGGTGAATATTAACGATATCGCCAATTTTCCGCAAGCTTAGTCGCGTCGCAATTTCTCGCCAATTGAACAATCGCATCGCATCGGGGGGCGATGTGCCGTCGCACAGTATTAACGCTAGCCTCGTGTAAAAAATGTTTATACATGCTTTTCTCGATCTGCCGCTTTGGACCCTATATTGCGTGTAAACGCGAAAATTCCAATTTCCAAACCGCGAAATGAATGTGAACATTTTGCCAATATATGGACCTTAAATTCAATATAGAATAATCGTGAAGAATGTTCTGAGTTCTGACGCCTGCGTAGCTGTGTAATTCATTTGATTATTTGTTAGTTACGACTCGATTTTATATTTAAACTAGCTTTTGCCCGTGAGTGCGTCGGCGTGGATTAATAGTTCCCGTTCCCGGGGGATTTCCCCCGGGATCGGGAACGGGTTTCATTGTGCAATGTTTTTCTTTGTGCATAAAGTTTTAATAAATAAATAAATAAATTTCCGGTATGAAAACTATATTATGTCCTTTTTCGGGTCCCAGACTATATCTGTACCAAATTTCATTCAAATCGGTTTAGTGGTTCAGGCGTAAACAAGAGACAAACAGACAGACAGACAGAGTTACTTTCGCATTTATAATTATTAGTACGGATTGTTTTATTGGACATTATGATAAACCTACATAAATCAAATAATTTTAAATGAATCAGTAATGGCAGAAGTTGTAAAGTACGAGGTATGTGTTTCCTGGTAGCTTCCAGAGATGTATTGACTACAGGCCCCAACACAATGATATGCTTTGTTGTCACACGAATAATAGCGCCTAAAATTTGTATAGACTGTCATTCTACGCAACACTACAATGGAACGCTTCATCTTGCGGAAAACATAAATATACAACAAAACATTGGAAAACATAAAAGACTTCATCTTTTACTTTCACAAAAAGAAAATATATAATTATTCAGACAACACAAGTTGACGGACAACGAAAACACGAAAATCAAACTTTTATTTTTATCACTTTTGACGTGAAATCATTCGAATTATTATTTTTAATTTGCACGTGTATTTTCAATTAAAGTTTGCTGCTCACTAAAGCGATGATACGAACATTTAACGTTTGCGATCACTGACCGATACTAATCCTCGATCGTGTATGCTTAAATGTTATTTTTACGCTGTGCCGAACTGATAGATACGCTACAATGGACTGTGATGCTAATTCGTGGAAGTATTAATTGGTTTTGATTAAGTAGATTTATCCGCGGCTTGGTTCTGTTAAGTCGTGATTAGACAAGAGTATTTCGTGGGTTAAGAACTAGAGTAGCGTAAGGGCAAAAATCCAAAAAAATTTTTTTTTCACCATTCGGTTTTTTAATCTCCATATTTTTATGTGCCAAAAAACTGGAACGATGTAGTGTATAGATTGCTTAGTACAACAATAGCGTATAAAAATAAAAGATATTTGTTTAGTGCCAAAATGAAGTGTTTCTACATACAATAATCTTTACATTATTTTGTCAAAAAAGTTACGAGCACAACGATCGTAACTCGATTTACAGAGCGAATGGGACAAAGTTTGATTTGGTAGCCTTAGTTGTTTTGTGCCAAATAAACGTAAACCGTAACGTTACTACTTATGGGTCCTTGTTTCGAACGCTTCCGTCATTTTTCTCCCTGCTAAAAAAACGTAAGGGTGGGATACGCTACTATGACACTAAATATTTAGAGTAATGCAGTCAGTTTTTATGTCAAGAATAGTGTAAAAGCTAAATACATTCTTTTAGCACGTAAAAAAGTCTCTGTTGGTCTAATTCACTTTCGTGTGTAATACTACTGTACGTTAATTTGACTCCAAAATCTCGGCCCAGCCGGTTGCATAATGCGATAAGACAACACGGGGGAGTCTTGCAAATGTAATTAGTCCGTCTGTTCGATTATCAAAAAATGTTGGACACGTATTTTTTCTTTTTTCTCATAAACGAAAAATGACGACGATACACTGCGTTGAAGTTTCGCGTGACGTCCCGATTCGGTACAATTTTTGCAGAACAGTGACGTCAAAAGCCGTGGGGGCTTTTGACGTCACTGTTATTCGGGTACTTTGTTGCTCTATATCTTTGTATTTTTTTACTAATTAGATCAAGCAAAAAATACGAATCCCGCATTTTTGGCCGATCTATGAGACGGACTTAACAGAATGCCTAGCATCCTAGACTCCGCGCATTTTTTTCAGTAAAACGTTATCTAAAATTTGATAAATTTTAGTGCTAAAAACAGTGAAGATAAATAAAAATACAAGAACTTAGAAGATTTTAAATTCGCTAACTCACCATGCAGATACGGATTTCGACATTCAAAAGGTACATGACAAAAGTGAGCTCGCAAATACTTTTTAACAGTATCAAATAATTAAGTGAATACCTATTTAAGTTTATACATTTATTAATCTATACTATAATATTAAAAAAGAGGTAAAATCTGTAAGTTTGTAGTATGGATTAATCTCTAGATCTCATGATTCAATTCTAAAAATTTTTTTACTGACAGATAGCTACATTATTCCTGAGCGCTTTAGGCTATATAATATCACGCTATGTCCCTCGGGAGCGAGGTAGTAACCAAAAACCTAACGTAACCCGGGTGAAACCGCGAGGAACAGCTAGTAATTTATAAAATTGTTTTGTCACAATGTCAGTTAGGTACCTTACTACTCTAAAACGGCTTTACCGATTTTTACCAAATTTTATATGCATATTCAGTAGATCTGAAAATCGGCTAGGTACTATCGATTTTTCATACCCCTAAGTGGTAAGGGTTGTTAATCCTTAACATTTTAAACGTAGTGGGTGAAACCGCGGGAGGCAGCTAGTTTAATATAAGTAAGTAGGTGTAACAGGAACTACCATGGTGTGCAAGTTTACTATGGGTACTTGAAATGAAATAGAAATTAAATAATAATATATTTTATTTCACAAATAAAGACAAAACTTTTAGCGGCGACCACGAAAAAAATTTTTAATTAAGTACATTTCTTAAAGAAGCCACGAGTAATTATTAATTTTAGAAGATTTTTGTTATTGTTTTTAGAGCCATTTTAACGGAAGTTCCGTTGCATTCCATACATAATTGAATTTATGTAACAGCCAAAATGACGTATGTCAACCAGTTTTTGAAAAATAATTTTTATTAAAATGATACCGTTTTTGGTTTGACCAAAAAGTTATACTATTTTGTAGCAGACAAGCAAAGCTTTATTATTAGTAAAAATCAGATTTCTAACTACTATAGATTTTGCCTTAAAAGAGCTATAAGATAACGGTAGGCAAATTTGAGTTGTTTTTCGGCTCTCCTGAGAAGTTGTCATTTTGCCCTTACGCTACTCTAGTTCTTAACCCACGATTTAATGTCTCCCTTTTGAAGTGACTGATCCCGACATTTAGGACTCGACTTTTTCAATTTGTCTTGTCTTTGAAGCTAATACGTACTTATTTTTTGGGTAGCGTTTAACTTATTTTCAATATTCTTTTAGATAGTAATTTTTTTAATTTTTTATAGTAAAACTACGTTTATTCTTATTATTTAAAGATCAAGTTTCAAGACTTCGGGAGCCTGTATTCTAAGTTGTTTTAACGAGTTTTATCCCTGTAAAAGAAACAAAAATATGAAAAACCACTCATTACTGATTTAAAAATATTTCAAGCGTGACCATGACATATCCAGTTCACCCCGCTGCACCATTCAAATAACGTTTAACGTATGAACTTTAGTTATTATACGGAAATATTATTCAATATAGCGAGTTGTCAAACGCACTCGGGCCGCGGGTGGTACGGGCTACCGCATACTGCGCTATTCATGGCTCTACCTACCTACCTAGGTATAAAACGTAGCACCGTCAACCCAGTGTTCTAGACTTTTGCTTTATAGGAACGTGGCAATTAATAATGTACCTATTGAAGTTCACTGATTGGTTTTGGTCTCACGGTATTCATTAAAGGAACTGTGTTATGGAAGTTCTTAATTAAGTACGTTATCAGTAAAAGCCCGTAGCTTTTCAATTTATATTTACTTCTAAGTTTACTTGGACATCACAGACATCGCGTGTCTCGGATAGCATGTAAAGCTGTTGGTCCCGGTTGTCATTAATAGAACTTTGACAGTCATTACAGTTAGTCAAAAGCCAGAAAATCAGACCTGCAAGGCAGTCGCTTCACGTAAAACACTGGTATCCAGCTGAATCTGGTAAGGCCACTGGAAGTCGATCGGTCGGTCGAAATTATGGAAGGAATAGGCTAGAGCGAGGATCCATACTAATATTATATTATATATATATATATATATATATATATATATATATATATATATATATATATATATATATATATATATATAATATATATATATATATAATATTATAAATGGGAAAGTGTGTCTGTCTGTCTGTTTGTCTTTCTTTCACGGCAAAACGGAGCGACGGATTGACGTGATTTATGAAGTGGAGATAGTTGAAGGGATGGAGAGTAACATAGGCTACTTTTTGTCTCTTTCTAACGCGAGCGAAGCCGCGGGTAGAAGCTAGTGAGAAAATAAAACTAAATAAAACTCATAAGGTAATTAATTAACAAAAATAACAAGTTTTTTTAGAAAAAAGGCTTCGTTTTCATGAGTACATTCAACGAGCGTAGTGATTCAATGCTTGTGACTTTTCCTTATGAGATAAGGCCTATGCCTCGCAGTGACACTACAACAACGTCACAGTTAATCTAAAATATTTACACTATTCTAGGTCCCAGTATTATTGACTGAGATTGACGGCCCGTGAAAGCGCGGACATATTGACTGCACCCAAAAGCGGAATTTCGACTCGCGTTTATTCTACACTGTTTTATTCAGTAGTTTCATTCATTCCTCGTGGTCGTAAACAAAATTTAATTCCTACGTCAGGCAAACAGTGGATTGGGATATTGGGATTTTTCTTTATTACTAAGGTTTATATGAAGACTTTAAGCTAAGGCCTTTTCAATTAATACTTACTTTATCTATTATGTACTTTATCTTGGAGATCACAGACATCGATGACGGAAAAACCCAGTTCGCTGTCAATTCTCGCACTTTCTCTGAACAAGAAGAGACCTTTGCCGTGGGACAATAATGGGCTAGTATTATATTATTATACTACTAAGGTGGCCAGAACATACGGTCCGTCAGATTTAAAGACATCGCTGTGGCCTGTGGCATCTCCACGTGTAGATGCACCTTGCTGACTCACTTTGAATCTGTAGTATCTAATAGTGTGAGATTAAGGTTTTTTAATAGTATTCCAATGGCAGAACGTAAAGCCGTATTGCATCTGATCTCTCATATTATCGTCCCATCACCCTATGAGGGTGAGCGAAGAGGGACAGTACACCTGTGATTGCGAGCACACATTTTTATGTGCACTAATACACTAGTGAAGTACCTTCTACGTACTTCTCTAATTTCTATAAGATTAGCTGCCATTACCGAAATTAGAGAGAATATCATTACATAGTATACAAAGTGACTGTCAGTACCTACCTATGTTTGCTTAAATCCTTAAACTACGCAATGGATTTTGATGCGGTTTTTTAAATCGATATCTATCTATTATTTTAGAGTAAGGTTTATGTGTATAATACATGCATAATACGGTAAAGAAAATCAAATCCGAGATGTTCAAAGATTTGAAACAACCATGCGAAGCTGGGACGCATACTTAGTTACTAATATTGTAATAAAAACCTCAAAATAAATAAAGATGAAAAAAAATGTCGTACTCTTACAACGTATATACTTGGTAACTAGAGATTTCACATTTCAACATTATGATAGAACAACCGTCAGATATTCAGTCTTCTGGTAAAATGTGCCTCTAAGCCACAATAGAAGTACAACGACTTACGACATAAGTTCAGTTGGGACCACAAAGCACGGCGTAATAAAGTGTTAAACCGTGTATAAAGACGTATGTCATTCTTTATGGATGTTTAACACCGCCTTAATGCCGTAACAAACCATAGCTTTTGATTCATGGGTAGACGTACCTTATAAAGTTGTTGTTGTACAAATAATCTCTTTAACTTTATTATAGTAGATTTACAAAAGGTTATTTTACTTAATTTTGTTTATATTTTATCAAAACACTAATTTGATAATAAGTAACCGATTTTAATAATATTTAGTGCGGAATAACTTGAAACCTTAAAAGGACATAACGTGAAATCTGCGGGCAAAAGCAGGTAGATATTTTTCATTTAATTTTGTCTTAGTATACCCGTAATTAATTTCATTAATTTAAAGTAAGCTTAAATCAACAGTATTTTTTAAAGGTAGGTTTTATTGTGGCTTAAATTCGTAGCACGAGTGCTGGTTCGAAGAGGCGGTGACCAAGAATGCCTAGGTGGACTTGGTGATGGCCTTTGGCCAAAAATGGGGCAGTAGGCTTAGAAAAAAAGGCAACAATCAGTTATTATCATTTGGATAATTCGATTTGTTAGTTTTATTCTCTTAAGATCATAATTTTTTGGGCCTGTTTAACCGTCTTTGAATAAGTTCTGATTAAATTACTACGCAGATAATTTAAGCAAAATATTAATTGCACAAATAATATTAGTCTCATATTAAACATTATGATAATCTATAAGTATGTCATTAAATCATGATTTCAAGATATGAACTTATACGTGTAAGAAAAGCTTTACAAAGAACACAATACTGTTTCCTTAAAGTTATTTGGAGTACATTTTGATTTTAAACTTCTTTAGAAGATATTCACAACAACCATCTTCACAGCAAGAGGCCATTGACCACAAACAATAATAATTTATTCTCTTACACAAAACGTGGCAAAATCTCTTATGGCCAATTAGAGGACATGACTTACGACTCCGTTCTATTATAATGTCACTGACACTACCATTTTACTACGAAAGATGAATAGCGGTGCTAACTTAACTATTACTTTGACATCCTTACTGATATTATAAACGCGAAAGTATGTATTTATGTATGAATGTTTATTCCTCTTTTAAGCGAAATCTACAGATTGGATTTTGATAAAGCTTTACAGATTAACCTCACATAATAATCAGAATAACACATAAGCAACATTTTTTTTTGGTGAGTGGGATATCATCGAATGACTGCTCCCGTCCTGGGTGCGGCGGGAGGGCTCTTACTGACTAAAACCCACTCATGTTCCTTCGATTGCCCTTTATGTTCCAGGGTCACGGTAACTATTATAAACGCTCCGCAACCCCGGCAGGCGTTGGCCCTGTTGGGCCCCTTCCTGTAAGCAACATAACATCACGCTATCTACGGAAGCGGATCAGTAGTCAAAGATATAACATAGCTCGGGTGAAACCGCGAGGGACAGCTAGTGCAGTTATAATAATGTCACAATCAATTTGAGCTATGTAGTTTATACGTATAAAGTAAGTTATTTTATATTACTTATTCGGCAATGGTTTCTAGTTATTTGTGAGTTTTTGTTTGAGATTGTATGTTATAAACTCACTCAGGAAGTTTAACTTTATTAAGATTAAAGATAACGGCTACCTCAAAAAAATACTAACACGGATTTACAGACAATCGAAATTAGAAATTATCTCTTTTTTATGGCCCACATTTTTCTCGTCTTATTTCAACAAGCCCTTTTCTTTTTAAATCCGATTTTTTGGTAAAAATATTTAAACGTATGAAACCTATTCTGCGGTGAGAACTTTTTAAATATTTATGAACTTGTTACATGCAAAATCCCGATATCGATTCAAGTCTATGTCAAAATGTAACTAAATTAATCTTTATAGATACCCACCCCCCTGACTTCTCAAACTCACTAGCTATATCTTCAGAGTAAAAAAATCACAAATAGAAGTAATTTAATTATCCACTTAACAATAATTCGGCCGTAGACAAAGGTCGTGAATGATTGAACGAACGAATGAGCCGCGTCAGTTCAACGTCAAACGCACGGCACATTATGGGAAATTTCCCAGGAGTGAATGGAAATCTCATTACTTGCACATGTGTAGATGACAGATGACTGATTTCGTACACTATCACGATACTCGGACACGGGTATTGCTTTTTCTGAAACTTGATGGAGTGTGTAAGATATCAGGAAGGAAGATTTAATAATCAAGAGAAAAGATAATTTTGTTTCAAAATCCATCAGCCAGAAATAAGTTTAGTCTGTAGAAACAAAAAGGTATAGATAACACTTACTAACACCCCATTTTTATTATAACACCAACATATTTAAAAAAAATCTCTCATAATTTTTACACATTTCCAAAATAAGATTGACGATATTTCATTACTAGGAAATGTAGACATTTTCTTAATTACATGCAAATTAAAAGTTTCGATTACGAAGATTCTACTACTACTATATAGTCAGACCACTGTATTGGCTTTGATTTATTTATTTCACGCATAAACTAAATTAAAAACTTTAAATTAATTTATTCATATATTCAATTTCTACTTGGGTGCCACTAATTGTACAGGATGCAGAAAAACATGTTTTATTCAAAGGGCCTGATAATATCTTTAAACATTTAATTAAGTTTTCTTTCCACATCCTGAGAAACGTATCAGGTGTTTGTGAGAGTGGCAAATAATGTACAGTCAGCGCCAAGAACAACAAACTCAATTAACCTGCATAGAATGCACTACGTCTAATTGAATTGTGATACCGCGCAGGCGAGCGAACTGTCTCAGTTCAAACATACTTGTAATACAAGAAATCCAATGTGTCTACAAGTTCTGTAAATCCAGACAAGAATACGAACATGAATATTCAGCTGCAGCGTGCAGTTCCACATTATATTCACGATAACAAGGTTCGTCAGCAGAACGGCGACGTCGCCTGCGAACCATTTGTGCTAACTCGACGTCACCCCTCCCCACACTTGTCTTGGCACCAGAACACATCGCAATCACATTATTCCTCCAAGATTTCCTTTAAAACTTACGAAAAGATCACGACGACTTACAGTTTCACTTTAAAGTGTAACCAACCTTCACAAATCCAACTCGGACCGACTTTAGGGATCTTAACTGATTTTGTAGAGTGTTGTGTCCTTACGAGGTTTCTAACTCCCAAATCCGGATACAACAAGTCCAATCCGGACTAAACAAGTTCCAAGTGAAATAAGCACCCGTTGCACACATGCTCCGCCGCGCCTCAGGGATGCGAGAAAAGAAAGAAAAGTGGCAAGCTCGCAGTTTCCCGGTTGCATATGCAAGGGTGGCGGAGTGCGAGGGCGGCGCAAATCTCTCTTGTTCAAAATGAAGTTACGGATCCGCTCAGAAATTGTGTTTTATATTTTTCCTCGGCATGTGACGCGAAAAAAAAACTTTCGCATAGTTTCAAACCTTTTTCCGTAGGAGCTCGCTTGCTCGTGAAGTCGCTGAATAATTTTTTTCTTTCTTTCAATGTCGCTAACATCTGCGAAGTTAAAGCTCCGGCTGATTATGATTTCATCGAGGTACTTCCCGAGAGTTGGATTACAGTTGAATATGTACGCAGAGTTTATGCAACGAGTTAAGGTATAACCAATATATCAAGCGAGGTATTAAACATTAAAATATGAAGTGCTTGAATATTAAACGGTGCTGCGTATATAAATAATTTAAAGGATCAAAGAGGTCAAATACAAAATGGATGAATGGAATGTTGATTTTAAACAAACAAAAAGCAGGTTTGGAACTTGACCAACAATATTAGTGGTATGCAAAGGTGGTTTGATGGTTTTCAATAAAATGTTATTTAATTAAACGATCTGAAGCGACACCGTTAACGAAGTCACGGAGTGCATGTTGCGCAATTATGCTAATCAACTCAAAATCTTTCATTTGCTTCGATGTTTTGACAACTCGCTTAAATGCTTGAATCAGCATAATAAAATACGTATAAATCTAGAAAGTAAAAGTTTGCGGCACGCCTATTGACGATAACAGGTCGCGTTTGTATGCATTTTTGAAGTGGAATTGAATATTTTCGGTAGCTGTGGGCGTAAGCAAAAATGAAAGTTCACACTGTCATCTATTGTATTCGTATTATGTATGAGTAAGTAATTCCTGCCACGCAAATAGCATGTAGGCATTTTATAATGCTACGCTGGCATTGAGAACATTTCATAATAGTAATTTATTAATATTTTTTGTCACGAACTTACCCACTTACCTTGTGGGTTATTTATTTATCGTATTACTTACGAGATCAAAGATAAATCTAAAATAATTATGATTATTGCCGAGTAGACATTATTATAGCGTTATCTCAATGGGAATCTCGTAATGGTATGTAATATTGGTAAGATTAACACGTAGAAGATGAAGAACATTGAAAGATCATTGAACTAAGCATTTCGAAATGACCCAACTAATGTACGTAGTTTCTAAACAAGCTGCGTTACGGTAAACATACCGAGAGGTTTAGACATCGGGCCCATACTGATCTTACTACCAGTCCGTTTACTTCGTGTTTCTAAATATCGGCATTCGTGAGATACCTACCGGTGAAGGCGATAGGTGACTCTACTGGCGAGCCTCGAGTACGACGCACGCCTCGACTCTACACCTCAACTTATCTCGGACAGGTGCATACAAAAAAAAAACAATTTGACGTTTCAATTTTAATTAAAACTTTTTGGATTGCGAATGTCAGTTTGCGGTTTCCTAAATGCCTTGACTTTAATTTGAAATTAGAACAGATTACAAGCTTTTGTTTTTTTTTTTTTAAGAACATCGAAAGTTAATAAATTGTTGTTTTCTTTTGTTTCAGATGTGTTCGAAAGCAAGTTTGTTTGCTTGAGTGATTCGACAACCGAAGGAGTAGACCGTTCTTGTGGGTGTACATTGAAATGTGAATTTTGTGTGTACAGTGTTAAAATTGAACTTTGTTCGTACGTTGTTGTTATCCCGATGAAGCTTCTCGTGTAGTCATAACTGTTTGCGGAATTGGTTTATTTGAAAATCTTTCGCCATGGAGACGGAGGAGTTGACAAAACTTGTCGATGGCATCTATAAGGTAAGAAATACTCTATTTACATACTACTATATTACCTACATAGTTTTTACAAGGATAATTCAAGTTTCGTAGGCAGGTTAACGCCGAACTTTTGTAAAAGCACAATTTGAATAGAGAAATCAAAATTCAAAATGAACATACTTTTTTGCTTCCTGAATTAAAAAAAAAATACTTTCTTTACTAAAACTAAAATATTCCTTTATGATGTAAATATTTCATTTCGGGAAATCGAATTCAACTTAAGAGGAAAACTCGATAAAGTTTGTTTAACATGTTTACCATAAACAAAATTGATCAAGTTTATGTCAGAAGCAATTTAGATTTCGTACTTTTTTTTAAGACTCCATCATTTTTAATTAACTTTAAAACAAATTGAACGCTATATTTTTTTTATATTTAACAAACACGTTTAATATTTGAAAAGCTTTTATATACCTACATACAGTTAGTTAATTAAGTAAATATTACATACTTGACCTATAAGATGAGTGATGACATTACATGGTTCACACTATACATAATATGTGTGTAATAATTACGGTTCACGGTCGCTTAAATTCAAGTAACTCATTAAAAAATTAAAGGTGAAATACCACTTAATTAAATTCATTGACTAGGGCATCTCACACCTGCCTAAATGTCAAGGTCAAATGGTCAAGCGGACCGAGATCCGAGAATCGAGAATCGAGTAATACAACTCGATTTCTCCAACGAGTTTTTATTGTATAAATATGTATATTTAACACATTCTTTAGATACAAGTGTCGACTTTCGTTTCGAAGCTTTGTTGGAGTCAGTTTTTATAGCACCAGTTTGGGCAAAAGTTATGGTAATGTGACAGGATTCCTATTAGAATTTTTTTAGTTTCATCAAAACCGTGGGTGTTGCACCGTTTTTCTAGGATTTTTGAATAATATTGTGGTGCCTGACCGATTACTTAATGCTAATATTTTTAATACGCAAATGTTTGATTATCTGTTACGTTTTACGCCTAAAGGGCTGAACGAGTAATGACTAATATTTAGGGAATATAGAATACTAAGGTCAATTTGAACTGGGACTTTTCTGTGTCCGCTATAACCTACACTAGCGAGCGCCCCAACTTCGCACGGGTGCCGGGTGTGACGAAGCTTTGAAATTATGGAACTAGGTACTAAACATCCGTTTAGTAGTTTTTGAGTTTATCGCAAATATTGCAAGCAGACAGATAGACAGATGCGAAGGGGTGTTTTGTTTCGTAATATACATAAGAATTTACAGACACGAAGTCACAGTCAAAAGATTATAGGTAAATAAATTGGGGTCCAAGAAAAAAACTTTAGTAAGATCTGACCAGTTGGGTTTTTTCGTTGTTTATTGGGTAGATACTCACAATAGGTTGCTCAATTAAATTATTTTTATTTCGTTTGTCAAAATCTAGCAGCGTTCCATTCTCTTAGTTGTTCATTTGTTTTTTATAACGTAACACATTTGTAATTTAAATAAAATATTAGATTTTGTTTATTCATCTAAAGCCTAGATTCAGGACAGCCTAGCATTTAAAATGCACATATTTATGCAGATGAAGTAATCTTACTTAACTTTGATGAAAATGGGAATAAATCAAAAGTTACGCCATCCATAATAAGATACATAGCTTATTTTATCATTAAAGCCCATCTAAAGAATGAAAGAGTGTAATGTTTTTTGTCTTCTAATTATTCCTCTACTTTAATGTTCTAGATTAGAACAGTCTACTTATTAATAACTCATGAATATTTCCAACACACAACATTTGAGGAAACCTGGACTTGTACTTAATATGAGTCCGAAATCGCCAACCCGCATTGAGCAAACGTGGTGATCAATGCTCGTGCCTTCTCTGTATGAGAAGAGGCCTTTGCCCTGCAGTGGGACAGTAATAGGCTGGTATTATTATTTCCAACAGCTTCATAAAAGCCTACATTTAATTTACAAGTCTACCACTAAGTAACGTGACAAAATAAATCATTTTAAAAAGCAATAAATAACCCTGATTGACGTGAACAACGTCGTTTATTTAAATCTATTAACAATCTTATAGAAAGTTTCACGTCTGGTATCTATTTAGAAATCAACATCTATTGTATATCTGTTCGTTTATGGATATCTCACAAGCATGACTTGGATTATATACGATTCTTTCACGTCGTAACAAAATCAAAAACACATCAATAGAATAGAAATCAAAATAACTAAGTGATTTCCGTCTCTTATAAATAAAGTCTGTAATTAAATAAAAAGTAATGTCTGCAAAGAAATTACAGCAAGTATTGTTAATGGCATCAATTTATGAAATTAATGATGAGTTCAACTTTACGATGAGAACCTTGTTCACTGTCAAACCGTCGATAATAACATCGAGTAATAAAAAAACTTGAAACATGAAACCAGTTTTGTTATTACGTCTACGATCTCCTCTACGTTCGAGAATTTAATAACAACTATCTCGTTTATTAAATCCATATTAAAAGCTGCGTTTAATAATTATTTTTAAATAACGCAACCGGGTCAGTGTTGCAATATTATAAAATGAACAGCAAATTAATTATGTTACCTAGTTAAGCAATATTTTGTTGCTGTCCGAAATTATTTAAAGCAGGTAAATTATCTGAGATATATTTTCATTACATAATTTCCATTTATTACAATCTGTAAATCAATTAAAAAGTTACTGCTTTTGTCTTAAGTACCTATTGATTTATTTCGTGTTGACAATAACAATAATATAGTCTTTATTATGTTTGCAATATTGTGCCTTAAGAAAGCGGCGAATTTTATGACAGATAGCTTATTATTTAGAACAATAAATTGTAACTATTTTATTATCTTTTTTATAACTTTTCTGCGACGCTATAAAGTGTAATGATGGTACCATATTCTGAGGCTGTAGTATGAATATTATATGAATTCTTGTCTTCACATACTAGCGATGTTATTACCGAGACGATAATTTTGCAGGCAATATAGAAATGGAAACTTATGAACGTGTATGAGGTGCCTTATGGCCCTAACTTTCTCTCACATAATACAGAAAATGCGAGAAGTGTCAATCCCGTGCAGTTTTACATTATCCATACGGTCGGTGCAAAGATTGCAACTTTTTAAATAAAATTTTGAATTATATTGCAAAATTTTGTATCTGCAGCAATTTCTGCATTGCGATACGATTGCTGGGCAAACGAACTCAATGTTATTTGCGAAATAAATTGATATTTTTATTGCATCTATATTATTTAAGCATTTAAAGTATGCTAAACACTGCAGAATTATTCAGTAAGTATTAAAAAATTAAAACAAATTAATCTATGTTCACGAAATCAATCTGTTACTTTGTCACTGTCATTTTTTATTCAGAATTAATCTCAAATTAGAATAATTGGCTCAAAACTTTCAGTTCAGACTATTTTTAAACTTGTTTTATAACTAGACGGTTGATGTCTGCGATAGTGTTATGCCATCACTTGCAATAAATAAATAAATTTCATCATCTACATGATTTGTAAATTAGCCTCTTATGTATTAATAAAAAAACAATATGAACAGGTGTCATTGGACAAGTCCATTCAAAATTGTGAGAAAAAAAAGTATTCAAGTTGGCTCAATAGTTTTCTTATTCCTGTTTGGCACACATAATGGTGCCCATTCTCTTGTTCACAAACTAACCTTAATTTAAGTCTTTCTCTTTCCATTTAATTAAGAAAAGGACAGAACATAAAATATTAGTTAAGTCCTGTTAAATTTAGACACTCCATAGATAATTTAGACGCGATTAAAAACATGGCGACTAAAAATACATCGATTTACTTCAGGCGCTGTCTAATTTGACTGGATTAAACTAAAATTTATCTTCTGTCCTTTTCTTTAAGAAATGGAAAGAGAAAGATGCATTTAACTTAAATTTAGTTAAGTGTGTAAATAAGAGAATTAGCGCCATTGTCTGACGAGTTTTGAAATTTGATCTGTACAATGAGATTCAGTCTAGTATTCAAACTAGTTTGAGAACCAAGATTTTACACATAATTTATATAAATTCTATGTTGTTTAAAAAAATAAATAAACAAATGCTACTTAAAACGAAAAGCTTAAGTAACGCCCAAAACAAAAACGACGAAACAATCAAAGCACATTTTAATTAAAAAATTGTGGCAACATTATACTAACGTGACTGTTATAAATTTCCCACTTTTTACTTCGTGTCACCTAAATAGAATCGCGAGGGGAGAATTAGGACTTTTTGCCTCAACAGCACAATTACGTGGCTTTGAATCACTTCACTGAGTGGCATTTTGTTATAAAAACTCCACTGAAAATAGACGTAACTTAAGATATTTATGCTTCATAGAGTGGAAGCCCTCTTAAATAATTAGGATAATGACTAAGGAAAATAGGTGATTTAGGTGTGATTTTCTTGGAAATGCTTTTAGAAGTTAATTTTCTTCGCGAATTGTGTTCAACTTAAATTTATTTAATACCTTGGAAAATGTGATTGCTAGGTATTTAATTGTCAAAAGGTCTCTTAAAAAGAAAATGGCTGAAATACGAGTGTAATGTTTGCACAGATAAGTACAGATGTTTTCACAGAACGAGACCGTTTTATTGCTTCAATTTTCTTTATGATATGACATCAAAAATATTGTTTAGAGGAAATAAGAGAATTTGAGTTATGTGGGTCGGTTGTAAAAATAAAAGTTCGCTGATTTACCTCTGTTGAAAGTATATGAAAATGAAAGAAAATCTTACTTAATATAAAAATATTTTTAGATTTCAGTGAAAATTATTATAAATTAAAG
This sequence comes from Athetis lepigone, assembly GCA_033675125.1. Lineage (NCBI taxonomy): Eukaryota > Metazoa > Arthropoda > Insecta > Lepidoptera > Noctuidae > Athetis > Athetis lepigone. Next base: position 10,069,000 of record CM066236.1, read on the forward strand.
GGATTAACCCATTCAATGCTCTAATTACAGAATCAATTAGAAAAGTATTGTGTCTCGCGTGGATCCACGCTCTAGACAAACGAAAGGTTCAAGCTCAAGGCTCAAGCGATTTCATTTGCTAGTTTTATTACTTGCTCTTAAACATTAATATTATTTCTTCTTTCAAAATTCCCTACTATTCTTATTGCGGATCGTTTATAGCCAACACAGTTTACGATCATATTCAAACAAAAAATGTCGTAAAAACATAATAGACAATATTCACTGTCCGCACAAAATGAAAAGAGTTACAAGAAAAACAGTTGCAGTTATAAGCACAGAAACCACTTCTGAGATACGCATTTGTCTCTGTTGCCATATCGCGGGTATCATCGTAACTGATCACTCCGACCATCATCGCATGAGCCTCATCAGCTATTTTGTGTAATATTTTGCGGGATCAGGGTTCAGTGGTCGAGTGTTGCCCCGTTTCCTCCCCAGAATGAGATTGCCTCGCGACATTAAACCGGGCCGATGTAAATTTTCGTCGTTACTCTATGTCTGTTTGTTCGTAGCTAGGTTCTCGTGTATTGCGTGATTTCCCCGGTCAATGAAAGGATCTTCGTATGAAACCCTCTCCCTTTAAGGATAATATAATATGGAGCACAATGGGTGCCGTAATAGCTTCATTTGTTTTTATGAATCATATTTATATTAATTATTAGGTTCATTTCCTTAGTGTTGTTCGTGATGTATAATATAGTGTGAATTGGTTGGAGCATGTGTAGTTATACAACAGACAGCGGTGTTAATGTATTTCCTGGTATATCGAAAATAACATTGTATAATTCATACTCAGTCGGTATGGATATTACAGAGACGTCGTAAAGTTTATCTTGAAATTAGCAAGTATACGTTAATGTGGCAGCGAGTTGGAAAAGTAGGCTAAAGTATTTGCATGTGCAAAACCTCTATTAGGACTTAATGTTTACTAATGAGGCAAACAATGAAAGTCGAAATCTTGTTTATATTTTTATCTTTTGAGTCTTTTTTTCTCTTTAGCTGCGATATCCGGGTTCAGCAAAAAAACCGATAGCGGTAAATCTAAAATGACTCACAAATCCAAATGTATTTGTCTACTGTTCTGTGGCGTAGGAACCTGTTACTTGCTTTTATTTCTGAGTAATCTTAATAATAATTTCATCTATTTTTCAAATGTTTCTTCGCTTACAACATTGATCATCACGCTTAGGACTAAAGGACATATTACTAAGTCCATTTTATTTATTTATTACTAAGTCCAAACTTCTGGTCTTGTTAGAAAGTACATAATTATAAATTCAAAAGTCAGAATTATCCTTTCCCACTGCGCCCTACGCCATTACGAAATAACGACGAACAGGCTAAAACGTATCTAAAAAGCCTTACAGAAATAAAGCTCAACAGAAGCCAGAACACCCTTATTTTATCACTAACAAGAAAGCTCTAAAGCAGTCTTACTAACCACTATTATCATACCATTACAATAGCAGACTATCCCGCCTTATTACTATTATTCAGCTCAAACATTTGTAGAGCGGGGTTGCGGAAACCGCTGCACTGTCACGGTTCCCGGGGGTAAATCGTTGCCCCCACTTATTTGAATAAGAATGGCCCCGCAGTGTCCCATGGGGCAATGCCAGACGGTCCCACTTACCTTGGCTTGCAACGTGTTTTACCCAGAAACGTATATTAAGGCTCATATTCGTAATGATAGTATTATGAAGTAAAAGCTGACCGCGGTAACCATGTGACTGGTCCCGGTTTTACGGAATGAAAAGCGACTTTAATATTTGTTGGATTAGTATAAGGTTCTGCTATTTTAGCGTACTTCTGTTCACACGTAGGTACGTGAAAATTTGTTCGTAGGTAGGTACTTGTGTGTATTTAAGGTATATTATTAAAATGTTATTAGCTCAAGACACGACATAAGTATTTCTTGTTAATTTTATTTAGATTCTTGTTTCTGAGAGAACATGAAGACTGAAATAAGTTTTCAACGAATTGTTTTCAGATTTGACCTTTCGAGTTCTTAGAAATTTTAGACGTACTGACTTAAACTTAACATTAAAGTAACAAACAATACATCAACCACAACTTTAGTAGCTACTGACAAGAACAAGGATAAAAAATATCGAATCTATCCATGCAAAAAGGCTCACAATATTCCATTCCCACAAAACTTATAGGCTGATAGGCCAAACTTCGTCGTTTTACCCTTTCGATATAGGGTGACGTTTACCAACTTTCCTCCACATTGGCTAAGAAACTAGGAGGTTAGATTGAGTAACGAGGGCGCCCTCTGGCGGAAAGAGGCCGATTTGTTAGCCTGGCGATCACGTGGGCGGTGGGCCCGATGATGGCCGGATACTTAACTAACTTACAACTTATGACACATCTTGTGAAGGGTACTTTATATCACTTCACATCTCGAAATTAATTTTTCGAAAGCGTGTGCGGAATCTTGAGTGGATATGCGTAGCTGAAGAAACTGCGATTACGTTTAAAATGATTATGGCTGATCGTGTTACACTATCCGACAGGTAATGACGGATACTGTCAAATATAGAAAACCTCTATGCTTTTTAAAGTATCCATGTTACGATACGAAACAAAATAAGCTACAACCTTATAAAATCCGTATCTGTCCGTACTAATATTATAAATGCGACAGTAACTCTGTCTATCTGTCTTTTCTTCACGCCAAAACCACTAAGCCGATTTGAATAAAAGTCGGTACAGATATAGTCTCAAGAAAGGACATACGATAGTTTTTATCCCGGAAATCCCGCGAAGACAAAGTCGCGGGCTAGCTAGTATTTAATAAAACTATTAGTATTGTGATATTATATTTTATGATAAATGACCGTCACAGAGTCTATATTATTATAAAATATAATCAACAATCATTAAACACTTCCTATTTACAACTACTGCCTGCTACATGTATAAAATATCTGTACAAAATACGTGACTTCCCCTTCAAGCGTCGTGAATATACCATCAGATCCTATAATTTAAATGTCATAGATTACTGTTTAATAGACCAAACTACTTGTTTTGTGTATAAATTTTACTAAAGAGAGGAAATCGTGTACTGAATTAAACTTTAATGGCGTTGCATTTTTGTGCTCATATTTTAGGATTATCCTTGAAGCAATCATTATTTATGGAGTCGTCCGGTCGCTAATGACATTGCCTTTACAAGCTGAGGACTTTGTCGGACTACCTACAGGTCGCTTTTGTCCTGAATGGGCAGACGACAGAAAACGAACGCTTTATGCAATGCAGATCTCAAGTTCTAGTTTTCTCTGGGTACTTTTATGTCTGTTAACGTAGAGCATTTCCATATTTTGCGGTTGTGAAATGAAAAATATGTCAACTTTATTTTCTGTACGTGATAAACGATCAATTTAGCTGGCGCATCTGTTTGAATGCTTAGTCAGAAAAATGGTAGATGACGTAAATATATATGAGGTATTCTATGTAATGAATGAGTTGTAGTTTAAAATAATGCATCATCAAACCAAATTGTAACAACATAATATTTCATCCATTAATGTTTTTTTAAAGATGCGCTCACTCAGTTTAAAGCAATATGAAGTTGGCGAAAAACTGTAGCAGTGTAGACCAATGAAGCTTGAAGTTAAATAATATTGTTGATCTAGACCTTTGATTGATCATAAATAATTCATAGGGCTTTGCAAAGCGTGTGGCTCCTTAGATGTCAAGGTCAGGCAAAATGTTATAGAGTTTTTGATTCCCTGCCATGGAGTTTAAAAGTTGAAAATATAGTAATCCTTTGTTAAAAATCATTGGCTCCAGCTCCTATTCCTAGTTCTTAGACAGAAGTTACTGGTAGCCAGCCTGAAGACTAAGAGCCTGACAATCAGAATTCCAAAGGCGTTCCATTTTGGGCTGTAAAAACCTAGCGGCAGAAGCTTACTGGTATCTCTTTATGACCGAATAGGCTCTGCAGAGACTGCAGATAATGATAGTTAAATATTCTTGATGAATAATTCGTTGTTGTTTTGTTATTTATAGTTGTCGGTAAACAAACTAACTCAAGTTTTGAATTATGCCGGAACCTAAAACAATGATGGCTGGGCAAATCTATAACCATACTAATATTATAATATTTACATAAAGGAAAGGAAGGAATTCATTCATTCACTAACTAAACAAGAAATTTGGAAAAGTTCTTGACCTTTGAAGCTAAATTTTGTGGGTAGGTATTATTATTATAGAACTCATACTAAAAGCACAGTCTGATTTTTTATACTGTGCTAAAAGCGACTATTGTAACAGTGATAAATTTCAATGGCCAAGTCGTGGGAAAAAGCTAGTTATGTTTCTTTCTAGTTATACCGCATTTCTCTGAATGACGCGACATTTTATGCGATCCAGCCTAAAATGGGACATAAAGCCATCAATACGAAACATGTCGTAAAACACAAAAGCAGATCGCAGAGCCTATGACGCGCAGAGAAAATATAAATAAAATTTGTCTTTCGGGTCGCATATGTATTAAGTTTACGCGTATTCGTCCAAATACAATTTTAGGAAGGAAATTGCCTCCCGGTAGAACCCGTACAAAATGGAAGATGTGATATTAAATCTGGATGACAGTTATTAGGAGTGCCGAGTGGCGCTCCGTGGCTCTCCACAAAAAGAATTCAAAATAAAATGAGGTGATATTTAGCGAGAAATTGTTAACCGGAGGCGAAAATGAGCTTTGTACATGAACACTTTTATTAAGTCTGGTGTTATAGAAATGATATCGATACGAGACGGAAAGTAGGTCGGCTTGCAGGCGTGTCTCTAGACAATATCATAAGGAATGCACGTAACACCTGAATGTAATTCGCATTGGCACAGAACCAACTTAATACGCTCTCTATAGAATAACTGTTTTGGCATTGTTGCTGATTTGCACGCAAAAATTACGACATGCGTAGGTATTTGTTTCGAAAATTTTCACTTCAGTACTTAGATACAATTTTTATCGGGCTAAAGAATCTAAATAAGCCACCGTGAGAGTTATAAGCACCGTTCTTGTCGCTGTTGTCAACGGCTACAAAAACCAGATGTTCAAGGCTTAGATATGACTCTTTGTGAGATTAAACAAGAACGGATAAGATCACGCCTACCGGCAACACCCCCGCGAAAATACAATGAAAATTTATTTTATAAGCGCCTGTCTAGCTCGCACCCGGCTCCCTTTTGTTGTATTAAAATAAACGTTCCTTTTTTTCTATCCCAGAGGTGAAAACATACCTTAATGTTTTAATAGGATTCCGTAAGTAAAGAGGGAAATTCAGCTGCATTACGAGTGCATGTATGAAAATGTATCCATTAGGACCCTTTTAAATCATCAACATTTTCAGGGAGTTCTACTTTCGTTGTGAATATTTTGAGAGATAATTGCGGTTGAAAAGTAAGAGCTTCTTTCCCTTAGCTAGTTAAAATTTAAAATTCATAAATTGCGAAATAAACAGTAAGAAACAAGGCGGACTTTAACATTTGTTTTTAATATTGAAAAACTGGCATCGCTGGAGCTAATTCTAATATAAATTAGGTGCGGAATCAGCACAACGGGTAGTCTCGTACATGACAGATTCGTTCTTCATTTTATCAGTGGGTACCCGACTGTGCCGCTTGTAAACAGACGTAAATTATGTTTCCCAATCCGCTTAACTTTCGACTCAGGCCTTTTTAATCTTGTTAAAAATTGCGCCAACATTATAAATTCTAAATTAAAGCGATTTGTTCCTGAGCGTTTCGGGGCCGTGATTGTCATTTCGCAAGCCGACCTACACGCCCCACTAATCTACATGTTACTCCAAATCCTTGTGGAATTAAGACGTTGATTAAATGTGTTATGTTATAGAAATATAAAACATTTTTGTTAAACTCTTCATTATATCGCGAGACTGTATACTGTTCAGGCTTTATGAGTTTATGATATCGGTAAACAAAATAGTCTGGGAACAGATGGCGTTCAAATACAATGTAATTATGTCTGTACGTATTAGGGGCGGCTCGGCGTGAGACGATCCGCGCAACTGCCTCGCTGAACTAATAAGGGCAAACTCAGCCGTTTTCATATTTGCACAAATTACATTAATGCTTATTGCCTACCGTAGACATGGCGAAATACAGAATGACGTTTCAAGCGCTCCAATAACCGTAATTGTTTTATCAGTGTCGGAATGGAGGGAAATAATTACATTACGACGGGAAGATCGAAATAATATCAGATGGTAACTGTTAATATTTGTGTTAGAAGCACTTTAAAATTTATCTTTATTATAGGTTTCTGTTTTGGGAGAACTGTCGACTGGAAAATATTTCTGGGAAACAATGTTTTTGATTGATAGCTTTCTTCTTTTAATTTATCAACTTTAAATTATTTTATAATTAAATTTTAAATATTTTTTCATAAGCTTGTAACCACAATCTTGTAATGGTACGTCGCGTTCTTGTGCCGCGTTCATCTACCTTTGCCCGAGTTAAGGTGTTACGGTCGATCGTCGGCAAACACGACATGTGATCTGATAAATCATGATTTCGATCACATGTTATGTTACGCGCTCTTGTTGTGTAGGAAGCATGTATCTTTAACGGCTCTTAATGAGTTGTGATGATTCGGTTAGCCGAGCGCTTCGCCCGCGGCGTCTCAGCACTGCACAGTGTTAACTTGCCATATCTATGTAATTATATTACCCGACTTTCCCTTCCTGACGTCTTTGTGCCGTTGATTGTCGTTTATGTAATTGCCAACATTCTGCAGCATCACGGTTTGTGCTCGTCTCGGAGCCATCAGAAATTAGTTACCTACTCTAAATACACGAAATATTTTCGTAATTGCGCGCCGAGTAACAAAACAACATCATTTCTGTGTAACAGATTATGACGTCACCTGAAACCGAGCGGAGCATTTACTTAACAGTCAGTCCGACTGAGCTATTTATTATTCCCATCTCTCCGTATAAATGCGAAAACTTTGCTAGTACTGAAATGAGAACGTAACGAAAGTGCTCGTGTTGTCCCTTCACGAGAGCGACGAGTATCGATGTCCCTCTTGTGTAACAATTAGACTTTACCATTGTGTTGTACTTTCTAAGTGAAACAGACACTGGCCTAGTTATAGGCGTGAAATTAGAATTTTACAAAGGTATTACGTTAGGAGCTGCTGTTTTGGCTCTACGCAAAAATATATTATTTCGGTGGCGACGCGGTGGGCCAACGACTGCCGTGACAAATGCCTGAATGCCGCCTTACTAATTCTGTACGACTTTTTACGTTAGCACAGTGGACACAAAGCCTAGAAATACGTGATATTATTACAAAGGAAAAACTAAACGATCAAGTTTGAGGGCTTATTTTTTATCGGGAACACCGACGTAGTCTCAATTTCTCTCTAATTAAATTATCCGCTTATTCCGTACTCCTTTCTTGCAATTAAAGCAAAATGAATCTATGGCAAAAGTTTTCCTTGTCAGAATATTTTTTATTTGATTTTTTCTTTTTGCCAAGTTCAGCATTCTTCACAATGACTTGATTGCCTTTTAATGTATACGTATAGGCTGTCCTTCTGGTTTCTTTGTTAATAGACGGCAGTGAAGTGACAACTGTAAAGTCTTGGTAACGATTTCTTGGACGGACACAGAACGCAGTGCGAATCTTTCCATCAGGAATTTCACAGTAACAGTTTGAAGTTTAAGAGTTAGTGAAGTGTCACCTTCATGCTTCGAAAAACACGTAAAGCAGTTGGTCCTTTTAGCCGCCGCTTGATTGGCAATTCCTGTCAGACTGGCGTTCGTGAGATGGAAAAGACGTGAATCTATTTTTTTTCTACTTACTTTGGTAAGTATTTTCTAAAGAGACACTTAGCAAGTATTCATTGAGACCGACTGCCGTGACCAAAAGTAATACATTTAATTTTTAAATTATACTTGTAGTTGTTATTTTCATTTTGCTTACAAAGCGTCTTTGCCAGTTGTCTGTATATTTAACTAAACGCAGGGTATAAATACTCCAGTCGGGAACCATTACCAAATGATTGCAATACGCAATGTATAGAAGATTAGACCTCAGTACACCGATCTGCATACGCGGTGATGCAAATAGGAATATCATTAGTCTCGGAGGCATCGGCAGCGCGTTCCCAATCAAAGCTGATTACAATTCCGGACGGTTAACACGTAAATCCGATGCGGATAAATATTTGCACGACAGGTTGTAAACGGAACGTGCCCGGGGCCCTAATAGTTCGGGCACAGTTACTCGACCGGGCTATGTGTGTTTGAAATTTCAATAAACTTTACGCGACGTACTATTGCTAAGGAACATTGATTTTATTGCCTTTAATTTTATTAGTGTTTTATCTGTTTCCTTAATTATTATTATAGGGTATTGGAAGAAAACTTCACTTTAGCATCTCCTACTTGAATGCTTTATGCTTCAAAGTATATTGTATAACAGTTTCAACTCTAGTTTTCTTGAGTTACTTCTGTAATTCCTTAGTGTCTGACTCAAGTAATTGAGTTTAATCCAATTCCAATTGGTTGAAGTTGAAAGAAATATTGTGTATCCACTGTATTTCAGTTGTAACGTTAAGAAACACATTAGCACAATCATCAATCAAAAAGCTTCATCAAATGGTAACACGAGTTTCTCCCATTTAATTTAACATCAAGGAATCCTTTTGTGTTGAACACACTTGTATCACAAACAATTCGAAATTAGTTTCAAACAGCCACTTGAAAACTATTTAGCTTGTAAAAACAAACGAAGCTAAGAAAACAAACACTGTTGAGCGTGGATTGCACCTTTAAAAGGTTTAATCGTTGCTTAACCCGAGCTCGCAAACAAATGAAAAACAAAGCACATAATCCGTTTGTTCTGTTAAAACGCGTTCTCACAATACTGTAAGTTCCCTCCTTATTATTTTTCAAAATTCTTGGAATCGTATGCGCCCCGCATAGAAAACCGCACGCGCAATTACATGAATTTTAATCCTTATGGGGTGAGGGCGATATTTGAAGAATTTCATTATGGTAAAACTCTTCCTAGACGGGCGTCGGAATTCATTCCGTTTCAAACGCAGACCAAACCCCACTTTGAATTATATTGAAGTTTTTGTAAAAGAAAACTTTATTATTCTGCGATTTAATGCTGAAATGAGAACTGAGTCTCAATCTAAAGTTAGTTGTTCGTCATCTTTGTTTACCTTGGATGTTTTTGCGAAATTGTGAATGAACAGTCGTGTTTTATTTTAGCTTTACGCAAAATTGTGCACTTTTTTATAACGGCTTGTTTCGAAACTAAACACCTAGGTCTTAGTACGTAGTTTGCCTGCAATCAAATGAGCAATCATAATTTTATTTTAAGCTTTTTGCTAAACAACGTTGTAAAACGTACCCTACTTATTTAAATTTTAAAATTAGAACTATTCATGCAACGTTTCCTAGCGCCATCGCCACCCATGCTACGCCATTTTTGTTTGCAGCCAGACTCATTGCTGCGCTGCTAATTTCACGGAGACAAAATTTTTAAGCACGAGCTTTTTCTTGTCTGTATTTTTTCTTGTATTACCATTTGGGTGTGTTACGGGTACCTCATGTATGTAGTATAATAATATGTATGTAGCTCGCAGGTTGTAGGTAATGTTTCCTTTGTATGCGTGGAATGCGGCTGCGAGCGTAGAATTCGTGACTGCCAAGATTAGTCTGCGTAATGCGCAGCCAAGGTGTTTAGAACTTGTGAGAAGCTAGACATTATCTACGTGTTTAATATTGTATTAAACTTACAAAGCCTTTGATCTAGCTCGGCGAAGTGATCTTGAACATTCACTAGAAAATAATATCGCTCTGTTGAATAAAAGGTCAGTTTATTTATCGGTCAGTTAATGAATCCGAAAATCGGATTTTGTTGTCGAACTACGAATTATGTAATGTGTATTTTAAGACCTTCGCCGAAATCAATTCTATATCGACTTTTATTTTTGTATTTGGAATACTCGTTAACTTCAATAACTTATTATTTTGCATGAATAAACCGTGGAATTGACTGAGGAAAGAAGAACAGTTCTTTTTCGTCATAAATTCTTAACAGCAAAGTGTCCTGCGGATAGAGGCGTGGCAAGTGGCAAGTAGGTAAATGGCAAAAGGCCAATGCGGTCATACGTAAACATATTGTGGGTAGATATTGAACAAATTGTGCTTAATAATAATTGTGTTCATTCTGTGAAAACTAATTTATACACGTCAAATAAAATCCCATTTTTAACGCTTTTTGCAACGGTTAATTTAAATAGCTTTATAAGCATTTATAGAAATTCAATTCAATTCTTGTAACAATTTTCGGCAAATAACATTTTGAATTAGCTTAACTGCATATGTCAGTGTGAGACCCAGCATACATTAAAATCGTATTAGCAAACTCCACGATAAAGACTGATACCAAAACCAAACAAATGACAACCAGACAATCATCAGAGACTGCATCCACGAACATTCCCGTCAGGTCATACCAGCAAGCCATCAGTTACACCAACAGCATTTTAATTCAAAGGGCGAACGTGCTCCAATCAATACGCAGGCAGTAACCGAATCCCAATACATTGAACATTGACTGATCAAACGTTCACACGAACGGACAATTAAATAAGATGGCGTCATGGAAACTGTGGCGATTAGATACGATTACATGCAGCGTTATGGCGGTGTGTGGATCTAATTCAAGGTCACACAGTCACCTGCATTGGTTTGCACAATCGTTGGCCGGCCGAAGACTGCCATTCATGGCGCGTTTGTGTTTGTCGGTGTATTATTTGTTCTTCATTTTGAGAAGGCACTTATTTAGCTTTCCGATAAGCTTTGGACCAGTTGTTAAGTAGCCACGTTAAAGGTAGACAATATATTATGTAGTAAAAAAAAAATGGACTGTGACACATGAAAAAATACACTTATGATGTGTATTTTTTTCATGTGTCACAGTCCAATTTTCAGGGCTCATTTTTACCATGATACGGAACTCAAAAGTTCAATTTGTTACATTTAAAATATCAAATTAAAATCAGCAACATTTTAATGGTACCATGAAGATGTAAATCAGCCCTTGAACTTTTCAAATAAATATAATTAATGTTTGTTTAGAAACAGCTTATTATAAAAGGTGGTAAACCTACCAGTTTACTGATAAAATCGTTCCACCCAGATACTCATTTACGCTTTAAATCTTTTCAAAAGTCTGATAATATAACACCCCGACACGATTTCGGAGTTACGTGTTTAAAAAGTTCCTCATCCCGTAGGCGCGACAGCCGTGACACGCGTGGTTTCAATACCAAGCGTTGCTATACGTAGGTACCATGAATTATGGGGCATCTGCCTGCCACCCATCGTGTAATTTCAGATCCGTATTAATGTAAAAAAACCTGTACATTCCGTTACAATAACCACAAATTATTGTCAACCGCATTGAAATTCGCTGCGGCAGTTTCATTATATACCGCGAACGATGAATTGATACAGAGTTGTTCGTTAAACTTATTACTTAGTTATTACTACGTAGGCTGTTTACCTGCAGAATGTAGGCTGTGAAGAATGTAGGGCTAATTAATACACTTCAACAGGTACCGAGTTCTAATGAATGTTCAAGATTACACAGATAAATAACACGTTTGAAACCAATGCGTATTTATGAGCCGTATAAGTGCCGTAGTTAAAGTTCTGAAGTTAAACCGTTGCGGTAAGAAGTCATTTCATCTGGTCGTGACTCGGACTTGTCGTGGTCAAGAGGTTAGTAGGCGAACTAGTACTTAAACAGATTAACGCAGAATCGTGGATTTCTTGATTTTGCATGAATATTAACATCGACCGCTTGGGTATAACTGTCCTACTCCAGGGCGTTTCCTCCAAAAGCCGTCTTCTCCATACAGTGTAAGACCACTCCACCACGCTTGCTCTATGTAGATGGGCGATTTCGGACTACAATTCGTTTAAATTCAGCTATTAGATAATTAAGATCAAAAAGTTCGTATGTCTTGAAAAACAATTAATTGAAACCGACTGTGAAAGTTTGATTGCCATTCCGGCAACAAATGAGGATGGAATTTTAGTTTTCTTCTGAAATCAAGATATTTATAAACTCAGGTGAAGACAAACTGTGTCTCAAAATAACAGCTATAATTTCTTAAATTCAGTTTTCACTAGCTGAACTCTGTAGATATTGAAAATATAAATAGATTCAGAAAATGTCAACAGTTATTCACATATATAAAAATATGTCTTTCGATTTATTTCCAATAACCAACGGACAGGTGGAAAAAATATACAGAAAGAAATATTATTATTGGATCAAATAATGGCTACATGTTTTTAATAAAGCGACACGTATTTGTCATTAGGCTTAACTGTATTGGGTTTATTTGTCCAATGTTTGGACGTTGGTGTCAGAACAAATATTTCATTCGCTTTCATTGTGTAGCTTATTTATTTTAAAAATTTACGTATTTGTTTGTGGAATTTAGTTTGTGCAAGAAAAATAATGTTATTGTCTAGTTAAATATTATTAATGTCACTTTTTAATAAAGCTATTTTTTTTAATATAAAGATACACCAAAAAGACCAAAAAGAGTTAAATCATTATACAATTGAAATTACTGCCTTGTTAAAGTTTATTTAGAGCCAGCCACAGCTATTTCTTATTATGTTATTGATGAAAGCTGAATTCCTGAAAATGATTTGTCGTCAATTGCGGGGTAGTGAAACAATTGCCTGAATGTTTAGCTACTCCATGTCGTGCGTTTGATTCCTAAGCGGATCAAATATTTGTATGCCCAGCAGGTTTTTGATCAGAATCTGGTATTATGTGAGCTTTTTATTTAAATCTTTAATACAAGAGAAAGCAATGCTTCAAAAAAAACTAACACAACAAATAAATATTTAAAAAATCTAAATTACAATATTATAATTTAGCGGACAGTCTGTATAAAGTTACCTTACCCATAAATTGTCAAACTACCCACGTTTATAAATTCGTTGTGTACCAGTAATAAATAATCCGCATATGTTGCTAATGTTACTGAAAGCACTGCCCTTACTGGGAAAAACTGTGAGTTGCTAAGTTGTAACAAAACTTTTAGTTCGTACTTCGTCAAGTGTGAATAAGCTGCGTATTAACGGCGAACGCAACATAATGTCCCAGTAACTGTTGCTATAACAACTAACAACAACAACAACATTTATGTTTGGGAAAAAATGTTGCTCAACTTTTGGGTAGGAAGAGGAAACATTACGTATATAATCACATTGATCATTCTGTATGATATCATATCAACTATCTTTAGAAAAAAAAAATAGAGCAGAATATGCAACCAAACAAAACTACGTTAGACATCATTCGTAAACTATACATTTTTATAAACTAGCTGCTGTATGCGACTCCGCCCGCATATATGGCATTACTAGCTTCTGCCCGCGGCTTCGCTCGCGTTAGAAAGAGACAAAAAGTAGCCTATGTTACTCTCCATCCCTTCAACTATCTCCACTTAAAAAATCACGTCAATCCGTCGCTCCGTTTTGCCGTGAAAGAAAGACAAACAGACAGACAGACAGACACACTTTCCCATTTATAATATTAGTATGGATATATGGTAGAGATATTTCGATTGCAATAGGAATGATGAATACATTGAAAAAATGTCATTCTGTTTAATCCGTCCTTTACAACAATAAAACGTAAGAAACGTCCTTTAAAACGTAAGAAATACTGGACACATATTTTTTGATCTGACTGACGGACCAAATAGTTTTTTTTAGTCATTTAGCCTTTTTGATTTACGAATTTGTTGATTTTACGTCAAAAACAAATATATTTGCCATTAAATTACCTTATATGAACATAACATAGCACTCGTCAAAGCACTCGTCAGTAAAACCTATAAGTAAGATTGTTTTGCAATCAAAACATTTCATCTTACAACCAAACAAATAGTTTTACCTCCCTATAATATTAGCTTAAATGTCTGTATGAGTTATTCTGTGCTTTCATCATACATTGCATAAACAGGCGGTTGCAGCGTACTTCAAATAGGAATGCGGCAGTGCGTATTCGTTCACTGGATTTATTCCTAATGACGACACGAATGATGAATATCTTATAGCTTTACGATAAAATTGCAATAAATAGTCGTCAATAGATATGTAAAGGATAAACTTGTTGGCCTTGCTATGGCTGCTTTACAGTTTAGTACATCCCTCCATCTGTCCGTCGTTGTAGTCGTGTCTCCTATTAATGTTTGTGTTTATGATGTTGATGTGCCTTAATACTAAATAAATAAATAAATAAAGCCCTTGCACTTGTGTTAAATCTAAACAAACAACGGTATACTCTATTTGTTGAGGTGTTTAACTAAAGGTACCTAATATTGACAAGGCTTTTATTTAAAAAAACTTATGAAAGACATACAAAATTTCCTTAATGATCTAACATAGGATTAGGTAATTATCTAATTGTAAACAATTTAAATGTTTACCTTTAGTTAAATACTTAAACAAAAGGAGTACCTGTAGGCAATCGGCGGTGACCTCTCGCGCCCGGCGCTGGTTCAGGCCATGCTTCGGGGCGAGACGGAATGGGATGCCGCCGCCTCCTTCTGCGAAGCAGTTATGCTAGTGGAGGAAGCGGCGGCGCGCGAGAGGCAACGACGAGCCTCTCGCCCCGGACTAAGACCCAGGCGAAGACGTCGAGAGTCGCAAGACGACTACCGGCCACCATAGGCGCGGTTCTGCGGATGGCGAGCGATGGGTAGCTCGCCGCCCGGCTAGGACCAGGACCGCGTAGACGGCGCGTTAGTGTTCCACGCGCGCCTCAAAGAGAAGGAGTCAGCACAGGAAGGGGCCCAACAGGGCCAACGCCTGCCGGGGTTGCGGAATGTTTATAGTGGTTACCGTGACCCTGGAACATAAAGGGCAATCGAAGGAACATGAGTGGGTTTTAGTCAGTAAGAGTCTGACACGCCCTCCCGTCGCACCCAGGACGGGAGCAGTCATTGGATGATTTCCCACTCACCAAAAAAAAAACCTATAGGCAATCAAAAGTGACTTTTTCGTTTTCAATGCAATGACACACTAAAAGAAAACGTCATAGAGTACCACGCGTATTTTATCTTGAAAGTATTTTCAAGTACTTACACTTCGCAGTTGATGTTTCTCAATTTCATAGGCTTATTAAGTTATTAGGTAATTCAAAAATACGGTACTTAAACTGCCATCCGATTTCTCAACTTGACAAGTAAAGATGTATTTTACAAGTGATGGGCTATTATGTGGCAGTTTACGTTTTCCTTTGACAATCCCGCAGTACCGGATCACAGACGGATTGATGCAATACGAATTGTAAAACGAAAGTAAAGAAGGAAAATCAAAGCAAAATTATGTAGAAATTACTAATTTCAAATACTGTGTCGTTGTGTCTAAACGATTTTCATACAGTATTTATTTACCAACACGGTATTGTTTCATGACGAAGGGCTAAATAAAAGAAACAAGATTATGTCTCCTTACGTAGTCTTTGGCCTTAAAAAAGCATTGCAATGTCAAATGCAAGTGAAAGTTACAATATAACAAAAACAAACGATAAGGCTTATTTCGAACCTATTAATAATAATATTCTAATTAACTCAACTCCTCCCTTATAAATATCTGCAAAAAACAAAAGTCAAAAGGAAAATTCCAAAGCGTATGAAGTAAACCGCTTATACATACATTTAATGAACTAAGAGAAAGCTTGCTGTACCTACATATTTGTAAATACGGATTAAAGGCTGGAAAGTAGGTACGTACGGTGGGCAAAGCAGATAAGTATCCAGGGCCGTTAGATTCTAAAAAAAATTTAAAGTATAATAGAAAATTACTAGTTCTTCAATTAGGTTAAATTTCATTTGAATACTTTCATTGGTATTCAAGAAAACCTCAATTGTATATGACGGCCCTGGATACTTATCTGCTTTGCCCACTGTACATAGATAGATTATTTAGTACATTGGTTGTAGAACTAATTGCGATTCTGTTTACCATGTTTGAAATCATACACATAAGATATGTTTGCGGGTTAAGAGCTGGTTTGTAATTAAAATAGTCTTGAAAGAGCGATACATATACGTACCTTTTTGAGGTAGAATGAAATACATTCTGTCTATTTTTAAACTAGGAATACATTTTAATATAAATCTTGATGTCCTTTGATATTCTTGTTATATTATGAACTACTTTTGACTTTTTATATGTGTAATTTGCGCATCACTTCACACATCGCTCTTGAATATCGTTAGTCTTTAGGAAATTACCCTCTATTAGTAAGGGGTAATTTTAAAGTAAAAAACATACCTAACCTCTTTATCTTTTAGTGTAGATAAGTGATAGATGTTGTATGAAAAGTATTCATGGAATTGAATATAAAAACTGCTAGAATATTTTCCATCTTTCTTTAAATAACAAAGAAGTATTCGACGACTGACCAGCCCATTCTCTACCGTTTAGATACGAGTAATAAAAAACACGGCGGAAAATACTTTTCACGTCGTAGGTATAAAATGTGTTAGGAACATAAAACCGCGCTGTCTGCAGTAAATCTTCTAAAGTTGGTATAAAACTTAAGTAAAGAGGTTTACAACTTTACTGTAACCAGTTTCTACCTACTTAGTCATAATAAACTTATTAAAATTCATCCCGCTGCCACTTCGCAAAGTCACGCATAGTACGATAAAACAAAATAAATCTTACGAAACTTTTCAACTTATTAGCGTTAGTAAGACTTTCTATACTTAATTTCAAGTTCATGTCGTGACAAGCAAATGTTTTATTAACAAAACGACAGCAATAAAGCCAATTTGGCATGAGGCCGACCTTGCGTTTGTTCTAATTGTCTTACTAAACGACAGTGAATGGCAACAAATAGATCTACATAATAATGACGACAAACAATGGAGTCTAACGTTCGACACACAAGAATGGTCTCCATACATAAATAACAAATATTAACTGCTAAGATGTCGACCTTGCCATACGGCTGTATCATACGCCGTATCTCTATACAATGCACAACATCATTAAATAGTTTCCGTCATTATAATCAATCACCATTTTTTGTTTGTACAGAGACTTTTTCACAATGAACATTAGCTTTTTTAAACCACCCAAAAAAACTTTTCAATTAACGATTTAGACATTGGAAGATTAATGAATAGAAATAACATTAGCAGCAGCAGCCCTTTAGGTAAAACCATTGAATCTGATGCTCGAGTTTGAACGAGGTCTAAAAGTATTTGCAAAGTCCTGCTAGTGAAACTTCGCAAAAATTAAACTTTTCAAAAGTACGGAATCAAAGCGAAGAGCGGCGACCGCTTGCGTTCATTTGAATTACGCCGGGCTCCGCCTTTTGTAGTCGACTTCATTTAGCGAACTTAAAGGAACTCTTTTATTTTGCCCCAGCAAAGAACTTAAGAGGTGCATTGTTGAATCCGTAACAAATTGCACGGCCGTGATTACGTTAAGAACTCGACCGTCTAGGTGGAGCTTAGATTGGAATTTAACAGTTATCAGTCCGATTGCAATCAATTTAAAACTCCTGGAAAGTGTTAGCAAAGTCTGGAGGGACGACAGGAAGACAATTAATTAATTAAACTTTGTTGAAACTGTAAAGACCAGGATATTGCCGAGGAGTTCTTTTGAAAATTCTATGCCAATCCGTGAATTCGACGTGGCTACCGAGTCATTACCGTGTCAACCATGGTAATGATTCTCAAAACTAAAACCTTGCATTTGCACCAATACCAAAACGCGCTCAAACTCTCATAAAACTTCGTCTTACCTGAATTTGCTTTCCGCGATTCTGGCAAGTTCACTTTTCCAGACAGTTTTAGGGGTAGTTGCTCTGCAAAAAGTTTGTTGATCTTTTTTTTATTTTTAAGGATAAACTTCGCTTGCAGGCATGTTGTAAACAACATAGTCATGTCCCCGTGTCGTCTAGAGTGGCAACAAGTGTTCTGTGCAAACATCCCGCCGGCTGACAACTTGCATGTTTGCGTACAAAACATTTTATAAAAGATTTAAAGCCTGAGATTACTGGGGACCTCATACCTGTGTAGCTCGTCTCGGCTTTATTGTTCGGTAATGTCGTAGTTTGACTTTGAAGTGAATCGTAATTACATGCTCGTGGGGATCAGACGTACGAGAACATGAAAATGTTGTTTTGTGAGTGCAATATTTGCTAATAGTGATGATGCTAATCGCAATTAAATACCAGACTTGCAATACCGTAATCATTGAAATCTAACTTGGCTCCTAAAGTAAATAAAACATTATAAGTACATTATGATTTTAACATTACCCTCAAATGAAATGGGTTTAATTACAGTCAGCACGTAAAACGATTAAAAATCAGACACCAGAGAGAGACACGTCATCAAAGTTAGTAATTAAATTCATAAAGTATTCCGCAACGTTGCTCATGTGAATTATGAAATTTAATTTAATTTATGCATGTATTACTAATGTAGATCTACAGGGAATTGTTTGTGAAGTTAATGGTTGAAATTATTTCACATTTACGGATCTAACTCGGTTATTTCGATGCACAGGTTGATGCATACAAGCTAATTAAATGAATGCTCGTGATGTTATTTACATTGAAATAGAGTTATGGGAATGTGAAAAATACTATGCAGTGAAATACTGGTATATACTGGTTGCAGAAATGCTATTTAATTAAATACTAGCCTCTGCTCTCCACATAGTCCGCTTCAGAAGTAAAGCTTTATAAATATTAATCTAAAGGAACACAAAGACACCTCAACTATTCCATTTAACGTATTTAATAAACAAACAACTAGATTTCACGTTTTCAATATTAGTTTATGACTTATAAATGCGACTAAAAATAAGTTGAACAAACGAACATCAATATGGCTCGCAATTTGGATTTGACTTACTCATCTATCGTAAAATTCCATATGAATTTCAATGGCCAATACTCTCGGTTGATAGTAAAAAAATATCGGACGTGTGCGTGGGACATTAGGCTCGAGAAGGGTACGAAACCCTGTAACGTCACGAAGTCCACCCCAAGCAATTTCGTAGCAAATGTCGTGTGCTACGTGCCCGACAAATAAAGAGGATGGGATAAAGTCACAGTATTACATTAGAATAGCTAGCTCACGATACAATATCACATGCGTATTTTACCTACGTCAAGGGACACGTCATCTTTTTGTGACGGACGTCATGCCTCAAAGAGATTTGGACATGATAAATGACTTCCAACTTATGTTAAGGACATCATATTTTATCTAACCCAAAATCTGAGTACGATTGTGTAAGAGGAAATGTTCTACGTTTTCTAGTTTAATAATCGTTCTAACCCACTGTGTATTGTGTACTACAAATGTAGTCCCGAAATGTTTTCATCGGTCCCCCTTTACAGTTGCTTAATTTTTCTAAGTGCGAATCTATTTTTCTCCCTTGGCCGTCTTCCGTGTACGAATCTCCCTCAAGATTTACGCTCTCGACGCGAGCAATAAGCGTGCCTACCTACGACGCAGCCTGTTCGGTATTTTAAAAAGGTACGTCTGAATCCGGTGAAAAATTGCTTCCCGCCCGCCCTAACCGAGAAGCCATATATTTCAGTCATCGTCGAGTATTGAACGACGGTGAAGATGGGGACAGATAACTTATTTAAAACGTTAAGTGTTTATACAGTGATAGACGCCCATCGTTTAGAGGATGTAGGAACTTGTAAATAGGGATAAATCAATATTCTGTAGATTTCGATGCGGGTTTGTATTGAAGAGAAACGAGCTTTGACGGTGCTTTAAAGTGACGACCGAGTAACTACCAATATTGTACTTACATTCCGTTTTGTCACTTGTCTCAACTGCCCCGTTGGACTTGCGATCAAAACGCAACTACTGGGCACGGGGTCCTGGTTTTTTGGTTTTTCCCATTAGGAATTTCTTAGCGGTAGCCGGGGCTTTGCAAATTGGTGGTGTGATACCCCATTACTCGAAAACATGTAAAGCGCTCCTGCGCTTTAACTCAGTCATCTTCGTGCAAGAAAATCGCTCTAGAGTTTTATATGTCACTAGCTTTCGCCCGCGGCTTCGCTCGCGTTAGAAAGCCTATGTTACTCTCCATCCCTTCAACTATCTCCACTTAAAAAATCACGTCAATTCGTGGCTCTGTTTTGCCGTGAAAGAAAGACAAACATACAGACAGACAGACAGTCACTCTTTCCCATTTATAATATTAGTATGGATTTGTGCGTTTTATATGATGGATATATATAGATACATATGATTAATGCGTTGCCATCTCCAAACCCTAACTGGAACACGGCAACGCTGCTTGTTGTGGCAGTAACAGGTATATGTAGTGTATATACTTGTGTAGTGTCTGTACTTAGGACTACCCAAGGAGCTCTACCACTATTAAAAGTACTAATATTAATGTGTTTGCAATAAAATGCTCAAGTAGGTCTGAACATTCCCGTTAATGACTGATTGCTAACCACATGAGGCATAAACCGTGAGCGATCCATTACAAGTTATAGCGATATAAAAGGTAACATTTATCCGATAATATGTAGGTAGTAAGTGGCAAGATTGCCCTTATAAACAGTAAACATAGCGATATGGAATGTTCTGAGAAAGGTTTTACCGTTGAAATAGCATTCAATAAGAAAAGTAAGACGTGTCGAGGTGAAAGTGCGAATGAAGAGGATCCGTCGGGTCGCAGGTAAATGTACAGTTGCTCCTTGCAAGATAAATACTTTATGGTTTCAATTGAAGTTTTTAACGTTATTAAGATAACCTTATTAATATCATAGTGTGCGCCAGTAGTTAGGCGCCTGTCTCAAATGTTAGAGGTTGTGTTCGATTTCGGGCAAATACCAATGTGACTTTTCAATGTGAATAAAACCAAGGGGTACTGTGTAAACATGTAGGTAACTGGGTTGTCGAGTTTTGAGTGGCTGTATGTAAAAAAACTGGTATTCATCCAAATTCGGTTAGATTGGAAGCCGAGCCTAACATAGTTGCGAAAAAGGAAAGCCATTTTTGTCTATTAGGGTTTCTTTTTCAATTCGCCTGTACTTTTTAAAGTTTATTTTGGACACCACAGATAACGGCGAAGGATAACATCGTAAAGAAAGCTAGACTTCATAATTCATTAAGAGCAATCATGTTGGTCAATGCTCGTGCCTTCTCTGTATGAGAAGGCGCCTTTGTGTTGCAGTGGTAATAGGCTGATATTACTATTATGATTGTTGAGATAACCTTTAGTTTATAATTGTGCTGTTGTTAACATTTGTTTTGTATTTAAATATTATTTGTTGCATCAGTGCACGATTAAATGATCACGATCCAATGCGTCAGACGTTTAAATAATAAAATGCATTCATAACACAGCCGATTCATCGCTTTAAAGCCGTTCATTTGGACTAGTTTTTTATACAGGTTTTGTAATGAAACCAAGGCCATCTTAGGTATTCATTCGACTTTATACTTACTTATCTACAGTACGAGGATAAATTGATTGAAATTCCAAAAGGTCTTATATTTAAGGTGCGCTGGCTTGAATGGAAACCGCCTACAACAATATTATCATGCATTTTAATTAACGATAACAATGCCTTTTCCAAAATCATATTCAAATAAATTCTATTCAGCTGCGTACGCATGTCTACGTATGTCGCAACAATGATTACATAATTATACAAACAAACCCATAAAAGATTTTCTCTCAATTTGCCTAGCTTTCATCTAAACGCTACAATTTGGACGCACCACACAGAGACAAAATGAATTAAACATTACGGCGCCGCGGAAATACACAGCATAAAAAATTTGAGTGTACCCATCGTAAAACACATTAGCACGTATTTAGGGCCACAGCCTTCAGATATTGGTAGAGAAGGGAAAATGCATTGGCTTTTTGTAATGTGGCAATAACCTGGGGATTAGGACGGACCGGTCCGGAATACTCGGCCATTTTCTGTTCCACGCACTTACTTATACCCTACATGCTTACGATGGAGAATCTTTAACGTTGGGGTCGCCGCGCTATGCGTATCTAAACGTGTGTAAAGGAACGCTTACGCTTAAATTAATATGTTACGTGGGGAAGATATCTTCGTTTTACTTTGCTGACTCAGGAAATTGCTTATGTCGTTCCATGTTAATGAAACTATTTTCATGTTAATGCTCAATTTTCTAACATACAAAAGTATTTATCTAAGTATTGTTGACATGGTAAAAAGCTTGACGAACAACACGAAATTCTCACAATAGTGCGATAAGAAATTAACACTAACATCAGAGAAAACTAGACAAAATCATCGATATTTTAAATTCTTTAGCACGTATTCAACTACAACAGCAAGCAGTATTTCACACGATTTCTCTAACAGGTTTCTAAATGCTAGCACTTGTATGAAATGAAGTGACATTATCCTTATTTCAAAAGCACAATACCAGAGAAACGCTGTCAAACTAATTTGGTATAACTCCAAAACCGTATGAAGATTGTATTAGCTTTCTGAAACGTTTCAAGCGGAAACATTTGCTTCAGTGTGTTAGACAACTCGATATTCGAGAATCGAGTCACAGTTTGCACATTGCCAGTGTTTTGTTTTCTCCTACATTACTCGATTCGGTTATCTCGGAGGATCCGTAGGACATACAAACTAAGGCCTGTTCCTCGCCTCGTATATCGTATCGATTTAGATAGGATACGACGAAAAGACGTTTTGTTGCTAAATTAAACAGCGAACACAATATATTTGGACGGATTTAGTGGAACTCTTTTTGGGCTTATAAGCAATTTTGTTCAGAAAGGAGCAAATAAATAACTATCTGTCGGTATTCGTGTGTGTTAAAGCTACAAGATTGCTGTTGTATAAAGCTAGAGCTGATTCTAATATATGAAATCTCGAGTTCACGTAGCTCCATTTTGCGGCTGAATTCAGAAAATCGGAGGTATTTCAGAAACTAAACCAAAAGTAACATACGTTAGCAGAAGAGAATACTGTATGTTTGTTCTGCGTGTTCCAACCAAAATTCTATTTTTAAACAAGAATTCTTTCGAAAGAACGCCTCTTATTTTTGAATTCGCCAACAACTTGTATTTTATTTTTAAAAATTAAGTGGAACACTGGCCGTTTATATGTTAGAGATAGCAGTACTCTGTATTCATTCGTGTACATGGTAAAGTACCTACGATTTTTATTCGCGTTTTACGCTTTCGGAGAAGTGGCGTGAAGCAGTATTTGTAATGGAATGTCGTCGTCGCCACACCTCGACATCGAGGCCGCAAACCGCTGCAGCATCCTTGAAGGCCACATTCCAGCACCAAAGTCTATTTACGGTCTAAGCCCTCATTTTCCAATGCATATGAATGCAACTTATCTTAAGCATCATAATTGATGCTGTTTCGTAACCACTTGACGTTTCTATGAAAATGCTTCTAACTTTCGCTCGCAGCACAATGAATTGATTGATTGGTATCATTTGGTGTTGGGTAATCATTATAGATAAATGCCAGACGCCGTCAAAAACCATTTGTTGGGCTTTAATTAACTAGGTAAATTAAATTTTAAGTGCCTGATGTGTCGAACGCTGGTTTATAGTTATTAATTACGTGTATTAATTATGCATGTTGTTTGTTGTTGAATGCGTTTTGATATTTCCCTAAATGTATTGATAATGACATACCTACACTTTGATTAGGAAATAACGGATCAAATACGCACTTAATTTGCAATAACGAAAAGGTTAGCTAAAGCTTTATGAAATCTAAGGTACTTTGAATGGATTAGATTCCTATTAAAAAAACCTGCTGATAAAGTAAATGCAAAGTTCGGATTAACCAGTGGTCTGTCGTAATTAAAAGATCAAATAAAAAGCATTGTGCCTCGCCCAGATCGGCACCTCCGACAGTCTAAGGGTTAAATGTAAAAAAAGAATGTGAAATTACGTGTTAGCAATTTTAAAGTCGATTACTTTTCATATTTTAACATTAAGTACTATTTATTCTTCGTTGGTTCTATGAAAAATCACCTGATCCTTACTTTTTTCGAGTATTGCGAGTATTAATGTATAGAGGAGCTTTTTCTCATTTCGCAATTTTAGGATTTCCTATTATAATTTACTACAATCCAAGACATACATTTTCTGATGACAATTATTATATCTCAAGCAGTTAAAGGAGACATTTAACAGTACGTTTAATCATCATAATACTGTTATCAGACAGTCTAAATGCGGCCTAGCTCTCAAACAAAACTTTCCCCATTCACAGTACAATATTCTCTTCAAACATTTGAAAATGTTGTTTTTGTTGTTCCAGAACATCCTGGACAAATTTAATCCAGGTGCTCGACAGATGATAACGGCTGGAAAAGCCTACTTAAAGGCTTTACATGGTAAGTACCTTTTTATCACATCACCTTTTTATTAAATTAAATTCTGAGCAAAACATCATTGAATATTCGTGAGCGTGACTTTATTATACTGAGTACATACTTGTTGAATATCGCATACACAAGTAGGTAATAAGATTCTATAATAATGCAGCAAATAGTGACCATAGTAAACAGGTTGTGAGGCTCAGCAAACGTCTGTATGCTAATTAAAGCTATATAATTTACACTAGTATGTAATTGTAGGCATCTCAGTACTAAGTATAAGATATGAGATCTTCCCATGAGTCAAAGCAGTGATTTAAAGATTTTACCACATATAAACCGGTTGTTAGCTAATTAGCACTTATTGTAAGTAACTGGTTCTAAGCTTCATCGGATTTTAACGGATAGGGGTCCTAAATAGTTGCTAAAAGAGTGATTGTAGATTGTCGAAAAGCAGACAATTGTTAAACTCGAGATAACTATTGCTAAAGATATGGATTAAAAAAAAGCGGACAGTCAACCTTTGTATGTTAATTAATAAATAGAATCTAAATTAGCATAGTCTAGACCCAGCTAGACAGCACACAATTAGCTACATCAATAAGAAAGTGAAACCGTCGCAGCGTCTCGTAAATCTCTGTTGACGCGTATTCAGTGAAACGTGTACAATTAATTTATGTAGTGTAAGCCAAATGGGCGCATCTATATGCAAAACCTCGGTGTTCCCTGCTTGCTTGGCTACGGAACTGGGGCGTGGCTTGTGCCAAATTGTCTCTGCTGGCTTATCTAGAGTACTATAGCCAGCACTAGCTGCAATAAACTTGGGCATTCCCGCGATGTATGGCTCCAAAGGCCTCTCTGTATGTACTTTATTCGGATATTTTGCGGTTCATGTTATTTCATCTCGGTTTATGAGGGTAATGAGTGACCTGTTTATTTATTAGCTCAGCTTGGCCCCTACTGTTCCCTTTCTATGAAACTTTCGTATATAAATCATAGGTAGGCATTAGGGAGCTATAAAAACTGCATAATTGTAATCTACGCACTGTCCCTCTGTAATCAGGTTTATCACCTTTTTATTACATTTTAGGCATAATTACTTAACTTCATTCTGAATGAATATTAAAATTTAATTTCGCCTAAAACCCCCGATTGGAAATTTTCTCGAAGCACTTAACATTTTATGGCACTTTACAGATTCGTTGAATGCCATCAGGCTATTTTAATCTGTCCTGAATATTTCCACTCGTAAGGACGAAAAAATGCTGTTGGCACTTCTCAAACAGTTTTTGGACAACAAGATTTGGTATTTAACCGTACTTTGTTGACTTGTGCCAGATACAAGTACTTGTCTGTTTAAATAATTATTCTAATGAACCAAGAATTTTGTTCTTTTAAGGTAAACAAATGACCCTGTTAGAGCGTTGTTCTGAATACTCGTTACACTTTTATGGTCTTAGCTGGTCGGAATAGATATACCCATATCTAAGATATCTCGGTGAGTTACCTATTCCTATTATCGGAGTACAGGTGCCTTTCCACACATAATCCCTTTTCTAACAACCCACACGGGACAAGATAAGAGAATCCTATTCTCAGGCAGACACGGCCGACTCTATAGGCATACTAATTTAGATAGAATCTGCTATAAGTAACGATTGCTCAGTTACGATCCCTCCTTCAGCATTTGCGAAATTACTTACACCTATCTACTTTATTATAAGAGTCATAATTGCTACTAAGACTTACGTAAGCACAGGTCATTACCCTACTTAGTCTATGACTGACTACTTTATTATGACTGGCCATCTTTACACTATTGTAAAGAAAAAAGATCAATACTTTTCATATTTAGAATCGCGTTACGCAAGAAATAAGAACAAAATATTACTGCAGGTACTTACTGACATAATGCTATAATTTAATAATAGTTTAGTACTTTCACTGTGCTTAGATAATGTAATAAATGTGGTCTGTACAATTTCGCTTGAATAACTTTTACCATATTTTGCATTACATGCCCTCTGCAATTTCACCCGGGTCTTTTTTGGACACATATTTTCTAAACAGAGTCTTTTTAGGATGTAGAGGCGTAATATGAACGATTTTTGGATATGAAATTTCTAATCGATTAAAAGGGGGATGAAATTTTGTATGACAATATAGGACAGCGAAGTTACAGAAATTAGCTAGTACGGAAATAAGTAAAAAAAACATCGCTTCAGCTTTATTATATTAATACAGATATCGAAACTATTACGACAGAGGCCAGTGTACAAAAAAATATTATCAAATCGACGTCCGCGATTGAGTTCGTCACGATGTTCGAGTTTCTATTTTATTTTATTTTATCGAATCTCATTTTATTTAATTTCACTAATGTAGCATAACGGGTGAACGACAGACATAAAATTCTATTGTTGCCGACGTTATGTCAGATTTATGTAAAATTGACGAAATCAAACTAGTTTATCGAATGATTGTGCGGTTTATTTATATGATTTCGTGAAACGTGTTACATTTAACACTCATTTTATAGTCGTTGTGGTACAAAAACGCAGAGTCACTGGTACTATTTAATTTTACCATGACTGAAATTTTAAGAAGAGGTTGTAGAATTATATCGCTAAGAAGGATTGCTTATTAGGTTAGCTAGTTACAATCATCATCTGCAAAGTGTTTTTCCAAATGTATTTGGGTCGGCTTCAAATCTAACCTAAAGGACATCAGTTTTTTATAAGGCGCTACTCTATATTTGCCTCCACAGTCCAGTTACTGGGTAATACGATAGCCCTTGAAGTCTAAGTACCCATTATATGACTGACAAATGAAAATGTGTATCTAAATAGTACTCTACCAACTTACGATTAGATATTAGATTATACTCAGAGCTTCACAATTGTGAAGGATTTTTCGGGTTGATTCAACTACAACACAAACAAAATGCATTAAATACACGCTCGCTCAAACCCTAATATGATTTCAACCCCTTTCCCTTAGTCAATTATAAAGACTTGCTCAGAACAATGGGCACCAGATGCATTCTTCATTTTTCTTCCACCCCCCATATATCGACGTTCGGCACGTTTTCATTATACCATGTTCGATTCAAACGACACAGTACATCAGCAAAGTGGATAGGTTTGCAGGGCCGTCAAATATAATTTAACCTTCGAACACACGTAATTCGAGACACAATAGAAAGACAATAGCAGCCCGACAGCCGGCTGTCGCTTGGTCGTTGAAAGGTTAAGGTTTTCTTGAACACAGGTGGGTGTCTCCAAATGAAGTTTAAAATAATTGAAGAATTCGTTATTTTCTACTTTTAATTATTATTTAATAGAAAATATCCAGTGATTTTTTAGAAAACTTAAATTGTACGGCCCTGTTTACTTATCTACTTGCCTGACTGTACACAAGTACTCAGTACATAAAGCTCTATCTAACTGAATGTTTTTTTGCACAGGTGCGGCCGCGGCATCGCGTTTGTATGTCGATGCAGTGGGGAAGTTGGGCAGGCAAGCACAACAGGGCACATGGGGAGGATGCGCCGATATAGGTACGCAATATATTATGTATGTTATGTTTTATGATTTGTCTGGTAATAGCTGAACACGGAGGGGAGGAACCCCTATGTTTTTTGTAAATAGGGGGGAGACTGGAAATTATGAACTATTACAATGACTATTAGCTGCTTATTTTTCTACAGCACCTAAGAAGCCATTTATGAATTACTTCATACGAATTTCATGATCATTTCCCTACAGGGAGACATATTTTTCAATTATAGATACAAAACTAATTAAACGAAAATAGCAGTTTCAAAACAGATTTTTTTAAATTACCTTTCTGTTAACAATTAATTATTTTATGTATTTTTGTGACATCAACCCTCCCTCTTTGTCACATAATGTTACACTTCTTTAACCGCTCCGTAATTGTGGCTCTAAGTAGTAAATTGGTTATTACTATTAGACATAAATATTATTAAATATTCTAGTATGTTTCAGACTAGCAATAATACTGATATCGTATAATTAGCTACCTACTTTTGTTTTTAATATTCCTGAATTATATGAAAGCTTTTGTACTGTAATATCATTACATCACCAACATCACAAACCTCGAACTAATTCCTATTTTATTAAAACTTAAGTACATAGTATACTTGCTATATTTTATAAATGAAACTATAGTGTACAGTTTCTTAAATGATCAGAAACGTTGTTATTTAATAACAACCTATTAATATTTTAGTTACGTTGTCCTTTGAAAAATAATAAAGCCAAAAATATTTCCAATCAGACTCTCAGTCTTTAGTTAATGGGAATGGATTCCGTTTGTCTAAATGGATAAAACTATAAAAATAATTAACAATAACAATAATTTTCAGGAACTGCCCTAATGAAAGTCGTCGAGGTGTACCGAGAAATACAAGATCAACAAATGAATATCGTAAGTTTCATATATAAGCAAAACTAACAGGAAAGATAAACATACTGTTTGTACCTACATCTTGGCCTTTGTCCTCGTAGAACTATCTCTAATGTCCCTATCCAATAGCCTGCAAGTTATTTGTTTGTTTCAGCTAAAGGCGTTTTACGTAGATCTTCTGGTACCCTTGGAAACTAATCTGGAGAAAGATACAAAAGTAGTACAGGTCAGTCAATAAGGTTTTTTCTTTCTTTCATAATCTTTTATGTGAATAGTTCCAAGTTTCAAGGGATTGTTTACCGGATAAAGGGAATAGGGTACCGAGTTCAAATAAGCTTAGTATAGCACCCGTGAGATAAGACTTTCTATTAAAAAAGTTTTGACAAAAGATACCTACCACAGTTCGTATATTTTTACAAATGGCGTTTGTTTGTTCGACGAGCTGTGACTACGTTCTTTCTTGTAGCACTTCAAAAATAACTTAATCCGACGATGATAGTGGTAGATTCTATCGAAAACAATATCAAAGATTTGGCATCGTTCCTTGTCGCTTCACTCGAAATTCTAAACTAGTTTCCGAACAAAAACTATTTTTATTGACTTGACTTCATTCAAAAACTCGAGCACCGAACTACGATATTGTTATTTTCATCACAAAATTTCGTTGGTACTAGGAATTTCATAAAATCGAAAGATATGACGTACGAGAACTAGTGTAGTTCACGAAACAATTGAAGTACCCTGTTCGACATTCAAATATTGGTTTGGTTTTCAGTCGGAACAAAAGAGGTTTTTACAACAACACAAACTACGGTCAGAGAGCTACAGTAAGGCGGCAGCCACAATAAAAAAACAACGCAAGAAGAAACCTAATGTCACCAAAGTTGGGACCGCGATGGATAAGGAGATGAAGGTAAAGAAATACATCACTCTTTTTATACTGAAGACTTAAACGAAAGTGGGTGTAAACTCGTCAATGTATGTTTACAAAGAAAGTTGAAGAATTTCCATAGTTTTCTTACGTACTTAATTTTACAATTCAGGTTCAATCTGTCGTTGCCCTACAAGAATATCTATTTGTATGCTATTCTAGACTAGACCATCTAATTTATATTGAGAGATTTAAATTCTACCCATATTCCTATTCAATGGTAATAGGAAACTAGTATTGCATGTATTATTCAAATCACAGTATTGAAACTAGAGGAATATCAGTACATATAACATTATCACAATGACTCCGCAGTAAAATATTTTCACGTAATAGCAATAATAATAGTTCCTATACGTACGTTCTGGTATAAATATGAAATTCGATGCAGTATATGCTAATAGACTCGTCCTATTGTATGGTAGACATTTTGATAAATAGTGAACCCATTTAGTAAAATTATAGTAGTAATAATAACATGTCGTGTAACCAAATTAATATTCGACTAATATTAACGTACTTTCTGTTAAATAAGTGTCATCGCAAACTTACATATTATTGTATACAGTACTGTACAATTCAGCGACGCGTTTCAAGAATGTAGAGTTTTTTAATGTTTAAAAGTTATCTACTGTAAAATACAACCAATAGCTTATTTTAGTAATTAATCGACGATTTTTGATGTATTTAAATGCTGCCATGCCATTATTCAGTTACTTTAAAGTTATTCAAACCATGAAAAGTTCAGAAAACGTTTTATAGACGTTTTGTAGGAAGAAAATATTTATAGATTACGTGCAGATAAATACTACCGAATGCATGCATTTAAATGTATAATAGAACTAGCTTCTGCCCGCGGCTTCGCTCGCGTTAGAAAGAGACAAAAAGTAGCCTATGTTACTCTCCATCCCTTCAACTATCTTCACTTAAAAAATCACGTCAATCCGTCACTCCGTTTTGCCGTGAAAGTAAGACAAACAGACAGACAGACAGACAGACAGACAGACAGACACACTTTCCCATTTATAATATTAGTATGGATTAACTGAAATCTTACCTTTCATCTTCACTGCTTATCGTGCTGCCTCAGTCCACGGAAAATCTGGATTTGAAGAATATACGATCACGATTGCCTCCATATTCGGTAGACTGTCTGATAGGGCTTTAACAAAACTTTTTCCATCGCGATAGTACTTAATAATTACTAAGGTCACCATTTTTCTAAAATTGCACTTTTAATGGAAACACTACGAAAACACATACAATAAATAATTTACTGTCAATAACTTACTTAACGTTTAAAATACCGACCGCTGATATAACCACGATTATTTTGAACTGTGTCGAATTGATATTTTTTGTATAATGTCCGGACCAATAAAGAATGAGAGGAAAAACATTAAGCAATTACAAACTACGTGCATATTTTCTATTACGTAAGATGAATTACACGCAATTACGTAATTTTTCAACTCTATTTCAGTTCTGTTTTAGTTCATTGTCAATTAACAAATATTACAAAATATTACTTGAAATATCACAGAAATTGCAATATTATCATAGTCCGTACACGAGTTCACTATTTAGCGATTAAATCTATATAGACCTTGCTTCACAAAAATCAAACAAAATGCGGGTAGCTAGTCAAAGTAAAATCAAATCTACCCACATAACCTACTTTACGAAATATCTCGAACGTTCCGATTAACGTTAGACTAACCTTATTTCGCACAAATTCCTTTAGAAACTTGACAAATTATATTCTTACAATTTAATTAAACAAGTCTCCAATTCATGTATACTGACAGTCCCGTTGTCCTGTTACCCAATGAATAGGGAAATGTATTTCAAACAATGAAATTAGTTTGCCAAACTGGTATTAACGTTGTACTGTTTTTACAGAACATGCAGATACTGGAGGAAGAGAAAACTAAATTGGATGCGTTCTGCGAACAAAGCTTGAAGAACGTAAGTACACTAGAATCCACCACACCACAATACCACACAAAGTGAAACGAACAATACTGTACTTGCAAAGTTTTATTGGTCTTTGAAGCGTATATTCAGATAACTTTCTTTGTTAATTGAATTGCAGATCGAAGACTATATTAAAAAACTTGTGGACAAAGTAATCTAATTCAATTGTGTCCGCGTGTAATTTTATAGCCTATAATAAACAGCATTCCCGTATAATTTAGCGGTTTATTAATGAAAAAATATTTTATTGAAACATAAGTTCCGGCGATAACCGCCTTCATACAATACAAGTAAAAAACAGACTTTCCAACTTTATTAATTTAATTAACATAGATGCAGATCATGCAGATATTAAATATTTCTGCAGACTTAATTCAGTAGGTACATTCAATGTTCCAATATGAATTGAATACTTCTAACTTTTAATTTCACTGTTGTACTTACCTTGTTTGTATACTCATTTATAAAATCTTCATGCACAAAAGGTATAAAGGAAAATTAAATGCTTTAGGCATTCTCTACCACTCTGCCAAAATCGAAGAGATCACTTGACAGTTGAATTGCAAAACAAATTTTGAAGATAAACTTACAAAAATATGAAAATATAAACCAGTTTCATTTCTCTTGTCAGTCAGTTAGTTTGTTTATCATATACAACAACGGCCTTTCTCAATAACTTGCCTATCGGCGGATTTGGCAACTGGTGGTAGAATTTTGACAAATTATTTATGAAACTAATGTCAAATATATCTAGTTGATCTTCATTGAAGACGGAGGTAGATTTTGTATAAACCCACATCTTTCTTCACCAGGCTATGACACAAGAGCGTCGTCGTTACGGCTTTGTACTAGAACGACAGTGCAGCCTAGCTAAGCATTGGTTGGCTTACCACACTGCTGGCGCGGCCGCCTACAACTCCGGACTAGATGAGTGGCTCGAAGTGTCCCGGACCCGCGAGTTCTTGCCTCCCAACGTCGAAGCCATGTTTGTCAGCAGAATGAGAGTAGGTTTTTTGACTTTTACCTTAGCAATTACAATTTACCTTAACCTTCGTTCCTCAACTTGCCGAGACAGTCTCGCGGTTTGTAGTACCGAATGTCGCCTGTAGAAGTTTTGCCTTTTTTTAACACTATATATTTTTTCCTCAGCTCGCTAGCATTAAAGCAACAATCTATCAAATATTTACGCGCTCATGAAACTGACTAATATATGAAGATACATATCCTGTGATAAATAGTTACATAATAATAATAAAAGTTTATTTAAGTAAAGTGTCGCTTGCACTGTCAGCGACCACTCTCTCTCAATCTACTAGATTGTTGCAGAAAATAAAGATTGTTCTTGGTGCTTGTTGTTTATTTATCGCTAATCGTGTCCAGTTTGGACTTTTTATTTCTCTTTCGAAAAAGACCACATATCTTTCTTTTATGAATAAAACAGTAAATACCTGCAGTTTATCCATTTAAAGAAGATGCTCTCTGTTCTAAATCAACTTGACGTTTATTAAAGTCCACGATATGACTCGAGTTTCAAACCGTGAATTCGGTTTATGAAAAAGCAAAGCGACATTTCAAAGCTGCATAAATATAAAAAAAAATTGTATTTTTTGAAAAGAGAAGAGCAAAATAATTAACTACCATACAGTATTTATCTTGCACATCTACAGTAAATATAACGCACTAATAAAACCTGAAGCATTAAACTAATTAACATTTTTATGTAGATGAGTGGCTACCGGATAAATGTGGCGAAAATTTTAACTCAAAAGAGATAAACGTAAACGACCAACATAATGCCACGTTTCGACTCCAAGTCCTGCAGTATGAGGTCATAAAAATCTGTCTGACTAACGTAAAATTATTTTATGGACCCTTACTCGCTATACAGCCCGATTAAACTGTCGTATTCCTTCAAAATGACAAGTAGAATCGAAAAGTAAATTGTTAAATTACATAATGGTTCAATAAGAATTGTGTCTTCTACTGTAGTTTCTACGAATAAGACATTTAATGGTTGTTTATCTGATCTTGTTAACGTTTTATGTGTTTGAAAGGTATAAACCTGAACTCAATTGCAGACTGGCTCAATGCTAAGCTTCATCTTAATTGCAGATCAAAATCTGCATAGTTAAAAGTTCCGTCATAACAAAAACTCCTTGACTTTGTTTACAGCAAGTGTCATTCTGGGCTGATGAAGATGTGTACGCCAGCCCTCGTGTTGGTGACGATGATGATCGAGCTTCAGTTGGATCTGCTTTACGTAAAACTAGATCTGTGGATGCCTCATGTCTTGATGTCAGGTCCATTGGAGACTTGGGATCACCAACTCAAGGGTTATCGAGAGCTAAATCTGATTTCAACCTTCAAGCCACCTCGAATAATGAAGATCAAGGTAATTTTACAACCCTAATGATATAAGAACCATTAGAAATGTGAAAACAAAACGAGAAAAAAATATGAAACTGGTTACACTCTTCAAGAGATAATTAAACTCTTAGCTTCTTACTAATAATCGCTGCTTAAAGTTATGACAGGTTTAAATGTCAAAAAATGAATGGTTACTCAGGCATTGTTCATGACATAACTTTACACAGTGGGCGTATTAGAGTGTAAACAGTTTCATATTTTTTCTTTACCATTTTACAATAGACTTTATGTATTTGCATTTCTTTTGCAGTAACTGACACTCGCACAGCAACCCGTCCCTCATCTCTTGCCCCACCAACCTGTACTACACGAGACCCACCATTAGTCCGAGCTTTATACGCCTACGCAGCTGCCGGTGACAACCAACTGAGCTTCCAACAAGGCGATGTACTAGCCCTACTAGGAGAGAGGACTAAAGGGTGGCAATATGGCGAAAACTTGCGGTCTCATCATGCTGGCTGGTTCCCTCTTGCTTACACAGAACCGATCCCTATTGATGAAACTGGGTGCGTACTTTATATTTTACTGATCTGGGGTGTTTATTCTGCTTGATCGTTTTGTCTGTATAAACTATAATACAACTTGTAAACAGAAGGGCAAAATACGTTTACATGTAATCCGGGGTCAGTGAACACAAGGCCGCGGCTACTACAGGATTGAGGAATTACACAGGAATGTTTCAGACAAGATCAAAGCTGCAGAATACCCGTTTGTCATACCTTAAACACATTCCTACATTCTCGCGTAACATGATCGTAATGTAAAATAGCATTATAATTCTTATAATGTTAAAAGCGTTACAACTTAGGTAGTCCTTGATAATTTGACTGAGTGTCATCAGAATGTTACCATTTTCGTTAGAAACTACTCGACTTTTTCATAATCGTCTTAATTATTTTCACAGAAGTTCACCAGCTCGGTGGAGCGTAGTACAAACTCCTTCTGAAGCTCCCCCGCCAGCGCCCATGGCACATGCGCAAACTACGCCTTCTGGCTCAGTGCATACGCACTCGCATCCACCTGCACGCATGTTCGGAGATACCGTCACAGCTCATCATGTTACTAAGGTTGGTAATCCATCAATGTATAATTTACGAACAGATTTGTACAATGCACATGCCAACTATACACACTAAAATTATACATTGATTTGTAGGGTCGTCTCGGAAGTGGGTCTCCAGGGCTGCCACCTACTTTACCAGCGCCATCACCCAGTAATCTAAGTACCTCAGCGAGCGCCACATTCCATGCATCTACCCCGGCTGCAGGTGCAACTACTGCTATAAAGAACTCCACGTCTTCAGCCAGTTTCACTACTCATGCTGTCATAGAAACAAGAAGTTTTGGGCCACAGACACTACCTATGCGATCTCAGGTATATATTTATCACACTTCCAAATAAGACAACACTAATCTTCCGGATTTCTAAGATCTATTTTTTTTTTCTTGACTTTGCAGGTGGCCCAAAATAAAGCAGGACCAGCTAAAACCGTAGTTAGTGCTGTTGGTGCTGTAGGAAATGTGTCACTGCATAGTTCAAATGACTCAGGCTTCTCTAACGAACCACCACCACAGCCTGACGTAGACTACAGTGATGAAGAAGCTCAACGACTTCGTGTGCCCATCAGGTACACATATTCTCTTACGTGTATTTGTTATATTGTATGAATTTATGTTAAACTCCCTGCTTGACTTTTTTCGTTGCTTTTGTGTAGTTATGCTAGTACCATTCATTTTTCGTTTTATTTATTTTTGTAGTAAATCTGCTCAACAAAACGACAATAGAGCGTACCTGCTTAAAACTCAAAGCTTAAAGCGAGGTCCTAGACCCAATAATACCGCCAATGGATACTTGACTGACGATCAACAATTGATGCTACGCAACATGTTGGATATGGACAAGGACTCCC
Source organism: Athetis lepigone (assembly GCA_033675125.1). Lineage (NCBI taxonomy): Eukaryota > Metazoa > Arthropoda > Insecta > Lepidoptera > Noctuidae > Athetis > Athetis lepigone. The sequence continues at coordinate 10,105,165 of CM066236.1, forward strand.
AAAAAGTGAAAAGGACTAAATCATTCTGGAAATTTGGACGCACTACTGCTGAAGAGATTATGGAAGGAATGTCGCTCTGGCAACATCGTGATATTGTTGACACCGTACCAGAATATAAGAAGAGGCTTTTTGAAAAGATGAAGAAAGAATTGCGACCTGCACCAGATATTCCAAAACAAGCAAGCCCTGAAAAAACGACGCCCGCTGAAAATGGACAACCACCGCGTCCAAAAGAAACGATTGACAGGAAAGACATGAAGGGAGTTAACGGCATACGACAAGCCAAGAGCCTAGGGTCAATCCAAAGTGAAGAAAGAATTGAAAAAGGTCGAAAAGCAATGGATGGTTACCAACAAACTCAAACTATGAATAAAAAAAGTATGTCGGAGAAGTCGATAATTGAAGAAAAACATGAAGATTTTATCCCACGAAACGAGTCAAGGCACTCAGATTTAACCAACACGAGTACAATCAAAACAAACTTTGAAAACAGTTTCTATAACGATGAGAACGGAGATGGCTTTGTAATGAAAACTGTTAAGCGAAGAGAAATTCTGCAGAAGTATGACAATGACAGCAGCTCGGACGTCAATTCTGTTGCTTCAAGCACTGATCCATATGACTGTATAATTGTAGATGATCATATGAAATCACGGAAGCAGCAAGAAATGGATAGACGTCGGCAAACGCAAATGGTCGAAGAAGATGTTAAGAAACGCAAAGAGAACGCTTACATGCCTGAATTTGAAGAAATAGAGGTAACGCCGATAAAACCACATGTACGTGCCACATTATCTTCAGAAAAAACTAAAAACTCCCCTCATGAGCGAAGTCCACCGAAAACTATGGAATTCAAAACTTTTAAAGATAACTCGAAAGAAATTAAGACGTTTTCCGCATCATCTGAAACGCTAAAGTACAAAGACAACGAGCAACACACTGATCGTTATGGTATCCCCATTGAACGAAACAATAACGATGCTCGCAATGAAGACATTTATAACGGACATGATGAAGGAACCCTAAAATATAAAAAGCGCTCAAGCAACGAAGAAAAGAATCATGTACAAAACAATTTTGAAAACGGAAAGAACCATAAAAAAGAATATCCACAGGCTGAAACAAGAAACCAGAAGAAAGACGGCAGACCATACGATCCAAATCGTGAACCAAGGATTGATTACTCGCTAGACAGACGCCAAACAAGAAAAGAATTCACTGATACAAGAGGCAGAGATCCAAAGAAAACCAGAGCGAATAGAAGTTACGACGACAGCTCTTTACCGCATAACGGACGCAGAGAAGAAAGATACTATGAGTCGAACATATCGTACTTCAGCGACCAAGAACGAAAATCTTCGCGGTATGACTACGAAACCGATTCAAAGAAGGCAGAAAAGTCAAAGATCCGTCAAGAAGAGGCGAGGCTTGAAGCGAGGCGTTTTATCGACCGTCGGAGTGAGGGCCCATACAGCGAATCAGATGACCAAAAGTTTAACGAAGCCTTGAAACAGCAACGACCACAGTTGCTTCCTCGAACCAAGTTACTGAAAAGACCTTCGGAAGGAAATGAATTGTTGCCAGAGGAAGGCCACACTTTTGGGCCCTGGTATGATTTATGGGGACGCGAAACAGCCGTCTACAAGTAATAATTTTAGGAGGTTTGTTTTTAATTACTTTCTGATATTCTTTTGGTTACTTTTACTTTTGTTGGCATGAAATATCTTTTCGTTTTTGCTGCTTTTAGTCTAATTTGTCTCTGTTTGTTGTTTGTTATGTGCCGTATTTTAATAGAACTGAATTGGCAATACTCAAATGAATATTTGTATTACCCTTTATTAAACTTATTTAGAAATATCACCAAGTTTTTAATCAAAGAAAGCAGACAAGTTTATACCTTAAATCAATGTTAATAGGTCTATGAATAGTTAATTATATTATGTTAACATTTTCCATTTCTCCCGCAGGCCACAACAGTTTGCAACGGTGAAGTTAAGGAAAGCGTTAACAAATGATCGCTCATCGCCGGCCATCGAGTAATGTTTTATATGCGTATAATATAATATAATTATATTATTTTGTTAATTAATATTAATTGTAAATTAGAAACACCATGTATTTTGTACAGTTAAATATTCATAGTCTAACAAAGAAATATATCACAATTTTTTACAATAATCTAGATATTTGTTTTTATTTTTGATTTCCAAAACGAACCTTAGCATCTGTTAAATACAGGAGCCGATACAGTTATTAATAATAATAATAAAGATTTATTTTCTCACCACAATATAGGTACATTAGTGTTATCTATACAAAATACATATGAACTATATTAATATACTGTGGGAGACTGGTGCCTAAACTAGACGTGAGGTCTGTATTTCAGGACACCAGGTCTCCACCCCTTGGATAATGCTTACATTTAAATTTTATGTACTATGCATAGGTTATAAATTTAACAAATAAAAAAAAAAAAAAAAACAAGAGGAAAGAATAAGACTAAAGAAATTAGGAAAGTTTTTTTTTCCCTTACATTAATTGTTAGGACTTGGTGATTGGGTGTTTAGGAGGAACACGTGTGTTTGTGAATGGATGAGTGAGTGTGTGGGTGAGTGTGTGGGTGTGTGTGTGTGTGGGTGTGTGTGTGTGTGTGTGTGGGTTGTGGGAGTTTAAAAAGTGTTAAGCTAATTATTTTGGAACAGCAAGTAGTTTTTCTGTGTCTTCATAATTTAACTCCTGAAGCCAACTCGTTAATTTTATCTTGCATTTGGTTTTAGTGAGGTTATAAATTGGGAGTAGCTTATTTATTTTATTATAAAGAAAGCAACCAAGGTAGCAAAAGAATCGGTTGGAGGAAGTAGTCGAGAGCCGGATATGATTGCGGACTATGGGATCAAATCGTCTGCTTCTGTGGGAGATTGAGTGGTTGTAGTAAGTGAGGCCATGTTGTTTTATAACGGTTTGCACTATGAACAGCTGGCGAACAGTCAACACTTTTGCTTCCTTGTACAACATAGCCGTTGGATATTGGAAAGGACGAAATAACGACACTTTCAAAATGGCTCTCTGCGCTCGTTCAAGCTCTAGCATTGTAGTTTTTGTAGCACCACCCCAGGACGTAATGCAGTAGGTCAGTAGAGACTGAGCTAGAGCCGAGTAGACTGATCTCCTTAGCTTCTCGTCTGCCACGTGCCTTAGAGTTTTGAAGACATACATAAGTTTCCGTAACCTACTGCTAAGGGTATAGATATGTTTTCTGAAGCTTAAGGTGCTGTCTAGTATTACCCCTAGGTACTTTGCACTAGCTGTTTTCTGAAGTGTTGACTGAAGTGAGTTATTAACTATTCGTTTTTTAAATACAGTAGACTCGCGGTAATTCGAATCTTAAAGGTCTAGTAATCCGAAGTGCGTGTCACTGATTACACTATAAATTCTATTGTAAGGAATAATTACACAGGTTATAATTTGCTGGAATACGAGATAGACTTTTTGGGACTACAGTTTGGTTACAGACTCTTGGTACTCAGTAGTCAGGCAGCTCTGTTATCCAACAAATTCAATAATTCAAAATCGCCTTGCAATAAGTTTGTCAGATTACCGCAAGTCAGTAGATAGATACAGATAGCCACCGTTTCGTAAATGACAACCGTAATTCTCCCAAAAGCCACTCTTACATCCTACCGCATCGCTGAAAACATATCTCCAGTAAAATTAAATCAAGGCACGACTCGTGCAGTTTGTCGCAAAAGAAAAATCAACGTTCAATTGGCCCCACGCGACAATGACCGATGATTTATTGCGTTTCCCGTCCCGGTGGGGATCGCAGGAAATGACGGGCCGTCGCGTCGCTGTCTCGCCGAGAAATATTTCGTCGATATGTTACGTTCGTGCGACTCTCCTGCCGTCAATTATTCGAATAAGGTTTAAGGAAGTAAAAGCCTTATTCGTGGCGTCCACATCCGAAGGTTCAGGGACTATTTTATTAAAGCTGGAAGATATAGTGGATGCTTTGGGTTGTTAAGCTTATCTTTAAGGAGATTGAGGAGTTTAATATTGTGTTGACGAAAGTAAAAGTCTTACGGAAACTGGTAAGCTGAGAAAGTAACTTTGTAAGTATGCTTCATAAATATTTATTTACTAATATGTGTGTGATTAAAAATACTATTATAGGACACGAACAAGAGGGTTATTGGGGGCTGTCGGGAAAACTACTAACCGCAGATAGTTCTCACAAATAGAAAAGCTATGCTCTTTAAATTTATGTCCTTGCAAATATACCTATCTACGAGTATCTACGTCTACCACATAATAAACAAAAAGAAACACAACTAAACCAACAATTAACACCCAACTATAGTTTGGGCAAACTGTTAATTTTCCCGGCAAATACGGGGAGCGCAGAACATCGTAAATCGATCATCTGTCAAGCTGACGGCCTACGGCGTTGATAGAACAATATGCCGATACCACTATACCTCTACGTAACGTGGGTATAGCTATTTATAACTGTGTCATACTTTCTTATAAATGTACAGTCAAAATAGCTCTACACTTATTTATTAGTTCCATGATAATGTTACTAAATTTTGTGGATGATTTAATGTCAGACTTTGTCAAAAACTAAAAGTCTTTGCGCAATGTATTGTGAAGAGTAAGTAACTAAGAAAAAGCTTTTTTGGAAATTCTAACCCTAAAGATGTAAAATAAGAGATAAAAGTTTCGACACCAAGGCAAAGCCGCGGGCGAAAACTAGTTATCCATAAATTGCTAATAATGGATGATAGGTTGCTGCATAGTTAAGAAATGGACGACATAGTTAAAAATTTATAATCCGCTCAGTGTGTCGCAAGCCTAAAAGAAAATAGACTTCCGTCTTCCTTAATGTTCTATACTTCTTTATTTTATAATTCTGCAAAACTTCGACATTGCAGCTAGTAAAGAATTCGCAATGCAATGTAAAGCGAAACCATAGAGAAAACTAATTTGCTTACTCGCATAAGCTGATTACAAAATGTACGCTGCAGGCATTCAATACCACCTGCGTTAATAATATTAAAATAAAATATTAAAAAAAAAACCAAGCGCAATCTGCTTCAGCAAAAAGTTTAATAAGCCAACTGCAGCCCCAAAAGTGTTCCATTCACCCTAACATCAGTATTAAGCACGCCAAATTAAGCTGTATTCAAAAGAACGTGTAACGCATACCACGGTTCATAAAACACCTGAGCATGTAACATGTAACTCACAGTAGATAGGGAGTATTAAAGAGCTGTAGAAACGCCTACGTTTGATACTAAGAGCGAGGCTTACGTTTTTCTTTGTAAAGCAGCTGAGAAAAGCGCAAAAAGCGGCTGCGATTATATTCCGCCGGAAGCTCGACCCGCTATGGCCCTTCAAAAGGAGCGCAGCAATCCAGACTTAAAGGCGAAATCTTTGTTAACATAATAATATGGAGGTAAGCGAGTATGTGTAATTTTGTTTTTCGTATACGAGGTATTTTTACCGTTTTACACGGCTTTACGCTCTGTTCTGTCTGCTTAATAATTTTCACTGACTTTTATCATACTAGAGAGAGAGTAGTACCTTCTTCAGTAGTATAAGAATAATGGTGTTTATAAAGTCAAGATAAACTCAATAAATATTAAATGTTTTTCTCTTGTAGACTGAGTGGTTCATAAGGAAGGTTTAGGTATAAGTATAGTGCATAATATTATACTAGACAAGCCAAACTTTTCAAAGATCTGTAACGCTCGTTGGGCAAAGTTATAATTATTGGACAAAGTTATATTGTTGTTTAAAGCTGGGGCGGGTCGCAAGTAAAGAAATAAGACTGAAATAAGCATAAGCAAAGGCGAAAAAAAAAACAATATTTTCAAAAACCTAATCTGTCTATATTTTCTGCAACTAACAAACCATTTCTATCTTCGAACGACAAATTGCAGCCACAATAGCTAGTTGATGAATAGCGCAACATGACAAACAAACAGAAGAGTCTTCCCGGCCCACATAAAATCAATTTGCAGTGCAAATCGAGCGAGGAGACCAATGCTTTCCAAGTCATCGACTCCCTTAAGCTCTGTGGCCTGGAAATTTCCACAATTTTGTAAAAAAAAATATGCAGTGACTTTTTAAATGCATGGCTGGGCCACGCGTCACCGGCCGCCCCGCATCCGGGATTTCGCTTTAATCCCACTGCAATAGAAAAGTTTGATATCAAAATTCGCTATTGCTGATTGTTTTCGTAATTGATTGAGGTTTTCATTTTCATTGCTTGCAGGATTTCGTGCAGTGAATAGAAAAGTTGCGGTTTGTTTGTTTGGAAATATAGTACTATGCAGTCTAACACTTGTTTCTTTGTATTAATTTTATGTATCTCTACAAGTACAGACAGCAGACTTTTTAAAATTTGGCATGATAATACTGTTTGACCTAGTTACCCATATTAGCATATTACATTACAACGCAACAGGACCAAATCTTCTTCAACCACCAAACATAAATGCGTGGTGCATTTGTATTAGATGCAATCAAAGCAAATAGGCTCAGACAACGCACCCGCGAATTAAGGCGTTCGTCTCAAAATCTCGTCTATATTCAAATTTTTTAAATGTAACTTAACTCGACACGGTGTTGGTGCTGCGCTACTCGTAAGCCAGATGATAAGCGGACAGGGCAATTTGGCAACGAAACCAGCCTCTATCACAATTCGATGCCAACCCGCACCGGCCTACGCGACATAGACCGTTATTTTAGTTCCGGTGGCCTAATTTATGTAAAAATGGACGCTTAATGAACGCCATTTTGTCCCAGTTAGTTCATGGAAATATTGATAATGAAATTTTATGACAAAAATATTTTGTTGCGTATAAACAATGGATTTTACTGGCTGTTAGCCGGTTAAATGTTTTGTACGCAAACACAAAGAGGTGAAATTATGTTGCCGTTTTCCGTTTTCGACACCCAAATTTAATTTTCCTGCTTTGGAAATATTGTATTGTAGGGCGTAGGTGACACCGTGACAGCATTCGAACCGAAATCGAAACAGACGAAAGAATAGCAGAATGAGGAAAAGTGAGTAACGTGTCAATCATTCGATTTGATCTCAATCATCTCGCGCACGGTTAGATACATCAACTGCCACAGCCCCGACGGTGTTATAGATTTCAATCTGTCAAATCATGTTTTGTACTCAGAAAAAGTTTTACGCCCAGTTACGTTCGCAATACGCTAGAGAGAAAAGTTTTTGCAGTTTGACAAAGGTAAACATGGTATTGGTGAAGCTGATAATGCTGTTATTTTTACCCGACTTTGGAAGTACTGTAGCGTTGCGTAACCACAATCTAATTTAATAAGAGCATAACCTCATTAGGTCTTAGATATACTTTCATAAACATGGCATAGCGATTTCTCCTCTCTATTTATTATTGTAGTTAGTTTAACAGTTGCAAGATAGTAACAGCAGCTGCAGTGCTTAGCCAAAAATTACTGACGAAAACACACTTTCTAAGTGAGGAGGTTAGCATTGGGACAAAACAAGAACCGAAACAAAACAAGAACCTAAAATATGTATATCTGTTAGAAACTGTTGGATTGGAACTGTTGAGATTAGGGATTGGGGTTGGCGTTTGGCTCAAGCCTTCTTGCTTTGTGCGACAAGAGGCCTTTTCTTTACTACTGAGCTATATTAGTATGCATATAAAGCACACTACGCAGCTGTTAAACTCTTAGGCAGAGTAAATCAAGTAGAACAGTAGGTAATTAAACAAATGAGAAATTTTTTAAAGCTTTCATTTTATCCTTTCAACACAAACTGCACTGCATTAATTTAAAAATGTTACACAATGGCTAGTTAATGTGTCTAGACCAGTGAAAAAGCGCACAAGTTGGAATTGACATTGCCACTTTATGGCGGCTCCGTTTGTTATTGTCCCACTTGTGTTCGAGCCAAGCGATGCTCAGGAGCCAAATACATTCCAAATAGGTACGTTACAAGGCCGGATAGCAGAATAGCATTGCATACTGCTGAGTCAGCGTCTTGTTACATTACTGATAACTCAAACGTAATAGATCTGGGCATTAGTTTGCTAGACGCACAGACGACGCATAGATTTATGGTTATCCATGAAAGTCGATTCTGTCTACTTTTGCAGTCATGGTTTCAGCACGCTTTAAATTCGAGTCTATCTTTTGATTGGAAAACTAACTTTTAAATGACCTAAAAAAAAATCTTTATAATTTTCATTTAAACCTTCGAACACACGTAATTCGAGACACAATAGAGAGACAATAGCAGCAAGACAGCCGGCTTTCGCTTGGTCGTTGAATGGTTTAACAACAAACACAAGTATATCTTACTGATATGTATAAAACTTTTAAAATGAATCGAATTAACGTAACAATTTCTCCTCGCGTTTATACTCGGCTCCGCCTGAATCCTACTTCCTTCCTACTATCCTACTATCCTACTTCCTACTAATATTATAAATGCGAAAGTTTGTGAGGATGGATGTATGTGTGTGTGTATGTATGTTTGTTACTCTTTCACGAAAAAACTACTAGACGGATTTGGATGAAACTTTACAGTAATTTAGGTTATTTATCTGAGTAACACATAGGCTACAATTTATAATGATTTGATGTAATTTTGATCATAATGAAACGATAAGTGTCAAAAGTCGGAAAAAAATCTTTCATCTGAGAGCTATCTTGGCGTGCGCTGCCTAAACCAATGGAGTTACATAAAAATGATGTACCGCAGGATTGTTTGTCTTAAATAGATCTAAATAAAAGTCCGCGATAGCATATTATCTACCTCTTATGTGCAAGCCAGTACGACCAAAATTGCGAACCATAAATTTAATTTAATTTGGTACTATTTTACAATGCACATATATTAGTATATAATTATCAAACTCTTATAAAAATGAATACATTTCTCACATTAAGTATATAATGAAGATAAACTTTGTCTTTCACACTAAGTAATTTGGCAGAATAGTTTAAAAGTTATCACGATATGATTGACTTGAACGGAGCGCTTAATGGCAAGCAACAGAACATCCACGATGAAAGGTGGCTATGTGAAAGAACTATACTAGCACCAAGAAATGAGACAGTTGCGAAAATAAATTAAATTATCTTGGGCCAAGTAACCAGTGATGCAACAACCCAACTCCATCCATCGACACAGTCATGTCATCTAAAGACTGTACGAGCTACCCCGGGGAGTTTCTTAACTCTTTGGAGCTATCCGGGGTGCCATCTCATAAGCTCGAATTAACCATTCAACGACCAACCGACAGCCGGCTGTCGGGCTGCTATTCTCTTTCTATTGTGTCTCAAATCACGTGTGTTCGTAGGATTAAAAGTCGGTATACCCGTTTCGTTAATGCGCAACTTGGACGCCCCGAGACTATGTAATGGCACTAGATTGCGAGTCATTGAACGAGGCACCAATTGTAACTGGAGAAGCTAAGGGTGAAAATGTTCCTAATTCACACATCCCAATAACTTACACTTCAATTTCAAATGTTTACAGTTCCCACTTAAAGCTGCATTTTCTATGACTATTAATAAATCTCAAAGGCAAACTTTGAAGGTAGGTAACGGGGATACATTTAGGCTCGCCCTGTTTTTCCCATGCTCACATGTATCTAAATCCTAAAATCTAGGTACATATTTACGCTGAATAAAAAAATAATAACATAGTATATGGGAGTATATTGCAGTAAAAACACAGATAATTTAACACAGATGTTCACCTATTCCAATTACATACATATTAATTCTTTACTTATTACAAAATCTATTAACAAAACGGCATCAAAATCCGTTCCGTAGTTTTAAAAATTTAAGCTTACATAGGGGCAAAGAAAGCTACTTTGTATTATACTATGTAGTGTAGTAATTAAATGCAAGTAACATTGGTCCGACCTGTTTATTAATCAGTGTTCAGTAATCCGTTTGTGCTGGATAGGATAATCTCAAGCCCGGGGAAGGACATAGGCCTACTTTTTATAAACACACCATACAGGTAAAGATTGATGAAGAAACCACTGGTCTTAGCATTTTGAAATTTGCAGAGTTCTATTATAGCTTAAAATTTAAAATAAGAATAGAATAAGAATAGAATAAGAATAGTTTATTTGCATAACATTCATTACAGTTTAAGTGAAGCCCTGACTCCAGAGCTAGATAAATAATATCTGTATTTCAGGAGTTAGTTTCTTCTTCCTAAATACATGGTGCTTATAGTATGCAATAAAATTATGAAAAACAACTAAAACTTTACATTACGAGAAATTACAATTAAATAATGAGCACTTAGAAAGGAATTCAGATAATTCCACCCTCAAGAGATTCCCTCTAAATATTAGGTATAGGAGTTCAAAGATTGTATGGAAACTAATTTTGAAGTTAGAAATTTGGGATGTACGATGTGAAGTTACTTAAAAAATATAAGTATTTTAAAATATCACGCAACTTAATGTGGCAGACCAAATTCTACGCGAGCGAAGCCGCGGGCAAAAGCTAGTATTATATAATTTAAAAAATCGCATTCCAAACCTATTGAATTGCTATTATCATCAGGGACTTTATAGTTGAACCCATAGCACCCAAACTAAGGGATTGTAAGTGCGGTCAAGCACAACAAAGTCCAACTATTTTTCTGGAACTTTACCTACGTGTCGCGTGAATTCAATAGCTACTTAAGATAAATAAAAAGTAGCAAGTAGTTACTTCCCGAAGGATACTTTGGCCTTCGGGTAGTCTTGGTCTGCACTTGAAAGCTGATACATATTGCATTAGCCTCCGTCTCGAGCTAGTTTGATCCCAACACATTGTTTTAACCCTCCATTCTGCGGTAAAATCCGACGAGGAAATCTTCGCCCGAATAACACGGAGTATCAACAATAAGTTTTTTTTTTATCAATTCAAAGAAGTTGCGAATCAGGATAGCGGCGGCTGCGGTAAGTTTTAAGTGAAGCGAAATTTTTAATTAGTTTCTTTAGACACAATCTGCGGAAAAATGGAAAAGTTTACCGTTGAATGTATGTTTTGCTAACAAAATGCATATTTTTAGATGCAATGGTTTGTTTTCTCATTTATTTTTTCGGTCATTCTCCGATTCGGCGTTATTTGCCTAATTACCGTAACCATTTTTATTTTTCACTGATTTACCTTAAACTCATTAAAATATGAAACTAGTAAAAAATACGAATTCAATAATAAATGAGGCATCGTTTAATTACTGGTAGTTTTCTAGTTATTGAGACTGAAAAAAATTATGAGTACGGTAATTAGAAAAGTTTAATATCTTATGCCACGGTAATTAGAAAGCACTGTCAATTTTAAGTAAAATGTGATATAATATAATAAAAATAACACACATTAATAATTTGTATACATCTATTTATATAAAATGAATCCCTATTTCCTTTTATCATCTTTGGACCGATTTCACTAATTCTTTGTTGTGTTTGTTATTGTTTGGAGAAGGTTCTTATGGAAAAAAAAATGAAAATTAAAAGGGTACTTTAGAGTAGTGTAGGTTAGAGTAGAGTAAGGTAGAGTGGGATATAGTAGGGTAGGCTAGAGCAGGCTAGAGTGGGATATAGTAGGGTAGGCTAGAGTAGGGTATAGTAGGAGTGAAGCCGCGGGTTCGTTTTCGCGTTATTTTCATACAGATTATTTACATTTTTAAATATTGATATAAAAAAACAAAAACATGTAAGAATATAAAAAACAGTAGCCCAACGGCATCGGGAACAGGGTCCCAGCTACCGGTGATCAGGGTTTCAGAGAGAAGAACTTCCTAACGATGCGAGCCGTGTCCAAAAGCTTCTGAGTGAAGCCCTAGATCCAGCCATCTGACGAGAGCCTCCTTAGGTGTTGGTCGAGACTCTTGGCTATTAAACCATTGGCAGAAACAACTATCGGCACATGACCGTTGAGTCCACATTCAACATGTCAACAATCTCGCGAGCCAAGTCGATACTTAATTTTTATTATCTTTCTCGGTCTTCACAAGGTTCTTGTCACGCGGGACCGTTACGTCAACGAGCATTGCGCGCCGCTCCAATCGATCCACCACCACTATAATTATCAGGCTTGTTTGCTACAACAGTCCTTTCAGTGATGATGTATCGACCCCAGTACAATGTGACATTGCCATCTTCAGATTCTACGAGGCCGGATCTCAGAGCAAGTTGCTGATTGATAATCCTGGCTACTAGGTTGTGCCCATTCAAGTCCTCTTTGTTAGCAAGACGAGAATAATCAGAGATAGTCGAATCGTTCTCCCGGCAGGTGACACGCCCGACATAAGTCAACCGTACCATCTTTCACAATAAATTCCCGATAATTCTTCGTCATGATAACCTCATCCATAATTGTACAGACAAAACCTTAGGTTTCCCCAAAGAGGTCACCAAATTGTAGCTACTAAACTGCCACTAAAAAGTCTACATCGGGCCCATGCAGGGCCTGGAAAAACCGCCCGTGTAGCGCCTTACTCTACCATACTTCCTCACGATCCTTTGCCTCAAGCACTACAAGTTTGCGCCAGTTCTCTTTAGTTAAGGAGAGCGGAGTGAGGTTCTTGACCACAGTGACCACATCTCGGATTCTCGGTGCTGACGTGGTTCCCCACGTTAAGTAAATATATGTTAAGGAAATATTCCCGGAGATACAACCTCCGGGTCTCGCGGTTGAGGAGAGACTTAGCATTAAGGAAGCCTCGTCCTCCACATATCCGCGGGATTATGTATATATCCCGCGGATATGCCTCATCAACTCATCACTGATGATCGCGGGTGATGCTCAACCGCGCTTTGCATGTAGATTGACTTCTGTACCCATCTATTTTGAGGCTACAGTTAGTAAATAAGAATTAATTTTTCATACAACGGTAATTATAAACATACGGTAATTAGTATACGGTAATTAGAAAACGATAGATTTTCTTAAAAATTTCGGAAACCAACAAAATATGCAAATACTAGCTTATTACAACGTACGGAGGCCAAAGTACTGCCTCGATTTACATGATCAACTTAGGTCTAACTTAAAAAATCAAATTTATATAATGTGAAACGGTAATTAGAAAAGTTTGTAACCAAGGTTACGGTAATTATATACAAGAACGCTTTATTAGCGGTACACTAACGTTAGAGACGTGCAACTGCTGATGTTTCGCGGTACACATGGAGGAGACGAGACGCGATCGGAAGTGGTGTGCCAAAAACTGTTTTTTAGGGGTGTGCACTCGAGAACAGAATATGTCACGGTAATTATAACTTTCCATCGGACATCCGATAATTTAATGATAATTATTTATAGACTGGTTCTAGTGAGTCAATATTTTACTATTCGATACACGTAGTTTAACACCATTTAAAAAGTTGAATAGATCAAAGTAAACCTGTAAGTCATAAAAATTACAAGTAAGTTTTAACATTAAGACAGTGTGCGGACACGTTACGGTAATTAGAGAACAGAGGTTTTTGAACTTAGATTAAATTAATTTAGTCTTAAATACTTTAAACAGAAGCCTGTGTTTTTGTTTATGGCTAGATAGGGATGCTATCTAACATATAAAAAATATTGGATGATTGAATATGATAAAAGTACGGATTATTCAAGCCCGGACACGTAAAATTTGCTTATCGGAGAATGGCCGTTTTGTAACTTAAACTTGGAACATTTTAGCTACGTACGCAATTGTACCTATGGTTACCTCCGTTCTGCTCCATAAAAGAAAATTGGGAAATCCGGAAAAGGGTTCAGTTTACAAAATTGATCCCAAAAACGCACTAAAATCTGTAACATAATAGAGCAGTAAAAATAGTAGATAGGTAAGGATAAGCAGTATACAGCAGGGTACATAAACCTGGGCCACAAACTGGAGCTCTTTATAATACAGCATTTTCCATGCGTCGAGTATGCACAGACGCAAAGTTGGCCCCTTTACCCTAACCCATTACCCTACCCATTTATGTGCGTAAAGAATATTGGAAGAATGAATTGGTGATAAATAATATCCCGTGTCTGTAAGTAGGTGGTGTGGAAGAGACGCATTATGCGGCGAGTCAAGTCGAGACAGACAGCCCTGCTGTGTTTACCCTCAGAAAGTAAATGTCAATAAAGTTCAAGAGCTTCCCCTCCGGGGGAAAAGTGTCCGCGTACTGAGGAGCCGTTGTTTCACTGGCTAGAGAGAATAATGTAAAATATATGTTCAGTTTATACGGAGGCCTTTTTTACTGGATAGGTTTCGTGTGGCCTTTTTAGTGATAAGAGTTTTTACTACAATGCAATTTATTCATACGAAAGTTGTTGCAGATAATAATTTAATTTTGTAAATGACACTGCCTACACTGATATTAGTTCCCTATGCACTAACATCTCATCAAAAATTTCAATTTCAAAGTAATCATATTTTTTTAATCTCATAAGCAGATACTTCAATCAAGTTTTGAATTTTTATTTCATAATTATTAAGTAATTAAAACAAATAATTTTAGCGAAATTTTTTACTTTGGTTTTAACCAAAATATTTTCAAAGAAAAACTCTTAAGTATAAAGATTGGGTGACGTGGGAAGTCGGTGCCTATTTGACAGTAAGGAAAATGTAATTTTCTATAATGAGATTTCCGCCCTCGTCTATATGAAGACGAATAATATTTAAAAGACGTCGACCACTTGTCATTCCGCATAAGTTGTAAGGGTCAATTGAATTTAGGACATTATTATGTAGATGTTCTTGAAAGCTTTCTTATCTGCTAAGAAGTTATAAATCTCTGGATAAGAAGAAAAAATATTATTGGCATTTTAAATAACATTAAGTATAAACGAAAGATATAGCATTTTGGCAAAACCGTGGGCACTTGTGTAAAGGAAAGCGGTATCATGCCTGCCGAAGTCAAATTTTTTTTTTAACCGCTCAAGTGCAAATGTGACTTCAATTATAATAGACTTCATTGATATCTCATGTTTCGAAATACGCGTAAGCCGTTTCAGGTAGTCAGAAGCCAGAAAGTCTGACTATCACTCTATCAAAAAATTCAGAAGCCCACTGGGTAATAAGTGGACGTCTGAATCCGGTTAGACTGGAAACCAATCCGAACATAGGATAAGGGAATAGGCTAGGAAGATGATGATGACATTTCCTCACCATATCAATCAGTCGAATCAATTGAAGTTATATCCAACAAACTTTTCAAAACGTTGCTGGATGCTAGCTTACGAATCTGAAGAAAATGTAGAAGAGGTTATCTCTTCTGACAGCTCGTAAAAACAATAAATCTTAGCAACAACAAACTAGCAAATAACTTCTATTTTTCAACAAAACTCTTTATGTAAAATATAAAATTGGAGCTCCAAAGCCATCATACCTTTCAGATTTATTCTGAAAACTTCACAAGTCACTCGTTTCTATCCTCCAAGTGCCAAAATTTACATCACTCGGGTCTCAAACACGTATTCTAAAAGCTTTCACAGATTTTTGTTTCGGCTACCCAGTTTTCGAAAGATATTACCAAGTTTTATAGCGGGATATAAAATTTTTAAGCTAACTGCGAGTACTGAACAAAATGTTTTGGCTTCTTGACTTTAATCTCGACAAGTTTCGTGTTAAATGTTTTATTTCTTGGGACTATTTAATGCGAACTCTTCCCTAATATTATGTTTAAGTTTAACACTCATCTTTATGTGTTTAACTGGCTGTCTCCTGTGAATTTAGGTCTTTGGTTATTGTTCTCCGGTCATGGTGTGATGTTTTGTTACTTACGAGTAATTGGTCAGATGAATAAACCAGGTAAAACTGTACTTCCGCGGGTTGGGAGGGGTAAAGGGGGTTCCTTGGACCCCCCCAAACCCTTTTCCAAACAAAGCAAACGCTTACTTTTAGAGTTATAATACCATACTAATCTAAACTTTAAACAAAAACTGTTCAGTGTTTGGTTAAAAGAGTAACATCAATAACAAGATATACATCCTCACAAATTTTTATGTAGACTGCTCTACTTATCCGCGTTACATGATTTTTGCTAGATATTTCTCTCTTAGCCCTTTATTTATAAATGAATCTGGTATTTAAATAAATTTATTGAAGCGATGGGAGCAAATATTAATTTCGATTCAAAAAATATAATTATTTATATCAAAGTAAGGACTCACTGTTTTAACGGTATAACAGATATCGAATATTTTGAAGGCACAAAGAGACTGTATTTTAGTTATTGAGAGAAATGGTTCAATGATTTAATATCTGAATGCGAGAGGTAGTTTCTAGGAATACCAGCTTATCGTACCTTTGTAAAAGAGCTCGTCTTTGATTAAGTAGTACCAGCATTTTCAGCCACCTATTTATGCTGTAAAGCAACTTTTCTGTGTTCTCGTTTGAAGGTGCCGATTTAGTTAGTTTTAGTTTCAACATTCCGCCCTCCCAAAGACAAATCTCTAGAGGCACGAGGCATCGGAAACATCAGGCCGTTAACTTGTTTACCATCGAATGACTTAAAAATATGTCAGATTACCGTTGTTATGTTTCGAATTAATATAAATTAATCAAGGCGTATTGGCAAGCGCAGCTTAGGATAACCTCCCGCCAGATGAACAGATAACCTTATCATGGTCACAGGGAATCGTTGGATGTGGGCGTCACAGAACCGCAGGCGCTGAAAAAAGTTGGCTTAGCTATATGACCAGCAGTGGACGCTCATTGGCTGATAATGAAGATAAACCCAGCCATGGCAAACTTCGAAAAGGGAGTAGTATGGTTAAATTTGTTTCAGAACCAAACTTAATTATGGAAATATATTGAAGTAGAATGCAGCAAATTGCCTTCTTCTACAGGGTGCAGTAGCAGGACGAAGGAACCCGACATTTGTAACCGTTTCTACTAAACGACTTGCTGAACCACCGGCGAGATTTATTGCACTGGTAATCGTTTACTTACACTGGTCACTTTGCACTGCATGTGCAGAATATTTGTAAAACAGAATGAGTAATGTATTCGCTAAACAAACCGCTTTTAATTCATGCGCTTAACTGTATCTCGCATAATGTATGCCTTTAACTTAGGGATGCCCTTTGCGTGGCGTGAACATACAAAAACAGCTGCGGCAAATAAATATGTACAAGTGCCTTTTACCGGTGACCAAATTACAACCAAACGTTCACCAATTAAAACTTTTTTATTTTAGCTGTAGGGACTTTATGTACAGACATCAACGAAAGTCGATTAAGATCGCGGTAGCTGTTTTGAATATTGTTTTGTATTACCACCACTGACTTCCGCATTTAAGTTTTATTTCTTTTTATTGTTCTTGAGGATGGTTATTTTTTTGTTTTTACTGTTTAACACCTGGAAAGTGCATCCCAATACAATTCCAACAAACCCTACTCCAACAACACCAAAGAGCCGTACACAAATTAAAATTATTCAAATCGTTCAAATAACTTAATTTTTTTTAAATAAAATAAATTCTAAAAATTAAACTACTGGGCTTAACTATGATATTTCTTTATAAGGCGAAGTGGCAACTATTTCGCATCAAACTAAAGAAGAAACGCGTAAATCGGATCATAAATCTCAGCGTAATCGGTGACCCTGTACATACATTAAAAAAACACCAATCAAATTGAGAACCTTTTTGAAATCGGTTATAAATATCCGGAATGCTAACTTACTTCTGCTACTAACCGTACCACAACCATTTTTAAAAGGTTCACCCTTGTTTGGCAGAACAACGTTTTGTCGAAAATCACTCCGGAGAATTTTAGTTAAAATAAAGTCATTTCGTAAAATTATTCATCTGACCGAATGGTTAATTGGTAGATTTTTATTAAGCATATTTCTTTCTTTAAAATAATGTCATTTTACCGAATTTTCAAATGCACTAATTTTATTTAAACTAATTTTTTATCAGACTAACTTTGGCAAAGAATGCGTTTAATTGATTAGCATCGTCAGTCCAAAATTAGGGCGCCCCGACTCGGGCAGGTTAGGTTAGAAGGAAGAAAAAATAAACACGATGGAGGTGGCGGGGTCTGTTCGCTCGCTTCGCTCGCTCACTACGACCCCGCCACCTCCATCGTGTTTATTTTTTTTAACTACCCAGAAGTAGGAGCCCCGCGAAGCGGGGCTCCGTCGACCATCCTGTTTAGATATTGGAATACAAATTGATGGAAATTTTGTTTTAGCCTAACATAACCGCACAACTTTAACCATGGATATCTCCGTAACAATGGAGTTCCGCGGGATAGGGATGGTATTAAATATTCGATAAAATAAATTTTATTCCACCTGAACATTACATCAAATGAATATTTAACCTTTTGATCAATAGCGCAAAGGTTGTTATCGCAAATAAATATTCGATGAAATGAAAATTATGTTAATCAATATTATACAAAGTGATTATTTTCTTAAACGTTGTTCGAAATAGTAATATTATATCAAAAGTTGTTCTGTGAAACAAGGGTAAACCTTTTAAAATACATTCACATAATAATATAATCTCGTGTCAAGTGATTTGATTGGCTGTTATTATTTCAGTCCGCAATCGCAATTACCATGAAATTTGACAGCGTGTTAATGAGTTCATTTTGTTGTCGATCACATTTCGAACTCGAATCAAACATCGAAATTTCACCAAAACTGATTATGACAAATTAATTCTCGACAATTGGCAATAAGATTAAAGTTTATTAAAGCGTCTCCCGCGGTTGCACCTGGGCCTTTGTTTACCGCTCTGTTCCCGTAAGCGTGATGTAATTTTTTTGACACAGCTGTCTGGGGCACGTTATTATTATTTAGTTAGGTATTTTTTATGTAACTTGTTTATTACTGTTTTTTGGTTTTATATCATATCGACTCGGCCACGGACTCGGCCGTGTAAAATAAAGGTTTTTTTTATTTCTTTCTATCCCATTACCTTTCTCGGGCTTATCCAACATTAAAAAACACGATTCCAATTTACAGTGGTTTCGGTGATTAACGCGTTTAACCAAACAAATTATATGATGCGACTTTCTTTGGTATATTTGGCATAATATTTGTGTGTTCAATTTAATGAATAAAATAATATAAATCTTATTCTAATGTCTAGAGTATGGTTTGTATTACCCAAGAATCGCAAATATTTTGTCAAACACGCCAAGTAACTATTGAATTATATCAGTATCGTCATTTAACTGATATTAAATTATATCAGTATCGTCATTTAATTTAACACTGTGTAAATAAGTTCATTTTTAGTTGTCGATCACATTTTCTCACTTCACCAAAACATCATAACCAGATGACAAATTAATGCTAGACAATTGGCAATAAGATAAAAGTTTATTATAGCATATTATTATTAAGACCGTTGCATTTAAAAGGTTAGTAGCAGTCGCCAGGCCGGTCGTAAAATATAATGAGAGGCACCACTCTCTGCTAATGACGGCATAGGGTTATGACGGCATGGTGGTATGACGGAATTTTGTGACACAAACTAACAAAGAACGTACACGTATTAAGACGAGGGGTAATAGCAGCAGGAAATGTGACATTGTGCCTTTATTTACTGTCGGTGCATATAATGAAAAAAACCAGACGAATTCGAGTCGGACTTATACAAAAGGTTCTAAAAAAACAATGTACAATTAAAAAAAAATGTGTATTTTGCAATCTAAAGGTTAAAAACTATTTTCGAAAGAATGTACACGTATTAAGACGGGGGTTATAGCAGAAAATGTGATGTTGTGCCTTTATTACTGTCGGTGCATAGGAAAAACTGAGGCGAATGTCAGCCGGAGTTGTGTACAAAAGGTTCCAAACGTACCATTGTGCAATTTTTAACAAACTTTTTCCAGGGTATTCGGACGTCTATGGGTAAAGAACTATTTTTTGACGTGATGTTTAGAATAAGTAGTAGATTCTTAACTTTCGCTTTTACCCTCTGCTGTTTGCCAGGAAGTATAAGAACCATGCTGCAGCAAAACAGTTTCAACAAGTTCAAATAACACGATGGACGACGTGAAAAAAAACGTATTTAGAATTCCTGCAAACTAAAAACTCACTACGCTACTACGGCACCAATAAAGTTGTATGTATGACATAAAAAGAAACTTTATGTTAGTTCGGGTCGAAAATGCGAAAATGAGTGTTAAATTCCAGTCGTGTGCGACCTTTTACGATTGGTGTGCACACATAAGGCGAACAGATTAACTTTTTGTAAGAATATTTTTGCTTTTATCGAACGAATAAGGGCTAAAT
Source organism: Athetis lepigone (assembly GCA_033675125.1). Classification (NCBI taxonomy): domain Eukaryota; kingdom Metazoa; phylum Arthropoda; class Insecta; order Lepidoptera; family Noctuidae; genus Athetis; species Athetis lepigone. The sequence continues at coordinate 10,125,431 of CM066236.1, forward strand.
CAAACATAATGTGGGTACCGGAAAACGTCTGACGACATCTCTGCAGACCTAGGTTGGGGTTTTTATAAGTCGTAAAAAAACTGTTGGACTTGTACCAATTTTTACCTTTAGCACCTCTAGACTCTAGACAAGGCTCTAGGCATTGTAGAATAAATGGTAGAATAGAATAGATTGTTAAATATATGGGATTGATATAAGTTTACGCTATATAATTTGACATCTCGAATCTATCTACCATTTATTTTAAAATGCCATAGCATTTATTGTCTGATGAAAGTGCAAGCACGCCAGTGTCTGGGTTTGTTGCATGAATCTATCATTATCAGCCTGCGTCAGTCCTCAGCTGAACATAAGCCAACTTTCAGCCATACTTATCCAGATGCTGCCAACTGCCCGTCGCAGATCGTGATTACTTATTTTAACGACTATCAATTCTGTGATGTGACCAGCCTTTATTTCTTGGGGAAATTCCAAAGAATGCTCCACGTCTGAAGATGAGAGTGAAGGGTTATGTCGAAGTAAAACCCTACGGATTCTTCTGCTACCATATGTCCGGAGAACAGCATTTGCTTGACGCATGATTCGCGCTGTCGACTGGAGAAGTAACCAGTGTCTTCACTTTTCTATTACGTCGGTGACTGCAGTTCTCTGACGGATCCGTTCCAAATTTCATATTTTAAAAAGACCCCAAGAATAGCACTCCGCATAGCTCGCTGACCGATTCCAAACAATTGAACTACTTCCGCCATCAGTATCCACGTGTCGGCACAGTAAGTAGGACGCACTGGTCATAGACTTTCGACTTCAGGCCGGACATGAAGACATGACTTACCTTACAATATATATATTAAAGAATTCTTGCAATAGTTTTGAATTACGACGCCTATTTCTCCTTAAAGCTTATTCAAGAATTTGCCTTATGTTTTGCACATTTCTTTTCACTAAGAGAACGTAATATTATTTACTTTTCATATAAACCTGGAGGTTTCTGCCGGCTGTGCCATTAAACTACATCCAACAGGAGGTAGTGTCTTCCTCTATTTCTGAGTGCGTACTACATTCGTGAATAGAGATAAAGTACTTTGAGATTGAAAGAAATGATTTACTTACACAACTTTGAGCATATATATATATATATATCATTGTAGTTATTTTTTGTTGAATAAAGGTTTCTCCGCATATAAGTGTTAATGCAGATAAATAAAAATATCAGTTTCTTTAGGTCGTAAATTAACAAGCCGACGATTTGATGTAAAGAAGTAACCGCTTGCTTTAGATATCTGCAATACCAAAAGCCCCGCAAATACGTTATCATCCCAGAAACAAAGTAGATAATTATGTCTCATGTGGCTGTAATTACACTGGGACCCGTACTTTTATAAGTCATTAGAAGTCTAAGTTTGTGCCAGTGGCTCACAGGATGAGCATGTCTCTTAAAGGTAACGCGCGAACATCTATACTAATATTATAAATGCGAAAGTAACTCTGTCTGTCTGTCTTTCTGTCTGTCCGACTGTCTGTCTCTTCTTCACGTCTAAACCACTGAACCGATTTGAATGAAATTTGGTACAGATATAGTCTGGGACCCGAAAAAGGACATAGGATAGTTTTCATCCCGGAAATCGGAAACCCGGGCAAAAGCTAGTTTTAAATAAAAGAGTAATAAATAGGACCCCAACAGAGTATTAACAAATGGCTTTTCTCATTGAACAAGGTCATCTTGAACTAGCTTACCTTCTTACCTTTTTCCTTGCTTGTGTCAACCTAGTTATTTCCCAAGTAAGGTTTCACATTCAGAGGAGTTCTCTCTTCGATATCATCTCAATATTTTACAAAGAAAGGATAGAATGATATTAAAAAATAAATGTGATGATTTCAGAGGTTACACTTGTTAGACTTCAACACTCCTGACTCATATAAATATTTTTACCGACTTCACAAAAAGGAGGAGGTACTATGTTCGGCTGTTTGTATGTTTTTTTTGTATGTTTGTTCATCGATTACTCCGTCAATTGTCAACGGATTTTCAAAATTCTTTTTTTGTACGAAAGCAGATAGTTCTGAGGTGGTCCCATTGTCACCAAGTTAGGATCTGATGATGGGATCTTAGAGAAATCGAAGGCAACCCTCAAATTTTATAGGCTCACCTTATTGTTTTTCGCATATTTTATGAAGTATCTTGTGTATTTGCGTATGGTTGTCACCATCTCAGTTAGCTGAGCTGATGATGGAAGGTACAACTCCTTAACAGTAAGAAGTTACTCGAACAGGCAAGGACTGTTTTAGTAAATTGTTTTGATGTTTGATAGGGCATTTGCCACATTTGGGCTCATGATCATCAAGTCATGACCTGATGCTGCAGTCAGGATAGTCTGCAGAGTACCTAACTCCTCGAAAGATATATCGTGTTTAGGCTCATTGAAAAGGGCTCGATGTGTGGATAAACGTACTGTTAATGAGGAACACCGAAGTACATAGAGACCTGATGCTGAAGCCAGGAGCATCAGAAAAAGTACAAACCTTGAAATTACAGCACAGTAGTCGTGTTTGGGCTCATTTTAAACAGGACTAACATTAACTCGACACTAAAAAGTAAAAAATAAAAAACTTTTTACAAAAAAAAATAACCGACTTCAAAAAGTAAAAACTTAAAAATAACTTAAATTTCGGAAGTCGGTGGCAACACAAATTGACTGGCAGAAGAAAAGACACCGACTTCCGAAATTTAAGTTATTTTTAAGTTTTTACTTTTTGAAGTCGGTTATTTTTTTTTGTAAAAAGTTTTTTTAACACCTTACCTTTACCTTTTATTATACCTTACCTACCTAATAAATTAATTTTATATATCAGGTAAGTTTTTGTATTACTTCTCAAGCTTTTTACCGTATTTATTAGCTTCTACGGCTTCACAGACTAATTGGTAACGCGATATTGTAATTTATATATTTGCACGAATGAATCTCTATACAGACACCTCGACACGGTATTATCATTTTTCACAGTTTCGTAAATATATGAGAGTATCTAGTTACATTATTTTATGACTCGCTTTTATATTCTTGTTTACGGCAAAAGATGAGAGAGAAAAATAAAACGAAATTGCAGAACTTGAGTGGAACTTGATATAATAGGACAAACGGACAATTTAGAAGAAGACTATTAACTAGCGCTCCTGATATCCCATGTCCGTTTATTGTGACCTCACCTGTCCATTGATTAATTGGTTGTGGGAAAGAGCTGCGAAGGCCAATGTATTCTGGTTGATACAGCAGAATTAAATGTTCTGGAAGAAAACAATCTGAAGGATCGTTGAGTGATGTACGAAATGTGTGATATTGTTATTAGCTACCTAAATATGTATCTGTTTATGGCGCGTAAGATTAATTATTATCATTGCGACATCTAGAACAATATTGTCTGTGTTTTCTTTTGTTTGGATAACTAATGAGAAAATAATAAACGAACCACTGTTTAGCTCGTTTCTTTTTTATTTTTTGAAAATATGAATCTAAAGCTTAGGTGCCTTTTGTTACAAAAATACCTAGCTTATGGGAGGACGTAATATACTTTGTTTCCTTTTAGATTATTTTATGAAGTTCGGAACAACAATTAAATATGACTCCGGTATACTGCTGCAAAACTTGACGGCGATCAAAATATTATTTTATATTTTGAATAATTTATTCATCTCCCTAGCCTTTTCCCAGCTATGTTGGCGTCGGCTTCCAGCCTAAGGGTGCGAACCCTGGGACTGGACTATCACGACCTACTATTTCATATTTTAAATACAAAATCATTATTTCCTGTTTCTGTTTATTTGCTTCCTCAACGAAAATTAATTCTTTGCTGCAACTAGCTTTTTTTCGACGACCAAGCGACAGCCGGTTGTCGGCTGCTATTGTCTTTCTATTATGCCTAAAATCACGTGTATTCGAAGGTTTAATGGTAATCTAAATTGAAACATAACTCTTTATGCCTGTCCATCTGCATTTTTGTATATATATCTGTATCTTTATGCTTTCACGGCTAAACTACTGAACTGATTTGGACGAAAAATAAACTTCGAAGAGTAAATCTGACTTAGACCTCATATACCTACTGTCTCAATAACTGACATTCATGCAGTCGAAATTATGGGGAATGGCTAATTTAGTGAAAAAATCCCCTTATAAAAGATTTATTGTCTACAAAGCGGAATGTCAACCGCAGAAGAGTTAGTGAAAACTTTGAAACTGTGAAATACAATTATCGGATGATATATGACTGGTGTCGAAAACCGGACGCGCAGAAAATTGAGCCCGAAGTCCCCTAGCGAACTGGGATTAATCATATCAGGCAGAAAAAACATAGAGTAAAAGGGGATAACAGAAGTAATGATCATATATTTTTTACACTACCCCCTACCAGGAATTTCACTTTTATCGTGGCGTGCGTTTAAAAACATTTATAAACTCACATGCATAAAACCCAGGCTCGAAGCAAATACCTGTAGGTTGGTCATTCAAGTATTTGTGGTGGTGGAGTAAGTGTAGAATAAGAAAGGACTTTTAAAATTTCTACCAATAGAGGTGTAAAATGGGAGTTGGAAACTTATGAAACTTCATTAATCTATTTAGTGTTTTTAAGATTCGAGTGAAATCGGGAAAGTTAATTAATTGCAAGAGAAATTACGTTTGTAACACTGGCAACAACATTACTTCATGTGTGAACATTTAAACTGTCTAGCTATCACTGTTCCTAAGATACAGCCTGGTTACTGACAGATGGACAGACAGACAGCAGAGTCTTAATAATAGAGTTCCGTTTTAATCGTTAAGTACGGAATCCAAATAAAAAGCAGGCAGCAAATATCAAGATCATTGTTTCGATATTCCAATTATTTTACACGTAACAATACAAACTATCAAATCTCGTGAAGGAACACATAAAAATAGGAATTTGAACTTTAACAGGAAATGAATTTTCAGGATATTTTTTATGTATCTATAATTTTTATGTATTTATAAATTATCTAATTATTTATATCAGTTGTACTATGCAGTTTATTCATGTATTATTTATAAAATCTAGTGGAGGAACAAATATAATTAGGTTCATGAACTTTAATGGTGACAGTTAAACGCACGCCAAGTAGTTTCAGGATACTTCGCCGCCGCCTTTTTTCAACGTAATTAGCTATTTTAAACTCCTCCACAACGACATGCTTTTCATCTCCTTTAGCACAAAAGAACGTTTTAAAAATTCCATTTTCTCTCTTAATTCGAGCCGTGAATGCAGTGGTTTTTTTTTCAGCTCCTTTGATTGCAAAGGATAAGAGATGGACTTGAAATGCTTGTAGAGAATGAATGCATTCATAGGATAATTGGGATGGAATGCAGTACATACTAATATTAAAGAAAAAAATATTCGTAGTTTAGATGAAAATTAGTATGGAGTAAGCTCAAGCTCCAAAGAAGAATCATCTTTTGAAGCCAGGCTTATTACATGAAACGATAAGCCAAAATACGTATTGCCCCCGTTTATTACGTATGCGTATCCTTAATCTACCTATATGTAGTCGCAGTATATATTCATTCTTTTTGTACCTAATGTTTTCATTTCGAAGATTGAATTACCCTTGTAACCAATTTACGACAGGTTTCTTGCCGGAAGAACATTATTTTTATGGAAATCCTACAACCAAACTTGATGTTCATTTCACTAAAAACAAAATCACGACACGTTTTTCCTCAAGGAAACTCTTGTTAGAAAATATATCTGTCGTAATATATTAACACGTTGAAAGAAATAAATTTCACGGAATCAAGCCAAAACTCATTCAATTCTCCCATTTCTGTGAGGACATAAATCATCGTCAGTCGCACCTGACGGTGAGGATAGGATGAAAAATATCAAAACGTTCGAACCAGTATCAACAAGTTCTAATACTAAAGACTTTTCCTCAAGAATAAAAATGTTTGTTTGTCACCCGTCCGCGAATAGCTTTTATAGATGAGCCATCAAACTTTGATTGTTAGATCCGGTTGTTTAGATGGCGCATAAAATTTACCATAAATATAAGTTTGTGTTGGAAGCACGTTAAGCTTTTAGTGCTGGTTGGCAATGCTTGTTTAGGGTCGGGGAAACATGTCTGACCTTTTGTTAAGCAAAGTGGGGTATCAGGGAGCTTAGATTTCCAGACGACGTAATCTTACTTCCTATAAGGGGGAGCTCATTGTTCGGCGATCTTTACTGCACGGCTGTCGCTGGTACTGTGACTGAGTCAACGAAACGAGCCGAGTATTGTGTGTCTAATATTATGTGGGATTACGGCATGTGGGTAGGAGGTTCTAAGAAGCCGTGTTCGCGCGGCAAATCCTTACCGAGCTGCCATGGTGGGACTCAGACGCGTCTAGACATAGTGCTTACATCCAGATTTATTATAAATCTTTATTACCTCACTCTGGCTCCTACGTGATTTTCGAATGCTCGGTATCACCTATAGAATATTTGCTTAGAAGAACGTCTTTTATATGTTACGAAAGTTTTTTTTTTTATATTTTAAATTGGATAATGGAAACCATGTTAAGTGAAATGAAATGTCGGTATGTTGGTTTTGTATTTACATGCAATATTAATAACGCTAAATATAAATCTTGTTTTATAATACTTTACTCTACCTATTTACAGTTGCATTCACATTAGAATGTATTAATCCTTCGAACACACCTGATTCGAGGCACAATAGAAAGACAACAACACCCCGACAGCCGGCTGTCGCTTTGCCGTCGAAAGGTTAAATAACGAAGAACAGTGTTTCTATTTCATTCTTTAATATTTCGACTTCTTCCACCAAAAATTTAAGACGTATTCGACGAAAAATGTTTCGCCGGCGAAAAATTACGAGAAAAACTAATGTTTTAATTTTAACTATTCGCCACTGAAACTTTTCACGTTATCAGATAGAAAAATACTTCCAAAGGCTTCCGAACAATTCCCAAAGGATTCAGAAGGTATCATAAGGTTAAATGGGAAGTTTGGCACGGGTAGGCAGACGTGATACAGTCAATAACATGACTATAATTATGTAGATAGATATACAATTAAAGAGATTCTTAAGCCTTCTAAAATGGTAATGGTTGGTACGATTTTGGGACCTTCAAGAAAAGAGGCTACACCTGTGTGTCGCTGTTGCGTTGCAGACTCTTAAAGAGTCTGCATCGCAACAGCGACTAGCCAAAATGCCTGGATTGCACTAATAACTTATAACTTTATGTACTATCGAAAAAAATTAATCATGACCCATTTCGACGACAAATCGTTTGAAGCTGTCAAAATAATAAGACTAGGATGTGTGACATTTTTAATACATGTTTACGCGATTGTCGACCTAATTGTATTTGAATGTCTGTAGGAAAATAAGCATATGGAGGGTCATGATTCCATTTGGTCGATTGTACATTTCAACAGTGAGGCGCTGAGGTTAACTATCTAGGTTTTTTCATACTTAGTGCGTTTGTCTTTGCGTCGTATGGTATCTCTCTAGTGATGGCACGACCCTAAAGCGCCTCACATCAGACATACGATTGTATCTTGATAAATGTGGCGCCACATTTGCAACGCGACACATTTGTTGCCCCATACATTCGCGAGCCCGCACACTGTGGACACATTTGTTGCGGGCGTATACAATACATTTGTAACATTCAAATGAAACGCAATAATTGTGGCGGAGTAATGTTTGATACGTGTAGCTTGCGCCTCGTTAAAAGCCCAATAACCGTTAACACGAATCTCAGTAATGCGCTTACGACGTCAAGGCCACCACACAATATGGAAAGTGCTTAGTCAGTTCTGAAAATTGAAATCTCAGCGCCTATCCCCATTTGTTGCTGAATGTTACTAATTACACGACATAGAGCCAAGTTACTCGACCTAACTGAGCGAGTAAATTAGTTCCACAAACAGATAACAAGATTGTTTTAGACTTACAACTAGTTACACTGTGCAGTGTGACACTATTCCCAAATGACTACTCAGTTTAATTAATTTAAGTAATCTTCATATTAACTTAATAAAGAAGAAGAATTTTTCAAGTCACTACATAGTATAAAACAAAATCGCTATCCTCTGTCTGTCCCTATGTATGCTTAGATCTTTAAAACTACGCAACGGATTTTGATGTGGTTTTTTTTAATAGATAGAGTGATTCCTAGAAAAGGTTTATATGTATAATATATGCATAATATAGTAGAGAAAAGCAGGGATTTTTTAAGATTTGTAACACCTGTGCGAAGCTGGGGCGGGTCGCTAGTAATCAATAAAAACAGATTTGGTTGAACTTAATTTCAATTGGTGAAAATAATAATTAAACATATGTAGCAAAAAAGTAGTTTTTATCTTATGCCAAAGAGAACCAGGAAAGCAATTTACGATAAGTGCGTCTCAAGGTCAAAAGGGACATTTACTTCTGGATTGAACATTTATCATCTTGATGTCTTTAGTTTCTAAAACTTCTGATATTTTTATCAGAAGTTTTAGAAACTAAAGAAACAGAAGCGAACATCGTAAAGGTGCTAAAAATACAAATTAAGTATTCATTGTCCATTTATCCAATTACTACGCCGTAGCGAGCGTAGCCGATACGGTTGCTACGAATCTCTACGACTTCGTTACTCTCAAACAATTTACATACCCGTAACCGTCTAATTAAATAAAACTGTCTTTACTATCACTTAACCAAATGAAACCAGAAAGAGTAGAAAACTGCTAACTAAATTGAAACCACACACCAAACAAACATTCCCTTGGAGCTAAAACCCGTATCGTAAACAGGGTTTTGCTTGACATAATTACACAAGCTTCTAATTAAAAAGAAACGTACACTGTCCACAAAACATCTTAGCGTCAGTGATGCAAGTATGTCGAGCACACAACGTAATTAAAGCTATGGCGTCAACACAGGAGGGATCAGCTTTCAAAATGCTTCCCAAACGCAGCGCAAAGGCACTCCTGATGAGGAACACAAACAGCGCTTCGCTGTGTAGACGTTAATTCGTTATCTAATTAGAGGAATTGCCCTCGGCCTGCAGTTCCTAGGGACGTGCGAAATGCACTAATGAACCAATAGCTCAACTTGTGAATATTAATACTTATGGTAAATGAATTTGCTCTGCGTAGCGTTACGGACCGCTTGGCGAATAATTGTTTCTATAATTATGTTGTTGTTGGAATTTGGGGCGTGTTGTTGTTATATGTAACTAGGTGGATGGTTGGTTCGAATTTCTGGTTAATTTTGTTTTGATGTATATTTATAATGATATCACGCCGTGGGCGTGTAAAGTTTGTTTTCAATTCAAATGAACTTTCTAAAGTCTATCTTGGAAACTTAAAGTGACACACTTAAAGTCTATCTTCACAGTCATCGGTCAAAAAAAAACATAATGAAGTCTTGGACTCACCAATCTGAAATGGAAATCGAAGTTTTTAGCCCGAAATCACCAATCAGCGTCTTCAAAAGTTATAATAACCTTAAAGTTCTCTGAAATTTTTAACTCTACCGACAAAAACTATTCGGTAGTCATTGAATAATACCTCAATACGTTGCTTTGCCACAATTTTCCTATTCGAACAGATAAACCTTACCACTCACTACTATTTCAAAATAACTAACTTATCAGCTACTCTAAAGTCGCATTAAAACAATAAACAGCAAGTACTGCAAAGGAAATCGTACTTATAGAGGAAGCAATCCTCGAGGTAAAAAGGAAATTATATACTAAACAGATTACGGAGCTAACGTACCTAATTTCCTGGAACACTCACTATTTCCTGCCTTATAAGCTTGAAAAGAAATAAAATTAATGTTTAGCTACTTGTATGTTAAGAAATATGCGAGCGGAACATTTCGCAAGCGAGCTAGCTTAAGCAATTTCATCGTTTGTTGTTTCAGGAATTTAGTGGATGTATTTTGTACTGTTTAAACGTTTTATGGTAATTTTATTATTAAATTAAGGGCCGTTTCTTTTGCAGTTAATTTTGATTTTACAATGTATTTGTGTGTGTGTGTGTGACTTGTCCCAAGATATTTTATTTTTATTTTTTTATTCAAATAAATCTAAATTCTAATTCGAGTTAACTTTCTTTTTGATTAAGTTTTTGTGCCAATTGTTATGTTCTAACTGTAACGGATTGAATTCCTTTCGATGTTCATGGTTACCAAACATCCACTAAAATTAGATCAAAGAGATTTTTAAAGTAACTCAATGTAAGTATTTATAATTCCTCAAAAATAGCATCACACTTTAAACAACCCTTTCTTACTAATAATTTGTGTAAATGTTCTTAAATACTCCGATTTCTAGTCATAACAAAACAGTTCTAACTTCGAAATTTCTGAAACAGCGGATCGGTTGTCTAACACGAGGCGCCGGAGATAGTAAGAATTTCTTACTTAATAGAATTCTAGATGATAGTTTTAGTGGCACAGTCTTGTGCGACATCACAGAGATTCCAAGCGAACTGCGAAATTCAACCCCCGCGGCCCTTCTCCAATACCATTCTACAACTCTTTGACATCGAATTTCGTGCGTCTTTGATAAATTCAGAATTTAGTGAAAATTTATGCGATGCGATTTGCGTCCAAATTCCTAAGTACCAAGGAGCAGGAGGTACATAATTTATCAAAGAAACATTTTTTTACCGGTTTCTTTTGATACGGAAGGCTTTTTGCTTAGCTTTTGACGTGTGTGTCAATATTCTACCAAACCGTAAATTGACACTGAAACGCGTGTTGCCGTTGACGGGCCAGTTTTTTCCTGTGGAATATGAATGTACTGATTTCAAACCATTTTCAAACGAAGTTTTTTGTGTACATGGTGACGTCTTAAATATATGTTATTTGTTTTATGAACGTTAAACGTTTTTTAAAAGACATCGCGGTGTTTATAATCCTTTTCGAAGAAGACTGTCTGGTTGTGTAAGATGTAGGTACTATATTTTTAAGATAGTAGTTTAACATACATAGCTTTATATACTTACACGTCAGTACTCATCGTTAGCATTTTAAGTGAAAATACATTCGGATTTGAACAGTTTTTCAATAGCTTGCCACTTTACGTGAATAGAAGTTAACGATGTTGCGAATCACAGGGGAAATTAAATAAAAGCTAGTTGAATACATTCATGGACAGTGCGACAAATTAAATTATTTCAGGACAAAATATGTGATGGTCGGAACGACGTTTTTATAATTTACATCTGACCTTTTTGGTTGGCTTATGAAAAGGTTTATTTATTTGTAGTTCGTTATTCATCGTTACATTTATTTCGTTCGGGATAAAACAGAATTTTTGAGTTAAAATCATTGAGATTTATATTGCACAATAATAGTCTTTTCGTTAGCAATGTACGAGTGAATTTAACACGTTCAGTTAGTTAATTTAATTAAGTAACATTTCACACATCGAATCAAGTATAGTTAAACAAACTTCAAACATGCAGAAAGTTATCCAAATTTCTATCAACAAGCTTCCTCCTACCATGGTATTATGCGAACACTTTCATTCCCCATTCGCAAATAAAAGAAAAACAAAAGGGAAAACTCGTCATTTCCAATCGAATAAAACAAAACGAACCCGTCAAATTGCGTTACCGTATTCAAATAGCGCACACTGGCACGAGACGTTACAAGTTAAAGGAGCCTGGAGTATTTTCCCTGAAGATTAAAGTTCGCGAAAGTCGCGAGTCAATCTGCCCGTTTCGCCGCCTGCGCCGTCCGGCGCTGACTAGTAAACGGTCCTCCGCTTTTGAGCAAATGCAACTGGAAATATTATCCCCAGAGACAATAAAGTTGCCACTAGCTTTAGCCGGAAAATTAACTGCTTAGATGTAAGCTGAGCTAAATTACCGCTCGCCCCGTTAGCCCTTTGTTTATGTTGAGTTAGATCTTATTAAGGCACTACGCATTATCCTTTATCGTAATAATGGATATCGTAGGCGTACGGATAATGTTTAGCGTTTGTTTTTTAGGGATTTATTGGGTGATAATGGATGTTAATTGCTGTGATGGCTTGGTAATGGAAGGAACGTTGAAATTAATTAAAAATATATATTTCGATTCGTTTTCTTAATTGAAAATTTTCCAAGAATGTCTACTTTACGAAATAGATATTGTGTGCACTGTTGAGTTCAACTTGCGCACTGATGAAGGTTCATAACACAAGAAACTTAGGTAAGTAATATCTGCATAGTTACCTCCTCTATGTGTGCAGTGTAAGGCTTTCTCCTATACTGCAACACTATGACGGAGAAGTATCAAAATCTCGACATAGAGAAACGTAATCTACTACTTGATACTACTATAAATTGACATTTCATTTCCTCAGGTTCATTTACAACAGCTTTTATTATGCTATCTTTTTCGCCGTTCTTTTTCATTAAGGTATATACAGTAGCTGGCCAAATTATTAGGGACAGTGTCATGATTTTTGTATTATGAAGTTTGATTGATTTTTTCAGAAAAGTGATTGGTTGTAGACTTCAGTGGTATTTTTTATTCAAAAACCTTATTATTTAAGATTATAAAAATAAGAAATATGAAGGTGAAATTAAACCTGGTAATTTGTTTAAAAAAATAACGCATTAATAAGTTGAAAGTAAATAATTTGTGTATAACTTAATATTTTGCGACGCCGCCTAATGCTGTAATAACAGCTCGTATAAGACGTTTCATACGTTCTATACATTATATAACAGGTTGTTCAGGCTTGTGTCATGATAAAACTCATTTCTATGAACTGCAATGAGCTGGTGTTTAGTGGTTACGAAGTGCTTAACGATAGCCCTCTTGATGAGCTTCTGCATGTTCACAATAGAGTTCGTATCTGGTGAGTTATCTAGTTAGTGAAAAAAATATTTATTTATTTTTTAGACAGGAATGCTTTAACACTCTTGGCCTAGATACACGATGTAGAATCGTGCATAAAATTTAACTCTCCGGCTACTGGGCACCCATTCTTCGACTTGCGGCTATAATTCAGTTTCTAGTACTAACTTGTACAGATCTTGCCTTGTAGTCACTTTCACGAAATATAGGCACCCCATGCTTTTAGCTGAGATGTTAAATCACACAATGATGCTACCTGGTTGTTAAGTTTTCCCTAAAAAGCAAACTGCATGGAGCTGTTTTCGAACAATTCCACGATGTGTACGACTGCAAATGAGCTCTTATCGACCTCTGCTTGAAAAAAATATTCGTCGGAGAGGCATACACAGAAAATAATGCAATAATTACTTAATAGTGTATTTCAGACGTATGGGAATATTAAAAGTAATATTATTAACCCGCGGACAGTCGCGCCTGGGTCGAAAAGACCCAGTACTCTTGTTATTGTGCCATAACTGTTTTTGTATTAGTTTATTCGTGTCGTCGCACTAAGTACCTTCAAATAGCTTAACTGTCTACCTGCACACTCCGTTTCAGCCAGTTCCCGTGTGGCATTAAGACAATAAGGACGTTTCAAGTGAGTATGGGTCGTTTCGACCCTTGTGCGACGTTATGTGTTAGTGTATTTTTTATTGCAAAAATGTTATTTTGATTTTATTTATTTGTATAAATATCGTCAAATCGTCTGAATATCCAGAGAATATCTAATATATTAGAAGAGAAAGACATTGAAGGCGAAAATTTGTCAAAAATTAAAGATCATTTGGATATTGACAATTACAATTTAAATTCGTTAGAGTGGTGAAGATGAACTTCATAAGAAGAATAAAGTTTCTGAGAGTGAAAATTTACGTTCCAGTTTGCTGCAAACTTTTGTGATACTTATATTTGTACAGATCATGCTACATTTATATGTACTAATTGTGATCAAAAATTAAGCCAAAACTAAAATAAGACTGAGATAGGGAAAAAAAATCTTACTATTTTATAGTAGATCTTTACGTGTAATTTGGAGACAGATTATAAAAATATGCTACGTGTTAAGTTTAATATTATGCCGCTATTTAAAAGAATGGTATTTTTTTAATAATAGAAGAGATTTTATATGTTTCTAGATTAAACAAAGAAGGTTAAAGTTATTTTTTAGTTCCTATATCGTAAAAAGTAAGATTTAGCAGTGATCTTTTGAATTTTGAGTTTTATACTACTTTTAATTCACTAAATAATAAAAATTAACTATTTTTAAGTTTGTCTTATTATTCTCTTTCTAAATAATTTAAAAATAATCCCGAAAGTTAATTAAGTTAATAAAAACAAGACATTCAAAATCTGGGTCTTTTCGACCCGCGCGCGACCGTTCATGACTTAATACAAGACGCGAGTACTGGCGGGTTAACCGATTCCAGTCTGCCACTGTCATGCTTCGGTGTTGCCAGGCCCACTGCAGTCGTTCCTACTTCATGGTCTCGGTGAGGCGCGATTTTTTGATCGGCCGGCAATTTATCCAATTCTTCTCGGCCAACCTCCGTCAAACTGCCCGATCGAATACTTCTATTTTCTTGTCTTATCCCTCGTTTATAATCGTAGTCAAGGAAACAATACACTTTTTATCATGTTTTAGGCAGATTTCTCTGTTTTTAAGGTCAGAACAAAGAGTGGTAATCTGTTTTTAGCCACATTTTTTCACACTCTGTATTTTTAGAAGTTTGTTCTGATCAGATTTTACTTTAATACTGTTTACTTCAGACTTTTAGACACCTGTAATAGCTGTGAAATCTTTCAGAGAATGTGTAAAATACAGAAACAACGTTTTTATTTTTATAAACTTTCGTAGAGACGTGTCTACATCTTTGTCCATTTTAAAAAGGCGAAATTTTAAACATATCACGTAATATCGTTCTCAAAACTTAATATTTTGTAATCAATTTAAGAAAAATAGGACATCATCAGAAACATTATCTGCGGGTTGATTAGTTTTAACAGTAACATCTTGTAAAATTAAAACCAAAAATAGATTTTGCCATCAATGAAACAACAGTAATTTTCAACTGAAGTTAACAAAATTGCAACATATTATAAGCTATACCACTTTTTTTGAAAATGACTCGATCACATGGTGGTATCACATATCAAAATTAATAATAATAATACCAGGAGTAAAACCAAACCAGAAAATCCTATATAACATTATTTATTTTTTTGGAAAAGGTGTTTGAACAAAAAAATGTTGCTCAATGAATACTGTCCCTAATAATTTGGCCACCGATGGTAAAACACATAAAATTCGAAATGACACACGGTACACAAAAAAGATAGGGCTTAAGGCGGCCAGACACTAAGACATGGATCAAGATAAAGATAGATTGTAGTAATAATTCTCTCTGGTAAGTAACTAGGCAGTAAATCACAATTTGTGCTTGAGACGCGAAAATGTGAACGTATAAGTGATGATAATGTGGCCTATACTACACTACACCAAAGTCTACTTAGAAAATTGTTTAGTATATTCTTCTCCATTTTTTTTTACTATGCTACACGAAGTTTTCGATTACGAAGTTGGTTTTATTTTAATTTTCAATTACAAAGACTAAATCCGAGGAAAATATGGGATACTTAGCTCGTACTTTCACTTAGTTATATTCTTGTCTTAATCTTGCACTTATAGTAAATTATTAATTTCTACAGAGCTATTTAGTAAAATGATAAAAATCATGGGATTCTTTTTTTAAAGGCTTAATGTTTTCCAAAAAAAATTAATTACCTATTTCAAATATAAAACCATCATCTTTTCATCTATCATAATTTTGGTCGTTCGTACTCCATCTTGGAGATAGACTACAGATAACTTACAAATATTTCCTCTCAAATTCCGCTTCATTACACCTCAAACAACATCCCGGTACCTACGTGTAACGTATCCGAGTTATGAGAGTAACTAGGCAGTACCGCAAGATATGCGACATAGCAACTATTCGCCACTATTCGCTACTATTCAGTGCCTACACCGTCGGTATCAAATAGTTAAGGATCTGTATGAGGCAGATGGAGCTAACTTTGCGATTTCACACCCGCCAACCGACGCCAACTTCGTCGTGACGGCCTGTGTAATGACGTGTCTACACTGTTGTAGCGTGTGACTTGATTAAATCTATTTGTTGTTATGGAACAGGTTTAATGATAGTGTCATTAGAGATTAGAAGTGATATAAGCTAATTTTATGTATATTATCTAAGCGAAGGGGGCTCTGTTAGTGGACCTTTACAGGATATCTCGAAAATGACTAAGCCTATGAAGGTGACATGTATGTGGCAGTTTAATAGAAAATGTCATTTAAGAATAAATTTCAAAGGGCTTTTGACTTTCACGTTAAAGAACGTGGGCAGTAAGTCAATAGCTTCAAATATATGTGGTTTAAGTAAGATGATGTATGTGATGATGATAAGTAGAGTATAAATTACAAGTAATTTTGAACAGGATGGTGAATATATGAAATAACTAATAGATATCCACTGCTAAGCATAGTAACTCAGGATTTAAAAATAAGCAACATAGGCAGTTGCCTATGGTCCACCACCATATGGGGGCTACCAACACACCCCAAAAGAACTCTATAAAGGCTTCATAAATACAAAAAATACTGAGTTTTGTACTTTGAGCAGGAAAGTTAACATTGAAAATTCTGCGATATTGCTTGATCTTGCAGATTTTTAAATGTTAACGTTTAACGCACGAAATATGAACACAAATGGCTCCCTTTTTTATTGGTCGAGCGGACCAATAGCAACAGCGGAAAAGAAAATGTAACAAAATCTCGGGGTTTAAAAAAAACTCTATAAGATAAGTACTGATTTAACGCATATTCGCAGACGGCAAAATAAAGCGATTCTCACCACGATAATGTAAACTGTGCTTTATGTAAAAATATACAATGTAAATGTCAGTAAAATCCTCGGGAGAATTGGAAACAAATGTTCGGTGTCACGTACTCTGCGGAAACTAATGATATTTGAATGTGTACGGCTGCTGTAAATTCTGAAATTTGCTGAAACTATTTATTTGGAGAATATTCTGAGATGAGATTTGGCGCATATCATTTGTTACAAAAAACAAACCTTTACAATACTTATTTGAAAATTATGTCTGAGCATTTTTTTTTTCAAATTCAAAATCTCTACATGCCGCCTTTTTTGGAGATTTTGACTTTATTTATTTATTAAACCTATCTTGCAACTATCATTAGGTACAGATTTTTTTTGGTTCCTAATGCGGCAGCGTATTTATCACATTATTTCTATTTCTAAACTTATCATCTAAACTTAACTCAACTCTGCAACTGATCACAAACAATGCTATCTTTAATTTATTATATTCGTTTAATGATATTATTGCACACCGGACTTTTCAGCTTATATGTCTAACACTACTGTTCGCATATCATTATCATACACATTTAAAACTTTCACCGACACTAATGTTCGCATATCAAATTACCCACAAAAACCTCATCCTTTAATTAATACCTCTAAAGCCAGCAATAATTTAAACTGAACACAGTTTGCGGAACAATCTGAGATGTACCTTAAGATTTGTGCTGTGCCCACTAAACGCAGGTCTCTAGAGCGTTGTTTATTGTCAGGGTCCGAGCATTAATCTTACAAGACTTCTAGACCCTGGTCACAAGGACCCTTAACACATCCAAAACGGCCGCGTTATGAAGACGAACATGGGTCGTGTTGACCCAGCCTATGTTGCTCTGTTTACATTTCATTAAGAACATTGCTTAACTGTTAATTGCATAACCTTCGTTGAGGTGCCTCTGTCTTTGATATAAAAATTGTGAGTCGATGAGTAGTACCAATGTTTTTTTTTAATATACATAATATGTATTAAAAGATTATCTTGGACATGACAGACATCGATGAAAGAAGACATCGTGAGAAGAACTGGACTTACAATGAGTATAAGTCTGAAATCACCAATCGGCAAGAGCAAGCGTGGTAGTCAATGCTCGTATTTTATCTGTATGAAAAGAGGTTTTAGTCCTGCAGTTGTACAGTACTTAAATTTGTTGTTTAGACTTGTTGATATGACATGCTATAATTATGAAAAGATGCTCTAGGTCGTGCAATAGCAAAACAATAGACTTAAAGTTCACCATAATAGACCCATCCGGTTCACGTAACAAATAGGTAATTCTTGTAAAAGTACAGGTACCGTAGGTGTCAGTTCATTTCAAAGGTTATTCTCAGAATCTTTAATAACAACAGAATACAGAACAGTATAGGAAATATCTTCCAGGAAAATGGTAAGTGTTCAGACATGTGGATAATTATGTGATTGTTCGTCAACAGGCCTTTGTCGACTAGCAAAATCGTGTTCTAAATGCTTTTTCCTAAGTTCTTTAACATAACTATTACTAACAGCTCACATTTTTAGGACCAAGTAATTTAATGAATTTCAAATCTGTGGTGCTAGGCAATCTGGTCTTCTCTCTGCTGTTTTCGCCACTTCGTGCTTATATCTTACTCAGGGATAATGTAGCTTTCTAACGAAAAAAGAATTTTTAAAATCCAAATGTGTTTGAGTTTATTCGTTACATACAAAAATACAAATATTTTCTCTTTATAATATTAGTATAAAAGTGAAAATAAAAAATAACTTAACCGTAACATAAAGATAAAGTCCCAAGATAAAGTTCCTTATGTATTCCACGCAACACACTTACAGTAAATCATATACTTACTTAATTTTACGCGGCATTAATCCTTTGGGGGACGTGATTAAATTAAAGAAAACGCAGTAATTACGCAGCGTCGTCGTGTCGTTATCCAAAGTTCGCAGTTTAGAGACGAGCGTGGTCCACCGCAATCAAAACGTTCCCACTGCCGCACGCTGACTTAGAGTTTGTGGAAATGACGCTTTTCTACGTTTTTTGAAATATTTGTTTGGAAAAAATGCTTAACCTTTCGACGACCAATTAGCGACAGCTGGTGTGTCTCTCGAATCAGGTGTGTTCGAAGGTTTAAGTGATGGACATAGGTAACTATATTAGATTCTGCTATTTTGGTTTCAGTAACACAGTTCTACTTTTGTTTGTAAAATAAAAACTATTTGGAGATGTGTACGTTCGTCTCTATTTAGCACTTAGTCTCTGTTAAGTTAATTGTGGTTAAAAAGAGTGAAACAAGAAAATATTTTAGGTGGAAATCTAGAGGTAGCTACGTAGGTATTAAAATGTATGCACACCGGTCAAAATTATAATCCTCTTTTCGTCGTAATAATTGGGTAAAAAAGCATCCCAATCCCGTTTATTCAAGTTGTAACGACCCAAGTAAAAATTCGAAAAATAAAATTCCGTGACAAAAATAACCTCGTACAGCTATCGGAGTCACATTTATAAGTAAAAGCTTATCGTATACTTTCGACTCTTACGAGCGCATAAATGCTGTTAACGGGCCGCCGAAAAAGCCATTAACACCGTTTTTATTTCGATGTATTTATCGGAAAACACAACTCACATTATACCCCCGACAAGATATTACGAAGTTATTAAAATACGATATTTTGGTAAGGTTTGATAGAGAAATGTATTTAACTAGGTGTGCGCAGCGGTTACACTTGTGTTATGTTAGGTCTTTGGATACAGCTCCGCTCCACTAATCTGATGTAATAAGTTGTACTAAAGTTTCAACAAAATCCCTTCTGTATATTTTGTTTGATATAGTAATGAAACTTCCACCTACATTCATCCATGTATCGCTAAAAGTATAAAACAGAACTAAAATTACGAGTCCAATTAAACAAAAATGGCAATTAAAGTTGAACTCAAATGGTACCGAAATAGTACTGAAATTCAGATTGGAATTTAATATGTCAAACGGTTTTGCATCGGTGGAATGATCATCAATAGTTTTTGGTTGAATGGAACACCACAAATATGTTGTAAGACCATGGCATATGCACATTGCTTCGACGATCTCGTTATTCCAAGTCGCGCGAGGTCCTGAAATTATTTTCAGGGTGATCGGTTACTTATTAAGTACATAATATGACAATAGTCGTTGCCTACGGTTTCATCCACACATTTTGCTCCGTTCCGTTGACAGTAGCGTCAAATCACATAGCCTATAAAGCCTTCTTGGATAAATGAGCTATCTAAATATCTAATACTAAAATATTTTATGAAATCGTCCCAATAATTTTGCAGTTTATTTGTCATAAATCTTTTCTCTTTTTAGTATTAGTGTTAGTAGGCAGGAAAATCTGTGTTTACATCAAATCCTCTGGGTATACACTTCGCACATTATGTCAAGGAGTTTTTAGAATAAATAAAGGATGGCTAAAGTTGCCTCATCCAGGAACCTTACATCATTGTAATAGAGACGTTTTCACTAGTAAGTTTAGAGATGGATGAATCTATCCCAGAGTACACGCCTAATAGTGAGAGGAGGAAAGTCAAGCAGACGGAGGGTGATTACAACTAACAAGTTACAAGTTTCCTCTATTGTGGTGACAGATTGATAAATAATTATGATTGAGGAAAGAAGAATTTTACTTTTTTATTGCAGCTTTCGTAGGTTAATAGGACTATCAGATGTCAATTTTATTTTAAAGATAAAGATCTAAGTAGAAATTTTAATTTGTATAACCAGGTCTAGAACTACTAACTACTAGTAATGTTGTATTATTATTATTTTATTTATTGATTCGTATATTAGAATTTTCAAGAGTACATATTTTGGTAAAAAGCATTTTTTTTTTTTTTGGGAAAGCCAGAAATGACTGTGGAGTTCGCCAGAAAAGCTCTGAGCAACAAAGCGATTCTACTGTCTTGGATCCCTTGGAAAATAACAGCAGAGGAGTAAGAAATATATATTTTTCACTCCATAGTCTATAGGCTATATAATATCACGCTATGTCCCACGGGAGCGAAGCAGTAACCAAAACCCTAACGTAACGCCGCGCCGGTGAAACCGCGAGGAACAGCTAGTGTGGTATAAGTTTATGTCAAATACCCGAATTTGAAGAGCATTGCACCCCACGAACCAACAGATTTGAAACAGGTAGCATTCGACGGTTCTATGAATGGTTTTTTTTTATAATGACAATTAGCGATTCGTCATATTTCTAATGTACAGGGTTTAAGTTTTGTAAGCTAGTTCGGGTAGCTTCTAAATGCCTAAACCAGTGTCACACGTGTGTTGAATTTTTTTGATATTCTCGGTTTTTATATAAACATTTTCCTTAAATCACTCTATCTATTGCTGAAAATGGGTTTAAAATCAGTTGAATAGTTTAAAAGATCTAAGCGAACAAACAGTGGAAGCGATTTCATTTTAATTAAATTAGAGGAAATAATAACAATCTTTAGATTTCCTTTCATTTAATTTAATCAACTGTGTTTGTTAGTGAGATTAGATCCTTTTCATACCCTAACGCCTGATGGCATAAGTATGCAGAGTGTTAATTTTTCGGACTTCAACCGGTTCAATTTCTGAGAGTGAGAGATTTTTAATAAAAAAAATATTGTTTCCATAAAATAAAATAATATTAACGATTTCAAGTATTCTCTATCGGTCTATTGTATTTCCGGTATTTTGTACATTAACTTTTTGACAGCCAAATCAACTGTTTTATCTTTTGCGTATGACCAAACTGACATTGTATCCCATGTCTGTTGGAGGGTGGAGACGGTTGCCATACTAAATCCATTGTTTTTACTTTTTTTCTAAATTTCTCTCTGCCTTCTGTGGTCCCAAGAAATAAAACAGCTATTATTGCGGTGCATGGGGCAACTCCAATGTATACTTGCATTAGAGTTGGCGTGTACGTCGAGATAACTGCCTACTTACGATATATTTACGATTGTTTATAACAATTAGCATAAATGTATATAAAAGCAATAAAATAACTAACCTGATGACGCGGCAACATTAAACTGCGCTGCTGGCCACAGATAACAAAACACAACCGGCTCCCCTAACTGTGCATTTAATATTAAAGATTTGCAAATATCATAGCCAGGGACCAAGTTCATTTGCTCCCCTTGCAGTAAAGTCGCGTACACACAGACGCATCTGTATCCTAGATATCGACCTAACAAGCCGCATTGTGCGATAGCGTCTCCGAAATAACCGCGGGCGTAAAGTATCTGTCACATCGTAACTCTGAGGAACATTATTGCGACACCGCTGGTGTGTTCTTGCCTTATTGCCGGGCCCCGGTGGAGTGCAACCACAAATAACGGCGGTAGGGACGCATAATGTTTTATTACACCCATTTTATAACCGCAAGAAGAATGTAATCTCCTTTATTTACTGAAGAGAGTGCAAGTGAAACGGATTGTTGTGGCAATAAACTAAAAATATTGATGGTATATTTTGGTAAGATTAAGTTATTATTCTTTTGTTGCGGTGCGGGAAAAGCTACACAAGTCCATCTATTTGAATGCCTTTGTTGCAGAAGTGTGAGAGAAAGAACCGATATTTCATGCTCCGAATTCGTAAACTTGAATATTTAGTGAGCTAATTGGGTAGTGGACGGACACCACCAATCAATTGGCGTCCGTTTTATGAGCTGTCAAAACACACTTTAATTGCATTTTTTTTACTATTTATTAATTAAAGCAAGCAAATATTTTTTACGCTAAATTTAAGATGTATTGATTATTAATTAAAACTGTCACCTACACAATTATAAATGACGTTAAGAACACAGTATGTCGATACAGGAAGAAAAATACCGCTAGCTTATTCTTTATACTACAATTATAATTGGTAATACCTCTTTATCTAACAGGAATCTAATAAACAACTAGTTAAATAAAAACGCACTTTGACTGAGATTTAATCTCGGACTCGTTCATATCCGCCAACAATATAAATATTTTTTGCTTGAAAAAAGCGACGACTTTATTCTAAAGACAGAAAAATAAACGGACGGAAAAGAGAACTGCCGCTCGTTCCCACCGACTCTTTATTATTCCGTCGTCTAATTTTCTGCTGCTGTAAACGGGCACTTTAAAAAGTCGCATAGTTTTAAAGTTCGCACCTGGCTTCCACTGGCGCCAGTCAAAAGATCATTGTTACATGCCAGTCGTCAAACGCCCTCGAAACGAGAAAGCAGGGGAAAATTGCACGGCGCGACGGACTCATGCTGAAGGAGGCCTTTCACATCCAGACGTAACGGGTGTTTCAAAATTACGAGCGAGCTTTATGACGTGTGAAAACGAGGTCTCGACAACGAGATTTATTTAAAAAAATAGTCATGTTTAAGTGGGAATTAACGTTCTATGCCGTTATTAATATGAGTTAGGGGTTTGCAGTTCCGTAATGTCTTTCGAAACTTTGATAAATCTCACAAAAATGGCACCGTAATAATTTTGCAGAGAAATGTTCGCCACCAAACATTGACCCTTTATCATAATGAATTACAGTTTGTATTAGCCTGCTGTGGGATATTATATCCTCTTTCAGTTTGAGCCAACAAACAAATTTTGAACGTAGATCAAATTCATGTCAGTTTTATAGGTAACTAATTGTTTCTAAAAGGTTTACAAGCTCGTTCTCACAACAAAAAAATATCGCCTTTTTAACCCAGTCAGGTGCTAAATTTTCGTAAACCACTTCTTACTCTCATAAGTTCTTACTTAAATATCATAAAAAGAAACTATTATAAACCCTTTTTATCTTTCTAGCTTCAGTAGTTTCGGTTGTGCATTAATTACCTCCAAAAAGTCTCTTTATTAAAAAAGGTTCAACAACGTGACAATTATTTCGCCTAAAAATACCCACTCATTATTCTACCACTATCCCTGTAAACACTAGAATGCTAAGCGAGAACATTCAACTTTCCAACAAAATACGTATTATGAAGTGAAACAGTGGGAATAAAAGTAACTTTTTGCGCAGTTTGGAGTTTTTTGCTCGTATCACACGGACGCAATATGTCGTCGACGGCCTCTACAGCCGGTACAACGAGCTGAATTTATATTTTAAATGCGAACCATAAATATGCGCATAAAAGGTTCCAATTTGATTTCATTAAAACATTCCTGTTTACAAATCAGGACACTGATTTTAGCATAATTTTGAAGTTCGATAAAAAGTTTTGGCTTTACTTGTTAGTCGAAGTTAGTTAAGTACTTGGTACTTAGTCGAGTGTTATCGGGAAAGTAAGTGGGTTGCAAATTTGCTAAAAGAAGTAAGGGGATTATGAATGTAATGATTATGTATGATAATAATCTAGGTACTGAATATGTGTGTAACTGATGGTTTATTTAAGCGAGTTAATTAAATAACTCTTATTAATTATAGCCTAATTCATGAGGAATTGTATAGGCTACATAATGTCACGCTACGACATACAGAAGTAAGACGAGAGAGATAAACTGCGCGGAAACACCTAACGAGCTATACACAATAAAAAGCATAACTAATAAAAAGATCACCAGGAAACCAAACGCCAATCAACCAAAAACTAATTTTCTCGAAAAGCGGTTACTTATTCCACTGAAATTCGCGCCAACAGAGCCCCTAAACCGGCAATCACTCAAATGCGTTACAAAATAGAGTTTACCTCGGGAAATGAATATCGGCCTGTTTCCGAATTAAGACAAATCGGCTTACTGCAGTGACGGATGCGACAGACTCACAAAATACCGACAGCGAATTCGCAAAGTTCACCTCTATTGGCAAAATTAAGAAGCTTAGTTCCGTTTGATATGTGAATTAAGTCAGTGGGGAATTGGCCACTACGATTTTCGGATTCGGAATTTAAAGTGACAGATTTTTAGCCATTCGATTTGTTTGAAAGTCATTTGAATTTCGAGCAAACAAGCGGTGGAGTTAGCTAGCCAGTTATCGAATTTATTTCTGACACTAACGATTTCTAAATGTAATACAAGTAAGAATATCATACTTTATTTTTATCTTACAGAGATTTACAAGCACACAATACGGTACGAACTAATGTCGCCGAAAAACACATTACACAATATATTTATTTATATTTGAAATATTAAAGAAGTAGGTAATTACTCAAGCCTTCATAAAAATATCCCAAACTAATTATTCAAAAGTAGATAATGTTACACGCTTCGCTGACTGTTTCAAAACCCGCGACTTTAACCATTGTGATATCCGAAAAAAGTAGCGCGAACCTAAGAAAAAAAATTATGATCTCCTTACGAAGTAAATTTTTCGGTTGGTCGCCCCCTCTCTTCGTATTTAAGTCCCTAGTCTTTCCCTTTCTTAATTTTTTCCTTCCTAGGCAGTTTGCTCAAAGCTTCTGAAGTAATTATTTTATCTCTGCCTGGTATAAAGTTTTCATTCAGTGTCAAAGAATACAAAGGATTCCGTGATAACTGTAAGAGGAATAAAAAGATAAGTAGTTATATAATTTATATTATCTGTATCTGGTCCTTTGTTAAAGGTAGGCTTTGAAAAGGTTGGTTACAGGAGCAATTAGTCAAAGATAGAACTTTTTTGAATTAAGTATCTCTATAAAGTAGAGGTTCTTAATTCACTGACCGACTGCGCTTTGTGGCTTTGCTTTTCCTTTTTAGAAAGATTGTTAGCATAAAGAAAGGTTGTTAGGCAGCAAAACTACTAATTTGTAACTACTTTAAGGAACTTTTAATAACCAGTGAGCAAGAAGATATTATTAACAGTGTCGAACTTGATATTTTTACTAACACATAAATTAAGATATTAGAGTTTGCGGCTGGATATTAACCGAAAGTTAAAATATTGTATTACTTAATATGGACTGTACTTAGGTATAGATTGTGAAAATCTTGTGATTTCAAAATGTATGTTTTTTGCTTACTATACACCCGACTAGTTATGTATTTTGGGTGTACACAAAAACTCCCTTAGCTTATAAATTGATTAGTGTTAATTACCTAAAATCCTAATATCAACAAATAATCTAATCACAACCATTGCACACGAATTAAGGCATGTGTACACTAATTAGCAAACAAGCACGTGCCACAGAATACAACAACAAAATCTAGTAGCATTAAAAGATAGAGTAGAGTTGTTGAACATTTGCTACAAAAGTGAATTCGGTTAGAATCAGTTCAGACATTTCAGAGATTAGTCTGAACAACAGGTAAGTTTTTATTTATCTACGCATTTAATGTGCTTTCAGTAGAAAGCTAACGCAGTGTCCTGCGTGAGCGACGAACGCGACGCGACGCCACGCTGCAAACGCGACGGACGCGATCAACTCAACGGCATACTCTTCATGCGTCGCATTACGTCGCGTCGTGTTGCGTCGCGTCGCGTTCGTCGCTCACGCAGGACACCGCGTGACTTGAAAAACAGATACTTCAATATTTATTAGTATGCATATCACCCTTATACTATATTATACTATTCAAGTATTAATCGATCCCACGGTTTTCGGAAGAACTTCCAATATAACTGATGCAACTGATCAAAATTGTTTACATGAAGCACAATTGCTTCATGTAAACAACTTTCACAACCAGACTGAGTAAAACCAGCGTTAGCGACCAAGTAATTAATCCTTTAATAAAAGATGACAAAAAATATAAAAAACATTTTATTGACTATCAATCATTGGCTATAGGTGAATGGTCATGTCTGGGCTTCACGATTTTCTTTTCTCCGTCAACAGCACGTCTCTTCAAAGGTCCATGTTTCCAGTTATGAGGGTATCCGTATTTGTCAACATCGTCCCACCACTCTGGCTCTCCGGAACCCCAAATAATGTATAATATATTGGTTCCTGCTAACACTGCGAATACCAACCAAAATACTATGCGCCATTGTCCGATTGTTTGCTGAAAAAAAGAAGATTTATAAATAAACAGATCAGATAAGCGTCTTGGAACAACTCAAACACGGCTAGTTGATCCTAAGCTAGACAAAGCCTGTGTTGTGGTAATCAGTCAATTAATATGGATTCACCCAGACACAGAACAAACAATCCTGCTTATCCAACCACACAAAGTTTGTCCTGGACAAGAATCAAACCCACTACCTCTGGCTTAGCAGTCAGCTGCAGGGTCACTGAGTTCACTTACCACTAGACCAACAGGCCCGTTATAATATATTATGTATCACTGAATTCAAAATTTTCTATTCTGAATTTCAACCATAATTCAGTTTTTAAATATTTCTTTATGTCATTTGACATTGAGATTCTTCTAATTGCAAAATGGATATATATTTTTTTCTTATTTGTTATGCTGTGTGTTGCGGCTTTGTCCTTCCATTATCAAACATCTTACATCCCTTAGTTGACTCTGTTTGGGATCGTATTTTCAAAAATCGCTCCGTTTGCATAGTGAACAGAAATTACTATGCAAACTTAATGATTCTAGCTGCATTACTTTCGACTGTATATTGATTACCAAAGAGCTCTATTATTTTTTTCATTATTTTATTTTGTATCTGTGATTTTACGTTTTTTTTTTAATATGTTAAATACTGATATAAACCTACAATTCCATTTTATGTATAACTAGCTTTTGCCCGCGACTTCGTCCGCGTGGAATAATAGTTCCCGTTCCCGGGGGATTTCCGGGATGAAAACTATCCTATGTCCTTTCTCGGGTCCCAGACTATATCTGTACCAAATTTCATTCAAATCGGTTCAGTGGTTTAGGCGTGAAGAAGAGACAGACAGACAGACAGACAGACAGACAGAAAGACAGACAGACAGACAGACAGACAGACAGAGTTACTTTCGCATTTATAATATTAGTAAGGATGTAAAACAAATTGTAAAATTAAGTTACAGATTGACTACAGATTAAAAACATTCTCAGAGATTTGTCAACAAATATACAATTATTTATTCAAATGATTTAGGTACTGATCTAATTTGGTTACCTCGGAAGTTTGTCGGAAGACAAAGAAAATGATAATAAAATGTCAATCCGTTTCCTGAATTAATTTATTCTGACAATACACAATACAAGCTCGGTCGAGCGTAATGTTCTCGCTAACTCTTCATAAAAACAAAAAAATGTGAAAATAGTCTTTCTTTATGATACCGTTATGACTGGCTATATTTTTGTGGCATTTTTTTCTGGTTTAAGTTCTTTTTTCAATTTCATCCTACCGCGCTTTTTACCGAGTGAAAAGTGACTGTCAAATAACATTTGTTTAGATAGTCCACAATTTTTTCGTTATTTTTATACTTTTGAAATACTGGTAGTTACATCATATCATTTGAGATTAGATAAAGGCAATGAAAATGTAAAAAAAATATTTATCGATCTGTGCCCATGAACATATTTTTTTACAATGTCATGCCAAACAAAATTGAGATTCACTAGAACTCCTGCTGCGAGTTCAACGAGTTAAAAATATTTAATCTTCATAATTCAAGTACAGCATACAATATACTCACATCAGGGGTCAGCAATCCGATCAGATATGGAAAGACAATACCAGCTATAGCCGCAGTCCCATTGACAAAGGCGGAGCATGTACCAGCATAGTTCGGAGCGATGTCCATAGCATTGATTTTGACACTGCTGTAGAAGCCCCCCATGAAGGCCATGGAGGCTATGAACATGCCAACAGCCTGAGCTCGGTCGCAACCAGAGTACGAGGCCAGGATTATAAAGATACCCGGTATGGTCGATGCTGTAATAGAAAACACTCGTAAGTATTCTATTTATTTAATACTTTATCCACAATGGTGAAAAAGGTGTGACCACAGATGATGAAGAGATGAAATGGCAGATGCATTGTTTTTTTTTTAGTAAATAGTTTATGATATTGACGTGATTTTTAGATAATTTGGTCTTTGTTCAGCATTGAAATGCTGAAGGGATTGATGATGATGTTTCCAAAACCATTACGTTTTGGAAATCGTTTTGTTGTCATATTCTGTAACATGGCGATCTGTGTTAACACAATAAGCCATTCGATGTAGATGAGGCATCACGAAAGTATGTTTTATAAGGAATTAATAGGATTTTCCCTTTCATATAGTGTCTCCAAATCTCGCGGTAAGTGTAAAAATACTACGTTGTTTCAATGAAAAATATTAGGTAACCCACACTGCCCGTTTTTAAAAAAAACATTTACTGAAATTATACTTACAGATAGTGGTATAGATTTTCCTGCCAGTACCAATACTGTGCCATTTCTTCCTGATGCAGAGATCACATAAACTGGCAAATATGAAAGAGGAAGCATACATCGCAATGTACGGCAACGCTGCCAACAGTCCTGTTTCTTTAATATTGAACTTTAACACTTCGGAGAAATACTTGGGAAGGTCTGTGATCATTGTAAAGTATCCAGCATCGTGGCCAACCTGGAATTATAACCAAAACATAGCGGTTAAACTAGGGCATTGTTTGGAAACTTTAGCGCGTACGAGAATTCTTTGTGTGATGAGCATGATTGGTTTTTCTGTGTGCGAGTGTAATTTATTTTTTTATATCAGTTGTCTATAGTTACTGTTGTATCTCAAATAAACCCGTAAATTAATAAAACATACTATAGGCTCTGCCTGGTTTGAGATCAGATAGCCGTGTGTGAGTTGTCCCAAGATTTTTACTAATTAATTAAATTTTACATTTGACAAGATATTCCTGGTTCGATGACAATAAACAATTTTATTTAAAATAATTATGTTCTAATTTTACATGAAGTTTGAGTGTTTTTCCGTCTTGGGCTAGAGTTCTTTCTGTAATTTTAAAGGTCTTTTTATAATTTTCTAATTTGTTTCATTCATCATTACCGACTTATATCGGCAGTGACTAATAAAGAATGGATGAAAATATTGTAATAGAAAACATCTACTTTTAATATTATAATGTACCAAAGTTTCTTATTCATGTTCTTCAGACGATATTAATATTATAAAGTTACTTACGGCAGCTAATATCAGCACCCACAAAGGAGCTGATCGTAACATAGCCTTGAATGGCACTGGATCCAGCTTTTTATGTAAACCAGAAGCTGTAATATTCTTATTTAAATATTCCTTCTCCTTATCCGATATAAATGGGTGGGTGTTTGGTGTGCTGTAGCAAAGGAGTGCCTGAAAAAAAATCTCTATTAACAATAATTTGTTAATCCAATATGAAACAAAACCCTCAAAATAAAGACCATCTTCATAAACAGTTGTTTCGTCAACAGCTGTAAGGCTACATAACTTTATGACTACATGAGTTCTTATAAGTTCAATTCAATTTTAAATTATCGATGAAATTTTGATACGAACTAGTAATCAGATGCCACAGCGACGCTCATTATTAAGTAATTTAATGGGCTCAATGTTTAAAATTCTGCCACACAGAGGTTTTATTATAGGCAGTAGCTATTTTAGAAATAACCTTACAAACCCAATAAAAAAAACTTTCGTAAGTATTGCAGATGTTACATAAATAAAACATCCCACTTAAGTAAATCAAACATTCATGTCACATGAAAGAGCCAAAAA
This sequence comes from Athetis lepigone, assembly GCA_033675125.1. Lineage (NCBI taxonomy): Eukaryota > Metazoa > Arthropoda > Insecta > Lepidoptera > Noctuidae > Athetis > Athetis lepigone. Next base: position 10,155,798 of record CM066236.1, read on the forward strand.
AATATATTTTGAAACTCGAAGAAAAAATGAAAAAGAGCATCAATACAATCTATCTATAGATAAAATAATAAGACGAAGCTAGATGGAAAACGCTCATTAAGAAGTCAAAGTATAAGGTAAATGCACCTTATTCCGAGGGGTTCTAAAAATGGCATCATATTCCGATGTATTTAGAAAAACAGTTTTTTAAAGCAATTTACTAGTTATTTATGGTCTGCATGATAAAATAATGAATTAATAATTATCTGTTCATATTTATTTATACAAAGGAGAGTTTAGTATGGTCACACTGTAAAATAATCGGTCATTTTGCCGCGGGGAGCGGCGTCGAGAGCACACTTCATACATTTGGGACCTTATGCACGTGAGTATTACGATTTGCCAAATAGTGTTTTACGTAATAATTTTATACAACGCGAGTTTTCGTTTAGGTTGAAATATTGAAAGGATAATATTTTTTATCGAAAACACTTAAGATTTGAGTATTTTATTTGCAAATTAGCAAGAAAATAAGTGTTTAAAATACCGCGGCATTAGGTGCAAAATATTTTAGTGTGTTCCTAAAAGCCGATGTATACCACGGAAAAACAAATTTAAAGACATTTAGTTTTTTTAAATTTCGGTGTCTGTTTTATGATTATAAACTTTAATGTGTTAGTTCTGACTTAATGAATAACTCATACATTTAATAATCTATTTCCGAGGTACACCGTGGCGTCGCATTTACTAATTATAGCAGGTCAAAAATTGTTTGTACAGGTACTTTATTAATACGTTGTATAGAAGATTTTAGTGAAGACATTAGGTTTTATAAGTGTTCTGTTATTATATGTATGTACTTTATATTTGTTTTCCTTTCATATTGTAACTATACATTATTTTATTTGCATAATATTAAAAAATCTTTTACTTTTTAGTACTCGGAATTAGAAACTTTGATATAGCATCATAAAACGCTATTCCGATGTATTTACGTCGGAATAAGGTTACATGAGTACCTAATTCCGATGTATTTACGTCGGAATAAGATTACATGAGAACCTAATTCCGAAGTTAGTTAAGACCCTGTTTAAATACAGAGTGTTCATTATTTTATGTGCTTAGTAGATACGCGTTGACTTTTAAACATCATGTATAATTCTCCCTACATAGTTCCCTTTCTATTTTTATACTCGGAATTAGGAACCAAATGCATCGGAATTACGATTTTTAAATCGGAATAAGGTACCTCGGACTTTTTTATATTTTTATTTATTTTATCAGCTTCAATAACCTTCTACTGACAAACTGCAAATATTTTTCAAAAATTTGATAGCTAACACTTCTGATAAAAATATAAAATTGTACACAAAGGTCCGATAAATACTTAATTTATAATGTTCTTTCGTGTTATGTTAAAAACAGCGCGGAATTAGGTGCCTTTATAATATATTTTTAATAATTTTTACCCAGAATAAGAACCAGATAATTCCAAGGCCGCCAAAACAATAAAATACGTTGGCCCAGTCTCCCCCGTCTGCTAACAGTATGCCAGAAAGATAGGGTCCTAAAACATTTCCAACTTGGGCCCCTCCAAATATCATTGCTCCGAATCTGGACCTCTCTGATGGAGGGACCCATCTTGCCAACAGCAGGACAAACGCTGGTGTGACGGGGCCCTGGAATAAATTTTCTGAACTTAATTGTCAGATACTTTTTTGTATAATAATCTTTTTATCTCCATAGCCTTTATTTGAATACTTTTAAAAACAAAGTTATTTGTGAAACAACCTCGCAAGCTATCTAAATATAATCAAATATAACTACTATACACCAACGGATTTTATAAATCATCTTTTTTTTTATTAATCACAAATATTTTAGTTGGTTGCTATAAATAAGCATGCATCCCAAAGGCAGGACTTTTAAATTTTTTTTGTAATGAGTTTCTTTTTTTACAAAAAATTGTTGTAAAAAAATTTACTTATTTCCCAAAGTATTTTATTAGCGTTCGACAAATAACCCTGCAAAATCTTTTATTCATTACTATCACAATACTTACCTCTCCCATGCCTTCAATCACTCTGATAATGAACAAACCAACAGCTCCGCCGACCGTCACAGCCCAAGGAGTTATAACAGTGGCTACAGAGGTCACTAGAAGTCCTAAGCCAACGGTCCATTTGCCTCCAAACTTCTCCGCTAATAGTCCTCCAGGCAGATGAGTAAGAACATAGCCGTAATAAAATGCACTGAGGAGAAATCCTTGCGTTGCTTCGTCCCAATCGTATTTTTCTCGTCCCTGAAGAAATTAACATATTGCACAATATACCCAAAGTTTGAAAATACTAATGTTACGCCTAACTTACACAGATTTCAATTTTACGTTAGTGTAAATTTAAAAACCTACGGTTTATAAACAAACAAAAATGCTAATGTTACATATATAAAATACGCCTTTTTAGGGTTCCGTAGTCAATTAGGAACCCTTATAGTTTCGCCATGTCTGTCTGTCTGTCCGTCCGTCCTCGCTTAATCTCTGTGACCGTTAGCACTAGAAAGCTGAAATTTGGTACCAATATGTATATCAACCACGCCGACAAAGTGGTAAAACAAAAATTGGAAAAAAATGTTTTATTAGGGTAGCCCCCCTATATGTAAAGAGGGAAGTGATTTTTTTTTAATTGCAACCCTGACGTGTGATATATTGTTGAATAGGTATTTAAAAATGGAAAGGGGTTTACTAAAATCAGTTTTTGATAATGTCAATAATATCGGAAATAATCGCTCCAAAAGGAAAAATTAAAGCGTCCTTTAACTCCTCTAACTTTTGACCCGTACGTTTAAAAAATATGAAAAAAATCTGGAAAGTAGAACTTTATAAGTACTTTCTAGGAAAATTATTTTGAACTTGATAGAAAGAACAGTTTTTGTACAAAAAAGACAAAAAGATGTACAAAATAATTTCTGCGTACCTACTTAGTATTTCAACATAACAAATAGCCTTTTTTTTAAAACTTATAAGTGGAAACAGTTATTGTGACGGACGGGAAACTACGGAACCCTACATTGAGCGGGGCCCGACACGCTCTTAGCCGGTTTTTTTAAACATAACTAAAAACTAATGGTGAATTACATCTTCTCATAATCTTCTTAAATTATTTCGTGCCTGCTATAAAGGAAGCTAATGCTCTTTATTTGCTCTAGTTATCACATCGTGTGATTAACACAGTGACGATTGTAGGAAAACATGTTGAGTTGGTAACAACTATATACTTTATTGGTGGGATTAACATTTTTGTATTGCTTCAGTATTAAGACTGCTGAGGTAGTCTCATCTTCGACTATATCTTTACACTCTTTAGACTTAGTCCTACCCTAGAATACAGGGTAGATGTGTTATTTTGTTGTTGCTTTATCATTGAAAAAAACATTATCAATAACAACAACCGCTGTAACATCTAACTGATTTCTTTATCTTTAACCTATCTTCTCACCTAAATACATAAGTAGGTACTCGTATGCGCCAATCTATAAGATCATACAAAAATGAAGCTTATCGACACATGCGTCATAAACCTTACAGGCGCAACTTGTATTTGACAGTGACAGTGCAGATTTGATAGTCAACCATGGACATTACAGAACCGTAAGAATCGGTACATATTTGTCTGTGAAAATATGTCGCGTCTTAAGCAACACAAGTGCTTCTACAATGTTCTGCAACCGCCACAGATCATACTATGGTGGTATTAGTGCCCCGTTTCTATGATACTAGTAGCATCTTATACCAGCGCTTGACTGTATGGCTATCTACATTACTCCAATTATTGAAAAGCAAGAAAATGTTGCACTGTAGTGACTATATACCTACATAACTTCAGTTGCGGTGGAATGGGCGCGCTGGATTGGAAAGTAAACCGGGAAACTTGTTACTGGACTCGATTGCTTACTGGAATGCGACCAGAACCACTTTATTATTCCATTGAGATTCTAACTCCGATCGCTAAGCTGAAATGCTACTAGAATTATGGGAACTTTTGCACAGTAGTGCTACTAGAATAATGTACAAATAATAGTAATTTTTCATACCGGTAATATAACTGATACGTTGCTAATAGGCGTTTCACTAGACCCAGGTATAATTTCAGGATCTGGACACGTTTCTCCAACTATATGTTCTCCGGATTCTGCGTGAAGAACCATCTGCGTGATCGTCATACTGAGGCAGACCCTCATGGTAAAAGAGTTCCCCAACGCGAACAAACCTAGGATACCTAGGTAGTATCGCTGGGGGAAGATCATCACTAGAAAGAAGTAAGGTTACATATTATGAAAGCGTAGGAAATTCCTAATAAATCAGTTTTTTGGGATAGGACCATCGTTTACCACCGAGGTAGTTTCTCGTTTCTTGTTTATTTTTCTTTCCTATTGTCCCACTGCTGGTCAAATTTCTCTCTCATAGCCTTCCACTGCCTTCTCTTGCCTTCTTCTTCTTTACAACACATTGTTTTTGTTAGTATACGTATTTCTTATATATGATATATCCACCCTTAGTAACTTTAACAAAATTAGTAAACTATGTATATTAGGAAACTATGCCTAAATTGTAACAAACCTACATTTGACAAAACACAATAGTCAGTGAGTATTTGGTCTTCTGCAAGCAGGTTAAAGATTGACTTTAACCGCTGTCCTAGGTTCAGTAGGGACGAAAAAAAACGTTATTTTGGTAATGAACTAACCTTTTTTATGAAATAATCAGTACATGGATTTTCCTAACATAAACAACACCTCTTTGCTATACGTACAAATAAAACAACAAAATAAAACACCAACCTTTGTTCAAAACCCGCCGCCATCCCGTCAGAGTCATTTTGGCACTATTTTGCACATCCAAAACCAAACTTCAATAGAAATGGAAAAGTGTAAACCCACTTCGCACGTGCAGCAATGATCCAGATGACAGAATTGACAACACTAGCTTTGATAAGAATACTATCTGACAGATCAGTGATAAGAGAATTCTGTATTTGTAAGAAACGCACTCAAGACGTCTCGGAGATAAAAAAAAATAGTTAAGTGGCTGGAAAGTTTATCTAAAGACTGATGTTGTGACGATAATAAGGAACTGTGTTAGTAAACCTGCAAGTTACATAAAATATGCTACAACTGACATCAGTGAATGACTTACTTACAAGCGCCAACTAAAGAGTTCTAAAACACATCTTGTTGCCTAAAAAATATGATATGATCTCGAGTGAAGCGTGGAAGTGGGTCTCTTAAAAGGGCCATGCTTCTTTTTTTAATACATCACCCGACCCTGAACAAAATAGAAGGCTGTCTTATAAAAAAATATTTCTTCTTCTTCTTCCACCTGTCCCTATCCCATTGTATTTGGAGCCAGCGCGACACGTCTTTCTCTTCCATAGTTCCATATCAATTGTCAAATGTCATACTCCTTTCACCTTCCTTCCTATCATTCTTAAGACAATCAAACCCCCTTTCCTAAGCCCTCCTCTACCGTTCATCCTTCTACATTAATGCTCATAATTTTCATAGATACACACGTTTCATCCCTTCATTTGAAAAATAAATCTTAAGAGAAATTAAATCGAAGTATATTTCTGTGAGTACTACAACAGAGTCTACGATTACCTCTGGTTGCTATTTACCATTTAAATATTTTTCTAATAGTAATCTTAAAAATGAAGATACTTATATTTTTTTACGGTTCATGTCTCTCATTTGCCTCTTTATTACTCTAACCATGGCATAATCTAAGCTACATTCATTTATTGGCTGCCAGTTCTGTTGTCCCTTAAAACTGTACAACGAAGTTCAGCCACATTTTAATACTTTAAGACTTATCCCGGCTTTAGCAGTGAATGCTGAACACTGTTATAAATTACCCCTCAGCCCGAACATTGTATTTAAGGAGACATAATATTTAAGTTTGTTTGAAAATGTTCTCATATGTTTAAGGAAAAAGATTAATGAATGAAAACTTGAGTAAAATAGTGCAGACTATAACCTTGTATTGTTTTTTTTTCTGTCGTTTTTTAAACCTGACTTTGGCGTTAGGTGTATTCAGGCGCCGGAAAGTCTGACCTTGACCCCAGAAACTGGGTTTTAAAAATCAGGTAACCTAATGGAGACTGGAAGCCAACCAAAAATAGTTGGGAAAGCTAAGTAGCTGACAAATTAACCTGATTATATTACCAAATACGTATATGAAAAACCTGGCGGTATCTTCGCACTATGACGAATCATCACAGTACATGGAAACTCCAGTACCTACGCACTAGGAGTACATATTGGTAGTACCGCTAACATATAATTGAAGTTTAACGAGCCTGATAAACGGCACTTAATTGAATTGTCAGAGATTATTGTTCGTTGATGTCATTATATACAATAGCTGTATCTACCTAGTTATACGTCTTTCTTTTGTTTAGTCTTGTTTAGTGGACTGATAAAATGCTATAATGTTACTCTTACTGTTCAGTGTGATGTTTTTTAGCTTATTTATTCCTTATAAATGTACACGACATAATTGTGAAGAAAGAATTTTCAAAATCAGTGTGGCTGCTTCTGACATTTGAGCGTTAAAAAAAACAAAATCTTCAGCTTTATTATACCTTTATTTTTTTTTCCTTCGGTAGTACCCCATAAAGAACTTTTTTATCTAGATAGGCAAGTAATTCAGAACAAAAGTAATCACGAAAACTAATAAAAAATCATAAAATCCATTAATTCCTAACTATTCTTATTTACAATCATTTTAATAGAAACGACTGATGGGCTTTGTTAAATGAAATTGGTACTTAACAAAGGGACTAGATTTAGATTAAAACAATTCTAATGTTCCGAACTACTGATAGTGTTTTGTTTGTGCAATTTCCCGAAGGGGGTAAATACTCAAACGTTTGATTTCGCATGTTAAAGAGCGTGTATTCCCATGCTAATTGAGTTTCTGACACACGGTGCGGCCTGGAACGGCCTAGTGCGGCCCGGTCCGGCCTAGTGCGGCCTCGTGTGACCCTCTGTGCGTCAATTCCGTTTTCAATAGCAGACAGTGCTGACCAATTACCACTGCTTTTGAATTCACTTTGCGAATCCCGCAAATTCCGTTTGAAATCCGTCCGTTGAGCCTTCTTTCTGCTTTGATTTAATTGTTGGATCTGTTAGACAGCTTATTATGGTGTAGTTTTATTCATCTAGCCGTGTCAAGACGAAAAACGCTTTGCTGCACTGAAATTGTATATTGGACGACATTATAAATATTTTTCTAAGATATTTGTTCTCTTAGTTGACAAGTAAAATATAAAAGTTACTAAACACGTAGTAGGTACGTTATAAAGTTTACATACTTTACATATTTGAACAATAGTTGTTTCATTAACCAATCTTAGGTACTTATGGACATCACATTTCAAAGGTCGAAGTTCTACCCGATGCAGATTTAGTAAAACATCATTTCACCCCTTTTCGACCAAAGGCTTAGTACAACCCAAACTGTCGTTAATCACTGCTTCCCCCAAAAACCCATGATTCTGGATAGGTATAATTGTGATTTGTATGGCTACCTAATGGATTCTATGAGTTTGATATACAGGAATACACGTATAGTAGATGCAACAATCAACCTTATTTACTTAAGGAAAAAGGCATAAAAATATTCCACAGGTCTGAAAATAAACATGGAAAAGTATATTTTTTTTCTAAGAATCTGATATAATTTCACAATGGCATGGTCATTGAATGTATGCTCATCAAAACTATTAGTCTAATCATCGATGCGACATGTAATTAGTATTAAATACCTAACCAGATTTCCTTCATTGCTTTGTAATTAGTGAAGCATTTGAGTGTGCTGCCTTAGTATCTTCGTTGCAGTCAATAGGGTGTGATCATGAGAAAACATTGTGTTTAGAAGCCGAGTTCAAACAATCGTGATTTATAACAATGAATAACTACATAGCTGTCGGTTTCTTCGTAATATCATTAATTACAACAGCTGCTTCGGAGGGTAAATTTCTTCTCCTGTTATCATTTTGTTCATGATATTTTTGTGCTAATTGAAATTCTACAAGTTTTTAATATCAATTTATCTTTAAATTGTCATTTAAATTTAAGTCGGACTGATTCCTTTAAATATTGTCTCTAATTACTCAGTTCTTAAAGTTCTTTTCGTAATTGTTCCAGCGTGTGACAAGTGCGTTAAAACAGACCAATGTGCATTTTATGGGAAATTAAGTAAGCAGGAACAAGATGCTTGGCAAATTGCCCACCCTTGTACATCAGCCGGGACCACGGAAAGTAGCAAGCTCTTCGGATTCTCCAACGTCGCTAAAGGAGACTATGTAAATACGCCACTTTCATAATCCCACCTCATTTATTAACTTCATACAGTTATGAACGATTTATCCCGATATTGGCGTTAATCACCAAACATGTCATTAAAAATACCTGAAGCGTAAATGCAATTTCACAAATAACCGTGTAATTATGAATCCATCGAACTGTGTAACGTATTTACACGAAAATTTCACTATAAAAATTGGTTGAGAGCTACCACAACCATCGGAGAGTTATTGTTTCAATAACAAATTATTATACTCCTTTTACAATGTTCATGTTCAAATTTCAGATATGTTGTACCGACCCAGCTGTAACAACTAGCGCACCTGTTATTAGCAAACATTTAGATTACGATAATTACGGTAATCCAAATAATTATGATGATCCAAACAGTGGATATAATTATCCGAATTCGGGATCACCTAACGGCTATGACTATGGAAACAATAGACCTGATAGTAATGGCTGGGGGTCTGACAACGACGGTGATGGTTACGGGTATCCTGTGGACAATTCTCAAGCGCCTAACAACTATTTTAATCAGAATAATAATCCGTATGTGACGTCGAGTCCGTTCTTCCCGGCACACGGGCATGGCGGCCGCGGTGATGGTAATAGAGGGCAATGCCCCTTAACAAGCTTTCCGCCGAAGCCTGAAACAGGATGTTGCGGACGCGAGGCGTCTGATACCGACAGGATTATCGGTAAGTTACCGAACACTATTCGCATTATACACAGCTTCGCTTTTAACGTGAAAGGTAAAACAAAGCAGTCGTTTTTATTTACAAAACGTTAGACTGATCAGGTGCAGGGTGCTTGGGAATTTTAATTAAAAGTTGCTAGCATGGATTTTGTTAAATATATTTTTTTATTGTTTGGTTACATGTTTTTTTTATATTTATCACACATAGTGCACGCTGTAGTTAGAAAATTAAATTTATAGTATAATAGAGAAATGAAGTAGTCGCTTTTATTATAAGACTGGTTAAATACAGGAGACTTAACTTTTAATTGTAATTTGCAAGCATGGTATTTATGTTTAATTTTTTTTTTGGTTGCACTTCCTTGTGAAACACATCTAAAAATAGCACCTTTTAATTCAAAAATCAAATTCAAAAGCTTACAAAAAAGTACTTATATCTTTTACACAATCTTCTTTACACATTTCTGTTGCATGTTTCCTCTTTTGCACAACTTTTACTTTCTTTGCACAGATAAGCCTAAACCGCCATCCTATTACGACAATGGTCCTAGAAGACCAGGGGACTCTTACGAGAACACAGCTTGGCCTTATAACCGCCCTCACTCAAGATTTACTCGGTCGGTGGATGGAACTCCGCCTGTGCCTGTGACTATCGGCGACCGGATAGCAGGTACAATATAATATTGTATATAAGAACAAAATTGAATCATGACCGATTTCAACGACAAATCGTTTGAAGCTGCCAAAATAATAAGACTAGACGTGTGACATTTTTAATACATGGTTACGCGATTGTCGACCTAATTGTATTTGAATGTCTGTAGGAAAATAAGTTTATGGTGGGTCATGATTCCGTTTTGTCGATTGTACAAGGTCGTGGGTTGGAATCATATGTACTTTCTTAAGTTTATCTTGGACATCACATGACATCGGTGAAGGAAAACACCGCCAGGACACATGGACTTTTGGTAAATATAAGCCCGGAATCCCAATCCGCATTGAGCAAGCGTGGTGACTAATGCTCGTGCCTTCTCTGTATGAGAAGAGGCCGTTGCTTTGCGGTGGGACAGTATAGGCTGGTATTATTATATATTAAGAACTTCTACTACCCATCAGACCTCAACAACCCAGTCATATTAGGTAATACGAAACCCCTGGTAAAACTGATTGACGGACTTTCTGACTATCTGTACCGACTGTCAAAGATCTAGGAGTGACAACGGAGACAAACGGCTATACGTACCCACGACCCCAGTAAGGACTATCACCTAATCCATACTTACTAAAACTTACTATACTTACTAATATTATAAATGCGAAAGTAACTCTGTCTGTCTGTCTCTTCTTCACGCCTAAGCCACTGAACCGATTTTAATGAAATTTGGTACAGATATATTCTAGGACCCGAGATAGGACATAGGATAGTATTTATCCCGGAAAACCCCCGGGAACGGGAACTATTATTCAACGCGGACGAAGTCGCGGGCAAAAGCTAATTTTAAATAAATGTACGATCTAAATAACTAGATACTAAGGAAATTGTTCAAATCCATGGCTGTCACTGTTGTCCAGAGTAATTAACGATCATGTTGTAAAAGACATTTTAATTAACTAGCTTTTTGTAACATTTGGAACTGTCGCAAATTCTGGTAGGTATGAAGTAAGTTTCCAAAGCTATTAACTAACACTACCTATTACTATTAATTAGTGAAGTATGTTGAAACGACAGGTTTTAATTGGTACCTAGAAGTTAATGTGTTTGACAATTATTTTTATTTTTAAAAACAATTTTTGAGTAATATTATTAAGACGAGTAATTTTTTACTAGTCATGACCGAAATAGGAACACGTAAATTTCGTTATTTCGATTCTTTCAAAATTATTCTATTTTCATCTAATAAACTGAATGACTGACTGACTGACGGGCCTGTTGGTGTAGTGGTTAGTAGCCCTGACTGCTAAGCCGGAGGTTGTGGGTTCGATTCCCACCCAGAACAAACTTTGTGTGATGAGCATGATTGTTTGTTCTGTATCTGGGTGTAATTTATCTATAATATGTATGTATTTATAAATTATATAAGTATGTATATCAGTTGTCTGGTTACCAGAACACAAGCTCTAAGCAGAGCTTAACTTGGGATCAGATGACCGTGTGTCATGTGTGGGTTGTCCCAGTATATTTATTTTATTTATTTACTGTTGATATATCAACACACAGCATTAACCGCTGGTCCTAGACATGATATTTGAAGAATGTGTTCTTTGTGAAGAGTAGGTATCCACTAAGAAAGGGTTTTAGGAAATTCGACATCCACGTGGGCGACGCCGCAGGTGTAAGTTAGTAAACAGATAAACTTACAAGTCACGTACCGCATTTAATGGCTACAAAACTAATTTAGTTTTAACTATGTTAAAATAATAACAGATGCCACTTTTCTGTGTTTCTGAACCTTAACCAGACATTTACAATCTTATAGATGTAACTAGGTACTCTCATTTTGAGGTTTAAAGCAATGATAATTTCACCTTTTTACCTATAATATCAATTGGTTTAAGACATACCTATTTCTACCGTAAATTAGCGTCGATGTATTCTGGTTTGGAGAGTACCGATGCTGGTGTTATTACAGGCACATAAGACATACTATCATTATCCCTGGGATGGCAACGCATTTGCGAGACATGGTATTGCAGATGTCCTTTTGGCGGGCTAAGCAGATTAGACTATTCGTAATACAGAAATGATATGGTAATGGTAGTACTAGTACTAGTAATAGTACTCTTCATAGAATGCATGCACATTTCAATGTGGTACTTACGGTTCAAATTGTGCGAGCCCGACTTATTCTTATCCCATTTTTTATCTCTATGAAGCTAGGAATTGACGGTCATTATGGCGCGTCAGTTAAACTGACGTCCATCCTAAATTTGATCGTGAGTGTCGAATCGTCCCTCTAGAGTTGGTTGGCTGCCTAAACCATTTGGGGCGACGCCACAGTTTTACGACAAGACTGACGCCAAAAATGACCGTCAATACCCAGCCCATGGATCCTACAAAAATAAATAATATACTTGGGTGCCAAAACAAATAGTTTCAAATAAAATTTTCTTTTATCTCAGGTGGGCGAGAAACTGAATTGGAACAGTTCCCCTGGACGGTACTTCTGGAGATAACCTTCCAATACGTTGACAAGAGGCAAGCCTTTAACTGTGGTGGATCCCTGCTCAGCTCCAAATATGTTTTGACTGCTGGACATTGCGTTTATGACAAAGGAGGCAAGATTATAGAGTGAGTTCATTTTAAAGTATTGCTTTTCGATGCACCTTTGATAATGAGGATTTGACGTCCGCCTATTGGTGGTTTTCGTCGTTTGGACTTGCGTCAAATTAGGTGAAATAAAGTAAAAAAATAAAGTCAGATTGCAGCATTTATAGAAAGGCTAAACTATGATACTATACTTTGGCATCGATAACATTATCCTGATTATCTTGGTATTTTATTTAACCGTGTTTTTTTAGTTCTCATCATCATTAATGACTTCCTTTAACATGCAATCATACATTCCAACCTTGAATAGACATTCCATTGACATTATTATTACCTTTATTCTTCAGCATCGACATTTACCTAGCTGAATACGACAAGCGTACGTTCCCAAAGGACTGCAAAATGGTACTAGGCCAAGGACAGAAGTGTATAGAAAACATCGTGATGAAAGCGGAGGATGTAGTGCTGCATCCGCAGTACGACGACGAACATCTTAACAATGATATCGCCCTGATAAGAATACATGGCAATGCTCCTTACACGGGTAAGATACCTTTACATCTTAAAGCCGCGTCTACATAAGCGAGTTTCGACGAAAATCTCGCATTTGGGCTTTACTCGTCAACTCTATTTCATTTTTTTTATTGTTTTCTCAAAAATCTTAAACGATCATTTTCTAGAGCTATAAATATGAGTAATTTTATTAACGGCCGATTTTGAAGATTTTTTCAATCAGGGCTAACAAAAATTACACAAGACTGATGCTGCGGCTAGTCCATTATCTTTCCGATCGCTCTATTACCAATTCTAAACAAAAAAAAAAGTAAATATTCATATTTAATAATATATTCTTATTACCTGCTCTAGCTGACCTAGTGAAAAAAAACACGTGTATATCGTGTTTTTATCTATATTCAGAATCAAGTGCTTTTTTAACAGATTTCTGCCAACATCTTTTTATGCATGTACTAAAAGGACGCCTTTTTTCTTCGGAATAAAGTTATTTTAAACCGACGCCGACATGAACCCTGCTTTATACATTGTTGCCACTAAGTTATACAAGAAGCTATTGAACGATCGTGGATAGAATAGATACTGATAATATGGAATTTACATAGTAAAAGTAACGATCAAATAAACAATGCTATAAGCTCGAGACTTTAGTAAATAAACAGGCTTTTCCAAAATATCTTAGCAACTCCCATCGAGATTTATTAGTTTATATTAAATACTAATCCAGAACTGTCTAGGTAATAAAGTTTGATAAGAATATAATATAATTGGGGATTGATTGGATAAGTAATACTAATATGCCTTCCAAAAGTTTCTAAGTAGAATAACAAGTTAGGTTCATATACAAGTTTACGATAGCAAACTTATTGAGAAATCATATAATGTACTCCCAGGTGTTGGCTTTTTCTATTAGGATACCTGTTCCATAAAGCCTGATGTACCTCTTAAATTAGATTAGGGGCCTGTTTCACAACCTCGAAATAGTCCTTATCTGCAAGATACATTCAAAAATAGATCAGATTTTGTATTAATTTATCTGAATTTTTCTGCCAGATATTTTAATCAGAACTTATTAGAAGAATGTGGAACAGGCGCTAAAACTAATAGATTAAATATTTCAATTCAGATCGAGATAGACAATTAATATTATTGATACAAGTTATTACAGCAATTTGGAATATAAACCATTTAAATAACAAACTTCGTTACAGTTGTGTTCAAAACAGATTCTAGACTTGTTTTGTAAACAAGCAAACGAAAAGTTTGAAAGTGTTTATTTATGAACAACTTCTTCAAATAATAACAACTTTATATCGATGTTAACACAACAATAATAATCCTTTTAAAAAGAAAAATACCCATTACCCTTTTAAAAATAAATCGGATAACACTGACGGACATTATAAGTTTCTTTTCTTTTAATATCTTCTGTCATTTTTCCGATTCCAGATTACATTCGGCCCATCTGCCTCCCATCTGTCGACATCGACGACCCGGATTTCGCTAACCTTCGTCTCGCCGTCGCCGGTTGGGGTCGGAACGGCCGCTACCGGTCCGATGTCAAACAATCGACAATCGTGAACCTAGTTCCCCAAGCAAAATGCAAGAAATTCTACCCGAATCTGTCGCGGCGACAAGTTTGCGCGGCGGGATACACCGGCGAGGACACATGCAAAGGGGACTCTGGCGGGCCTCTTATGACATTATACGGCGGGAAGTATGAAGTAGTGGGTGTGGTGAGTGGGAAGAGGGCTGACTCGCCTTGCGGGACCTCCGTACCGTCGCTCTACACCAGCGTATACCACTACAGCGACTGGATCCGGAGGAACATGCGGAACTAATTATTTTAGTCTTGTTCTTTGAAAGTTGTCTCATTGCAGTATTGTTCAACTTCTGTACAAATAAAAAAAGAAACAGTTAAATTGTTAAGTGCTATCAAAATAAATTAAATCAAAAGAAAAACCATTCGATTCATTTTCATACAATAGATTTTGCTAAAAAAGGCTCGTCGCAATCCCTCTTGCCAGAACGGTCGGTGGGTGTGTTAAATGTAGCATATTATTGCGGAATGATTGCTGGCTACGAAAGGTCTCAGTTTCTCAAGAGCTAGGTTTTGCATGCTATCGAGCAAAAATAAACTTTTATGAACTGAAAAATATAGCGGTAAAATTTGAGGTGGTGATTCAATATTTCGTAGCAGTTTTGCCGTGGCGTTGGCAGGCTCGCTTTGTGGCGCGGAAATGGCCAGCGTGTTCAGCGATTACAATATTGTGCATTGAAGTAAACGATTAATTTTATTGAAAACTTTTATTAAAAGGGACAATGAAATGTATTGCACAGATCTAATAGATTTCAGTGGTTATACAGTAAACATTTTGTTTAAACTAAACGGGGATAAAACAATATTTCATTTGGCTTACTTAAATTATGACCTACCTTCTTCTTTGAATTTCAAAGCTTTAAATAAAGCCTAGAAAGAATCCTATAGCCTTGTTTATAGCTCCCCTCACCTAAAGGAAGTAGGAACACATTTGTGAGCTATATTTCCTAAGCGGTACACCTTTTCACATTCTAACATAAAAGCCCGTACAGAGAACCTTTAGTAAAGCCGCACTATTACCCACGGGTTCCGTCATATGTTCCCGTTAATGAGTAGGGGAGTTGCATAAGAAGAAATAATAATGAATTATGAGTTTTTCCGTCATACCACTTACGGGTAAGGGTGATTGGTACTTATAAGCAAACCACAGTTCCGGAAAGCATTTGTGGTATCAAAAATGTGGATTGAAAATCCACCTTATTTTCCATCCTCAAATTCTATAGCTACCTATAATACATATTATTATTATTCTAGTGATATACTAGCCAATTACTGTCACACTGCAGGGAGAAAACCTCTTCTCATACAAAGAAGGCATGAGTATTGATCACCGCGCTTGCTCAGGGCGGACTACAGATTTCAGACTTTCATTAATTATAACTTATAGGTCACCTAGACTTCCTCCTGGACCAGGAGACCCTCACGATATTTTTCTTTCACCGTTGTCTATGATGTCCAAGATAAATGTTAGAGAGTAAAATTGAATTGAAAACTTGCCCTGTTTCGCTTTTTCCTCAGTAACCATTTAACTATGCATTTAAGTTTCAAATATTAATATCGGCAAATTGATGTTTTATTAAATTCATTTCACTGCTAGTATGGCAACAATGGACACTTAAACGCATTCCTGTTCACTTGAAATACACTTAGCGTGTCTTGCTTGCTGCCAAATGTATGTTTTTATCACCTTCTTTCCAAAATTACCTAATTCCATTAAAATTGAACGTAGCGTAAATTGCTTCTTAATGTTTCTGAAGTGTTACATGAAAATACTTACAACTTAATTATTATCCAAGTGTGTTTAGGCGGAGTGGCGGCAAGCCGTGCCGTTGACGAATGATGATGGATTGTGGAAAACTCCCGAGGCGTGGTAGCGACAAAAAGCAATATACGCTTACAATTTTGTTGCTGAGCTCCATGTAATCATTATTACGTACACTATTCATGTTATATTCGCACGTGCGGCCACAAAATTAGGTCATTAATATTCTGCGTTTAAACAAGATCCGTATCTTTTAAATACCTTTGGCTCTCTGAATCTCATCCCTCAATTAATAACACCCCTAATTGATACTTTTCCTGCGGCGTATTGACATAACGCTCACACGCCGCTTCTGGCTCGACTACGAGGCTCTTAAAGGCACGCTCCACGTTCCCTATGCTATTAAACGTTGTGGAACACAATCCGGGAGAAGAACACTCAAATGAGCAAACACTATTATCAGGACTGTGCCGAGGGCGTACAGATTTCCCCAGAGTGCCCTTCTCCTCAAAAGTGCCGGTCGAATGACCGCTATTCACCGCACAGCTTCGGACTGACTTCTTTTTACTTAAAAAGTGTGATGAATGAAATTTTAAAAGTGAACGCGTTCGATTTTTGCCAGATTCTCGACGTGGATAGAGATTTTGGTTAACGAGAAAACTTCGTACAAAGACCTGTTGCAGGTATTTTGAAAGTGAAGAGTAAATATGTTGGACTAGTTTCTACGTACTAAAATTGCTGTTAGCACTTTTGTAGAACAAACAAAAAATGCCGATATCGGATCATAGTGCTTGACGAGTTTAGTAGGTCAAAACATTGTTCCAAATCGAATGATTCTGACAGGCTAAAACTGTTTAACAAAAAAAGGGAACACAATTTATCAGCGATTTCGTCTCTGATCCCTGAATCCCAATATCGCGGTACGTCCACAATCTATGTCGGTCCTCGCGTCGGGTGGCAAATTTATGTAAAATCAATGCAACAAATAAAGAACGGTGCGACGGTAAATATCCGCGCCACGTCACAATTAGTGCGTGTCCCACTGGGCCGGACACATTTTGTTATTTGCCAATCTATTCACGGCCCCGATACGCCGACCAAAAACGATTCATACAATTTCATACCTCTTTTTATATCCTGTATAATTCTGTGGACGAGGTGTACGCCAATTATTAAAAGGATTACATTCAGTGTACAAAAAACATAATGGACGGTAGCATTATGTTTTGGAAAAGTTTTACTTTCTGTGAAGTGATATACAAAAGTTGAAGTTTTTTTTTTTTGTAAATACGGTAATTTGCATGTTTACCAGTCGGATTGTAAATTGTTGCCAGATTTATGAAGTAACATTTTTATATAATGTAGAGATCCGATAACGGCTGTAAATGTTTTTTTAAGAATAATAAACTAAGCACCTTATTCATTTCTTAACTTCTTTTTAAAATAAACAGACTAAAAAGCCAAGTTTATTTAACAAACAAAATCAGTATTTAAAACATTTGCCGCTGAAAAGGTTTATTATTATTATTTGTGGTGTATTTGGCGAAACACGGTTAGGCCGACAGATCCGATCCTGAATTAAGTCAAGCAGAAATACAAGATTGTTTCCGTTCAGTAGGTCTAATCTCTCAGATGGGTATTCGTGCTGAAACGATCCACTTTTATTGGCGTCTCTTTGTCGAAGTATTGGACATTTTCATCGGTTACTATACGAATTTTAGTTTAGGGCGAAACATCTCTGGGTCGCCTACATTTGATTTAGAACTAAAGGTCCCGAATTTAGAGACCGTTTTGTAGAGTGCTTTAATAATAGATCCGTTGATTTAGGTACCGTAGCTGTAGATATTCTGGATAGTGGATGGTGTAGCAAATCAAACTAGGATATGTATACATAATGAAATGAACAGTTCTTTAGAAATAACTAAAATTGAAGTGTTTGTTTGTAATGTCAAAATATGTTTTGCAATGTTTTGCTAAAATATGTTTTTTAGTTTTATTGTTTTGTCGGCGGTCCTTCTAATCCGAGAAACGCCTGGACCGATTTCTGACGGAACTTTCTAGAATAAGGATTGTTTTTCCGAGCTAATAATGAAACCCTTGTGTTATTTTGTACGTTAGGTCTACTAGTATGATTTTGTGTTAAGTCAAGTCGAGGTCGTGTGAGCCAAGCCGCGGGCATATCTAATCAATCAATTAATTAAACCTTTAAACCTATAACCTTGTCAGAAGGGTTTCAGTATCTAGATACTAGGTTAATTTCAGTAACTAAATTATTGAAGCAATATAGCCTAATAATATAGAAACCCATCTGTGCCTTTAAGTTACTAGAAATTAGTTATTTTATCGTTCGAACACACGTGATTCTAGACACAATTCGAGACACTGGTGCTGATTCTCTTGTTCACAAACTAAACTAAATTTAAGTTAAACACATCTTTCTCTTTCCATTTCTTAAAGAAAAGGACAGAAGATACATTTTAGTTTAATCCTGTCAAATTAGACAGCGCCTGACGTAAAATTGACGTAGGTATATTTAGTCGCCATGTTTTTAAATCGCGTTTAAATTATCTATGGAGTGTCTAAATTTGACAGGACTTAACTAATATTTTATCTTCTGTCCTTTTGAAAGAGAAAGATGCACTTAACTTAAATTTACGTAAGTTTGTGAATAAGAGAATCTGCACCAATAGCAGCCCGACAGCCGGCAGTCTCTTGGTCGTCGAAATGTGAAGGTACGGTTCACGCATTGCTTGAACGACTGACAGCTGCGCTCCGTATCGTGGTTTCGTTGCCGCTTTCATTGGTAATGTTGGTTTGGTTGGTACACGTTGCACGGTGCACCACCATTAATGAAGAACGATTGCGTCTTTAAGTTGCTGAGATTTTTGAGTGGTGTTTCTGACGATACTTTTAATTAATTTTTAACAGTTATTTTTCTCATTCTCGTTTAATTGTTATAACTTTATTTTGTACTGTAAGAACAGGTATTGGTTTTTCATCCTGACCAAAAGATTAACAATTAATAACCCTTATTAGGCGCATGGGGTCACAAGACTTTCAAATTGAAAAAAATATGGGTTACAGCTTTGGGAATGTGACAACGCTCTTGCTAGCTTCTTCTCTTTCCACGGGGTATCTAAATCATTGTCATTTGCATGACATAGATGAAGCTGCGCATCAATCGGTTGCTAACGCTGTTCATCATGCCCTAAGAAGAGTGACAAAAAAGTGCCTAATAAATGCCATAAATGTGGTAAATTTATTTGTCAGCAGCATTTTAAAGTTTTCTGTGTTGGTTGCGAACCAGATGGATCCGGTAATGAAGCTCTATAATTAATTTTTTTCAATAACTTCAGCTATAAGCAAATTGTGTTAATTTAAGACTGAAAAGAAGCTATGTCATATTTTTAGTTTTTTGAAGCTCAAGTTATGTTATTTTTGTATGAGTCTATTAAAAATGAAGTATTTTATTATTTTTGATTATAAGTACTTCGTTTTATTTATTATTTCTAATCGAATTTTCTTTATATTTTTGGGGTCAGTAGTGACCCCATGCGCCTAGTTGCGGGATTTTCTTAATGCGCCTAACTAAGGGTTAAATCTTGTTTTGACGGGACCGCGCGAAGCTACTACTTACGACTACTTTTAAATCAGAGAATTAAGATTTTGACGAAGTAACAGCGTTCTCCTCAAGACTAACTACAGCTCTTGCACTATCAAGACTAAGGCTGAGGCTACAGTAGGCAGCAATTTGCGATGCGACTGGAAGAGCGAAACGAGATAAACGTGGAATGGCTACATTATAAGCGAAAATCTGGCGTATATTCGATTCAATTTCGCTGATACGACGATGTAGCCGGTGCCGCGATTACAGTAATGTAGTTCCTGGCGCAGAAATAATCAAAGATCGCTAGTAATATTTGATGAACGGTGTAGTCATTTAGTGAGAATCCATGTATTTGTTTCAATCGCTCGTGCGTCGCAGTTCGCGTCGCAGCCTAGTGTAGCCTCAGCCTTAGAAATCCTATACATTTATTAGTGTTAGCAAGTTTTAAATCAATAGGTGCTCCCGATTCAATGTTTATTAAATTGAAACTATAATTAATATAATAAAGCAGAAGAGTTTGTTTGTTTAGTTAAACACGCTAATACCAGAAACTACTGGTTCGATTTAAAAAAATATTTTTAGGTTGAATAGGCCATTTATCTAGAAAGGCTTTATGCTGTATCACGCTACGTCTACGGGAGCGGAGTAGTAACCAAAAACACATGTGGAAACGCGAAGAACAGCTAATTTATTAATACCAGTGGCGAACGCTTCACATACTCGAAAACTGGCATGGACTGTCAACTAATCTTATATATAAAATTCCCGTGTCACATCTTCTTATATATAAAATTCCCGTGTCACAATATTAGTTACCGTACTCCTCCGAAACGGCTTTACCGATTTTTACCAAATTTTATATGTATACTAGCTTTTGCCCGCGGCTTCACCCGCGTAGATGTCGAACTTCTATCCACAATTTTAAGCCCTTTAGGAGTTGAATAAAAAAAATCCTCTCTTAGTGGCTTAGGCTTACTCTTCACAAAGAATAATCCTCCAAGTTTCGTGTCTCTAGTTAGTGATGGTTAAATATCAACAAACGCGTTGATATTAGTCAGTGAGTTTACTTCCGGGGCAGCGGTAACTATTAGAATTAATCCGTAACCCCGGCACGTGCTGACCGCTGTTTGAGGCGCGAGTGGAACAAACGGTCCTTATCGGGCGGCGAGCTACCCATCGCTCGCCATTCGCAGTCCCGCGCCTACGGTGGCTGGTAGTCGTCTTGCGACTTTCGACGTCTACGCCTGGCTCACTGTCCCGGGCGTGAGGCTTGACGCTGCGTCATGCGCGCCACCGCCTCCTTCTCCAGCATGACTCCTTCGCAGAAGGAGGCGACGGCTTCCCATTCAGTCACCCCCGCCGATCGCCTCTGGAAGAACACGGCGGTGGCCCACCCAAGCGGGGCATACTACCATCGTATGCTCCACCGTGTGCTCTAGGCGACCATTTTCTCAGATATCCGTTTCTGGTGAGGACCTGTTTCTGGCGATACGTGAGAGCGCCCGCCGGGGCGCCTATGTGTCTCAGCGTTATGTTAAATAGCCTATAACCAGGCCAAGAGTATGGAATACAATCGTACCAAGTTTGGTTAAATCCCTTTAGTAGTTTTTAGCCCATGCGTGCACATACAGACAGACAAAAAATTACTGATTGCATTTTTGGCATCAGTATCGATCACCAATCATCCTACAATATTAATACGTACTAATATTATAAATGCGATCGTATATAACATTGTCTGTCAGTCTCTTCTTCACGCCTAAACCACTGAACCAATTCGAATGAAATTTGGTACAGATATAGTCTGGGACCCGAGAAAGGACATATGATAGTTTTCGTCCCGGGAACGGGAACTGTTATTCCACGCGGACGAAGTCGCGGGCAAAAGCTAGTTTTGCATTTATATATAATTTTGCTTCACGACCCACTCTCATAAGCATACGGAACGACACCCCACATACAAATCGAATCAGGGATAGAACCTGCAAGGGGTTAAAGTAAACAATAAATTAATTTACTAAATTAATTGATTACTTATTGTTTTTGACCAAATGACCCAATATTTATCACAAACGCATCGACAACCAAACACTTTTTACAACAGGGATAGAACCTGCACAACACTACTTTTTAGGAATCGTGACAGACGGTACAGCGCCATCTAGCGAAATTAAACGGAAACTATGAAGAAATTTAAACCGTTGCGCTTTGGGTTTAATATTTTTTGAATGAAATGTCCGATTTGAGTAATTCAAAAAGTAATTAGTAGGTGTTAAAACAGACAGACTTGAATAAAAAATTATTTATTTTGGTAAGGATGTATACAATATTTTATTTTTTGATTGATTTGATTGATTGATGTGATGATGCGATTCTTTAGATTGACATAACTTTTTTATTTATAAACCGATTAATACAAAACAAAGACTAAATGTTAATCCCAGAAAACCGCAACGCATTAGTGAAAACCGCATTCAATTAGGTTAAGCCGTTCCTGAGATTAGCCTGAACAAACGTACAGACAAACAGACAAACAGACATACAGACAAACAGACAAAAATTCTAAAAATCATTGTTTTGGGTTCTATTGCGTATATAAAGTTCCCCTTATAAAGTTTTTCTTATTTATCTTCCATGTACAGACACTGACCTTTTAGAATTTTATTATATGTATAGATTTAGTAGGTCTGAGAATCGGCTAACATCAATTTTTCATACCCCTAAGTGTGAGGGGTTGTTCACACTGAAATATTTATTTTTATTTTTGGACGAGATTTTTTGTTTTTATTTTTTTATAATGTGGCATCAAAAAATACATAGAACCCTAAATTTTTACTTTTTTATCACCAACCCCTATTTTTTATAGCCATTTTAGTAATTTAATCATTTTTCATCCCGCTCGATAACTGATCAGATGTTGTTTGTTAGTGTTACTGTCGTAATTAATATGTGATATTATGTAATTTCAAAAAATAAACTATAATAACTTGAAAATGATATTATTTGGCGTTATTTATATATTCCCTTATCGTTCATAGCGCTCCATGCCTATTTCACGCATATACCACATACTTACACACTTATAATAAGTAAGTTACTTTTTTTCTAGACGAATATTTATCTAGAAACTTGAATTAATTTATAAGGCATAACAAGGTTTGCCGGGTCCGCAAGTACTTACCTATATAAAATTCTCGTGTCACAATGTTAGTTACCTTACTTTCCTTACCTTCCTCAGAAGCGGCTTTACCGATTTTTACCAAATTTTATATGCATGTCCAGTATTAGGTCTGAGAATCGGCTATTATCTATTTTTCATACCCTAAGTGATAAGGGTCGTTCACTCTTAACATTCATTCGTTCGTAACGCGGGTGAAACCGCGGGAGGCAGCTAGTTTAATATAAAAAAAAACTATCTAAATAAAAATGAATCGCGGAAATGTATTTACTACTACTGCACCAAATTGGATGATTCTTTCTTCTTTGTGTTCGTTATTTTGAAAAAGGGTTGTATAAAAAAAAGTAATTTCCTTGTTAAAATCAGTTTAAAAACATTTCATTAAAGATAAGTGAGTAAATGAGACAGACGTTCAGTTGTTCAGCCAACTAATGTCAACTTCAAATTCAAACAGACCATACGCCGACGCCATAATATAGTAAAACAAGTGACGGCCATTATTTCTAGACATAAATAATAAACACAAAGAGCATTTTTTTAGTAATTCACATAATACTATACAAATAGATATTAAGAGCTTAAGAGCATAGACTCCTTACAGGAAAACTTTTGATATGACGGCCGTATTTTGTTAAAGTGCTAATACTATTTAGAATAGAACCTCATTGGCCTTCTTTCGTCGAAAAAATTAAATCGCCATTTGTGTTTCTTTTTTATTTCTTATTTTTCTCAAGAAGTAAAAAACATACAGATGTAATACTATACTTTAAACTGTTGCGTTGCATATTTATACTTTACTGTTAAACGGACATTGTCACAAGCAGACAAGAAGATGTCTGCTTGTGTAACCCTGCTGAAACGTCAAGCAAAAACAAAAAAGGTACGTGCGCGTTAAATCCCGTTTAACACATACAGACGTAATACCTCCTCTTTTTGAAATCAGTCGTAAATAAACACATTATCATCTCAGTTTACAATATCGGACGGTAACAGGAGAAAAAAACATGATATTCATTGTAAATATGCAACGAAAGCCGAAACTCGTTTCATATGCAACAAGTCGGCCGAGGATCACATTCGTAAACGTCAGTTTCTCCCTAGCTTTGTTCTTACCTGGACTCCTGTTGTTTTTACCGAAGAGTTTAAGTGAACTTTAGGAAAAAATCACCATACATTTATTTCCATTGAGGGTAAAAGGCGATGTCGATAATGAGAGTGGTGGCAATAACTGGTTGTGACAGTGGGCTAGGATGGGCCATTGCAGCTAGGTCAGCCCGTGAAGGGCTGGTCACAGTAGCTGGCATGTACAATGGAGTAGATACCAAGGCCGCAGAAGGACTAAGGAGGTTGTGTGCTCACCCATACTCGCTGGATGTGACTAGCCCGGAGAGTATCGCCGGATTCCGAGATTACGTCAAATGTTTGCTGAACGAGAACCCTAATTACAGTGAGTGATTGGTTTTTGTTTTGTTTATTCATTGTTATTATAGGTAATGCTTATGAGTTATTTGGGTTTCTGTGAGTCTGAATAAAAGAAGGAACGACAACGTAAGGAAACTTAATCTCTGAAACTATAAAGGTGCTCCCTCACCGGGAGCTTTCACGTGTAATGTAACATTATAGATTCGACTTAGAGCATTACATTACAATAATACCTCCCTGACTAACGAACATTATTGCGTGTAATGTAACATATAGATTCGACTTTGAGCATTACATTACAATAATACCTACCTAAGCGGAGCGCATTGATGTTACAAGTTGTATATGTTACAGTTAAAACTAGTTTTACATAGAACGCGTTTTTCCTAGTTAGAACTAGTTTTTACTAAATGTCTTTGTTAAAACTAGAAGTACGCAAAGCAAACTATTTAAGTTTACATACGCGTACTACCATAATATTGGTGTGCGTAAAATCTGCTTGTAAATAGACCTGTCGTTACGCACACACTTACAATTTCTTGTTACTTTAACTTTAATGTTGTAGGTAGTCAATAGCCACTTCGCTCATTTATGAGCGTTTGTTTGAAAATATAAATATAAACCAAAAAATAAGAAGCACAAATTCAGCCTATCATTCAAGTTGTTCAATGGCTTAGGTGTATAAGCCCAAGACTCTGTAACCTGTATGTCACCGGTTCGAGTCCCACAAACTTATTTTCTTTTTGCATTTATTTAATTTGACTTAGGATCGAACCTCACAACCGGTGATGTTTTTTTTTCATTTCTAATAACATTTCTGTTATTTTGTTGTTTATTTTTGTAATTTATAATAGAGAAATAAAAATTAAACAATTTGTAATTAGAAATCAACAATATTTATTGTTCAGTAGATTTTTATGATAATTTCAATAACAAAGTTTTATGCATGACAATTATTTTTAATCGGACAAGAATGAATGACACTTTTTGTATTAAGGTGGGTAATTTATTTATTTATGATATGAATAAACATGTTACTGAGATATTAAGATACAGTGATCCCAATTGTAACCTCACAAACAATAACATCACTCACATAAATGAAATTACCTCCACATATTATTATTTATAACGTATAACTATTATTATTGTAAAAAATAAAATCTATTGTAAACTGTCTCTTGCGAAGCGTACCCGGTTTTGCCTGTAAACAGTAGTAGTGTAAACAGTGGGAAGGAATAGCCTACGTCGCTTTAAACCAGCTGCAAGCAAATGGGTCCACACATTCCACACATTGTAACACGACAAAGTCAAGAAGGCCTCAGCTTAAAATGCGTAACAACTGTATCACGGTGTCGCGCATTGTCATATTTGTGTATGCCAATTCTGTGGTCCTGGTCGACAAAGATCAATGGTTCCCGTGTCTGTATAGCGGTGCACTTACAGTTTTTCTCTGTAAACAAAAATAAAATATTGTTACAAAAAACAAGAATAATTAACCAGATGTAAATAATTATAATATGTATAATAATCTATATGTAATTTTATAATAATATTATTAAAATATATATATATAGTATATAAAAACATTATAATATATATTATATAAGGAAGCTATAAAGTTTTATACATATATGCTTGAGTGATAAATAGGCCATCTAGCACACATAATTATTTAATTCAAACTACAACTCAGCCAAACAAACCAACTCCTCGGCTTTATAATACCTATACCTACCATAATACCATTCGAATGATGTTACATCTATACTAATGTATAGATGTAACATCATTCGAATTATAAATAAAGAAAGAAAAACTAAACAATTATTTTGTTACTCACCAATTTCACATATTAAAACGTTTTGCTCATGTTAAATAACAATTTCAGCTCTCAAAGGTATAGTAAAGTGATTCATATTGACTCACAACTTAATCAACACAACAAAAAACAACACTTCTCCAAACAAGCAGGGTATAATGTCTTAAAACGTAACGTAAGTCCGATATAGATGTTCTGTGAGTTTCCGATAGTCAAAAGCAATGTAATGATGAAACTAAACTATTAAATAATATTCTACCCTCAAAAATTAAGAATCGTATACATGATTCTTAATTTTTGAGGGTAGAATATACATTATTCCAAAGCCAAATATGACGAAGTCTTGCTAATAATTGTATTTGTGTGCGTGGACATCAGGTTATTGTAAAGTAACACTAACAAATAGGCAATGTAAATACACTAGTTGATTTTACTCACACATACATTATGTATGTAGTGACTGTAAACTTAAATAAGTTGCTTTGTGTACCTAATGCTCAAAATTTAAATCAGTCAAAACTAGTTATTACTAGTTTTAATAACTACAGTTACAGTACAGTAGTACAATAACTACAGGTACAGTATACAGTAGTTTTAATAACACACAGAAATACTCTCTCCTACTTCTGTGTGGTTTATAAAAAAAATAACCACGAAGGAAAAATAATCCCCTTCTAACCTAACCTATCCGAGTCGGGGTGCCCTAAAGTCCCGATTGCATCCAGTTTCTCCTGATAAAACAACCGTTAAGTACGTTTCCTTTATGACAACTAAATAAACAATATGCGATTTAACTTTATGCATATCAAAGTTATGAATAAAAACAATAGGATGTACAATATTTATACTCAGTATGCTAAAAACCTTAGTTTCTTTAGTGCCAGTTGTAACTAAAGCTCGGAGTGACAACTAGGGAAAACGAGTTCTAACGAAAAACGGGTTATAACTGTGACATGTACATGTCGCAGTCATCTAGTTAAATCAGCTATTTGATTGTATGACTAGCGCGTTCATTGAATGACGACATTTAATTGAATGACTAAACGACAACTCGTCAAGTTGTTAAATGTAACGTTCAACGACTTGACTAAACGTCATTTAGCATTGTCGTTAAATGGGATATAGTCGACTTTGTAATGTTTGTTTAGGGTGACCATAAGTTCCCAACTTAAAAACTTAACTTCCTTTACATAACAGATATGAGGACATGACATGACACACTTTATTATGATTTTAATAAAAAAAAATATTTAAAAGTAGCCGGCGGCGGCGTATTTATAGGTAAATCCATGCTGTCACACTATTTTATAAAGAATAAGTCACTTTAAAGTAAATTTAATCAAAATAATATCAAGTCAGTGCTATCTGCGCGAGCTGTTTTACGCCATATTTGTTTTGGTGACTACTAACGCCGCAGTGGAAAAAAAATGAACTAAATTACAATCACCTGACTGATTTTACGTCCGCTCTGTTCAAAGGGCTATGCTACATTCAGCTATCTAGTTGGACGTTGAGCGACGCTTGTTCAATCAGCTTTCGGCCTAGTCATTCAATTAAATGTTGCCATTCAATAAACGCGCTAGTCATACAATCAAATAGCTGATTCAACCAGATGACTGCGACATACATATATTACACATTGTATCATTACAAGGTGCGCATTGAAATGCTCGGTTCTCATTCTTCACAGATGTAATGCTCAAATCTGTAACGTTACATTACACGCGAATGCTCCCGGTGAGGGAGCACCTTAAAATCCAAAATGTTGAAAATAAAAGTAGTTTTTTACTTATCTATATCTACACATTTTTTTTTTAGAACTCACTAATCTTAGGAACAATTTAATTAATAATAATAATAAATAATAAATATCTTGGGAGAACTCACACACGGCCATCTGATCCCAAACTAAGCAGAGCTTGTGTTATGGTAACCAGATAACTGATAAACATACTTATAGAATTTTTTAAATACATACATATTATAGATAAATAACACCCAGACACAGAACAAATTATATAGACTTTTCGATTAAATAAGCTACATAGTCCTGAGTATTTATTGTAAGCCATGTTTTGTGGTATACTTCGCTTCCGAAGAGAAGTCACGATAGGTAGTATAAAATAATACCTACTTACTATTAGTTAAGGGATCTAGGGCAAATAGAGGACTATGTAAACCACTTCAATGGAATTTTATTGAAATTAATATTCTGAACACGAACTTAGAATTGGACTAGAGTGGAATTAAATATTGCTCTGGCCAAAAACTATTTCGTTACTTTAATTAAAATGTACTAAAAGTTTAGTTATTACTTTTTAAGTGAGAGTTGCGTACAGATACAGATTTTATTTAAAATTGACTTCTATTTGATATGATTCAGATTTACCTAGACAAACTTTGTCTCTAATAATCATGCTTATTAACTTTTACTTTACATTAAGCTTTACAAATTTTAGACGTTATGCCTAGGTGGTTTAATTTTTAGAATAAGGAGAACTGGTTTTAAAATAAGAATGTAATTAACATTCAACAAAATCGATTTAGCTGATGAGTAGTACAAGGGAAAGGTAAAAGTAAAGGTCGGACATACAGGTCAAACATAATAAGACCCTCTTTTGGTTTTAGTACAGGGGGTAAAAAAGTAGACTACTTAAGGATTTGGTTTATATCATTATTATTTCAGAGCTTCATGCGGTCGTAAATAACGCAGGAGTGATGACAATAGGTGACTACGAGTGGCAAACGCCTGCAATGATCGAAAACTGTGTAAACGTCAACCTGCTTGGTACCATGAAGGTTACATCTGCTTTCCTACCTGATCTTAGGAAGAGTGCTTTAGAGGTAAGTTTTACCGAACTCTATCTATACAGCTTCTACTTTCCTTCTTAATTTGTATAAGTCGCAGTCATCTGGTTGAATCAGCTATTTGATTGTATGACTAGCGCGTTCATTGAATGACGTCATTTAATTGAATGGCTAGACTGAACGTTGATTAAACGGGTTACTCGCACTTCGTCCCATTCGCACTTCGTACCGCGTTCGCAGTTGGTCCCATTCGCAGTTGGTCCCATTCTCACTTGGTCCCATTCGCACTTGGTCCCATTCGCACTTGGTCCCGTTCGCACTTGGTCACATTCGCACTTGGTCCCGTTCGCACTTGGTCCCATTTGCACTTAGTCCCATGCAAGTAGTTTGTAAGGGAAGAGGTAAGTTTGTGGACCAAAGTGTTACATAACATTACGCTACAACAAGTAGGAGCGGAGGATCAATAAAAAATAACACTGATATACAAAATAGACCATAATAAAAGTTAAATGGAACAATAGGTTAGGTTATAATAACTTCCTGAACAAACATTACAAAGTCGGCTATATCTAACTGGACGAGTTGTCCTTTAGCCGTTCAATTAAATGTCGTCATTCAATGAACGTGCTAGTCATACAATAAAATAGCTGATTCAACCAGATGACAGCGACTAATACATTATCAATATGAATAGCTCATATTTGTAAAATGAAAAGGTGGGATGTGATAGAGGTT
This sequence comes from Athetis lepigone, assembly GCA_033675125.1. NCBI lineage: Eukaryota > Metazoa > Arthropoda > Insecta > Lepidoptera > Noctuidae > Athetis > Athetis lepigone. The sequence goes on from CM066236.1 coordinate 10,185,559, forward strand.
ACAAAGTGAGTCATAATTTAAAAGCCCTAGAATCATTAACCGTTTAGATATGACCGCCTGAATCCATCCACTGCCAACCACCCAATTTAAATCTTTCGGTGCAAAGTACGGCAGGACCTCCCACATAAACAAAACAAAAAAATAAGAAATTCATAATTTAATAACACACAGATACTGTAAAACAAAATAATGTCATAACAGGGAAACAATTAACTAGTAGACAACGTATTATCACAGATTAATAAATAGTTACTTGTATATGTATTATGCTGAGTCGTGGTGTCGTGTATCCTTCCGCGAAAACCCGACACCGATCGGTTAAAATTCTACTTCATGATAGTCTCTAGATCACTACAAAAGACTTGAAGTTCGTGGCGCGACTCCAAATTCTCGACTTTCACGATGAACTTGTTTTTCATCTTTATGTATTCCACGACCTCATCTACCTTCGTAGAAATGTACTACGTGACACATTCTACAAACAATACTAAATAAAATTAATGTAGCTAGGTATAAGCTGAAATAGAATTAAGTCTAGGTCATAAGACAGGTTTTTATGCGAAAACACAATCTTGTGTTATTGTAGGGCTTGATCAATTTATGTGCTGATAACAAAACATGTTTCATATATTATACTACACAAAGCGAATAATAAAAACCAAGTATCTTTGTATAGAGCTTCTCATAACAAATTGAGTTCATTTTTGTAACATCAATATGTAACAGATACGTAAACAAAATAAACGAGCCTTTATAGAATAACAAACAAATAATAATATGTTATAAATAGGTTCCTCTATAGGTTACGGGACTTCGGGCAGAGACAATATTACTTCGAAAGTCATTGTCCAACCGATTCCCAAAATAACGGTGTCCGTGGCAACAAGTTAAAATTCATATTATTACGGCTCTCAGGAAACAGGTATTGTAATAACAACGATAGGAAATTTGATACCGCCCCGAAATAATCGTGTGATTTCTACGCAAACAAATGAAATAGGATTCTTCCTCAAAATGAAATTGACTTCGTAAACATTATTTTCTGAAACCACGCAGGTATTATTTTCTGGGCAACCGGAATGCTGAACATCGTAAGCCCCAGAAAATAATAACAGCCTATAGGGAAAACGACAATCTATTTTTGTTTAAAATGTTTAATTGAAAACGTAAGCAAGATTTGTTTATTTATGATGTTCCGAGCTTTAGATAGAATAATATTTTCATTTGGTTTGTTTTTCTTTTTCTTTGTTAGAAAGTGCTGTTACATAGACTGTTGTCTTGTTTACTATGTAAACGAATCAGTTCTGTGCCCATAACACCCGTAGATCCATCAAGTGACACCCATAGATTTTGTGTATTTTGTTGTCTTCATGAGGTTTGGCCCTAAGTATATAAGTAGCATCTAGTCAAACGTAGCTGTAAAAGGCACGTAGCGTATCAGCAAATACTTCAAAGCATGAAGTAAAGACCTGTCTCCCCCCTCCCCTCTAAACAATTCGTGTATGTAAGTTAGTAGCACAGCTTAAGAAGCTTGGAAAGTCTTCATAAAGTAAAGCACAAATCTACTTTATTTCCTACTAGCTTCCACCCGCGGCTCCGTCCGCGTGTATGTCGAAACTTCCATCAACTATTATACACTTTAAGAAAAATCCTTTCCTAATTAATACCTACTCTTCACAAAACCGCTGGTTCTAGGGACATAAAACTTGAAGGGTATGTCTTCAAGTTTTATGTCTCTAGAACCAGCGGTTGGGGTGTGCGTTGACATAGGTAGGTATTAACAATCGCATCAGTCAGTCATATTATACCATTTTATTTTCATTTTATAATATTTATAAATAAGATTGAACTTGATACAGTATGTCTTAACATCAAACCAAAAGCTACAAGCTAGCTTAGTATTCACGTATTTGGAGTAAATAGGTGTCTAGGTAAATTATAAGTTATGCATAACCTTAAAAGAAAAGACCTTTTCAAATTTTTTCGATGAAAGTAACTTAAGGTTCACATTGTGTTTCAGAACACGGGGCCCTTAAAACCCCGTATAATTAATGTGGCAAGCCACTGTGGCTTGCATCCGATGCCTGGCTTCGGAGCCTATAGTGCCACCAAGGCGGGCGTGCTGGCTTTAACAAAGGCTTTACGGATGGAACATCGAAGACATGGGTTGAGTGCCGTGGCTTTTATACCAGGTAATTGCTTGTTACTTGGGGACCTAACCCAATTTTTAAAGGAAGTGAAGAAGTTTGTGTCGATGAAGTTAGAATACAAAACAGAAAATATTAAATGTGATGGGTACTTAATTAAGATTGAAATTCATGTGATGGGGGAAGATTAAAGCAGATCAGAAACATAAACAAGGTATTTTATCGAATTTTAAAATTACCGGGTTAATGCTTTTGTACAGCGAAGTCTTAGTGGATGTTGTACAGATAGTACTTATTAAAAATATATTTTGCAACCAGTTTTCTCTGATCAATAAAAGATGAAAGATGATTTGATTAATTAAGTATATCAAAGCGGTTGAGCGTTATGACACGCGTATATCAACAGCCAATCCACATGGTCTCAAAAAAAATACAATCATCAAACAAAACTAGTGCTACTTCCTGCACCAACGGATAAATTACTTGTATGTCTTTTTTTAAATAATTTAATTTTTCAAAACTAAGTAAATATATTCTAATTTACTATTACAGGTGGGTTTGTAAACTCCAGCAACTTAATAGCAAATCAAGGAGCGCTCGGAGCCTCCATGCTTGAACATTTGAATGAAGAACAGACTTCTTTTTACGGAAAAAGAATCGCATCACTCACTAATTATCTCCAGTCAGCAACAGCTCACAATGGCGGATACGACTCTTTGAAGGACGAGAATATCATTGAGACATTCGTCAAAGCTTTGACGGATGATAATCCCAGGGATCTATATAAAGTGGAATCGTGGAGATACATGTTCTACTATAATCTGTTTAAGTTGCCTCTCCCTGAAGCCACTCTTGGTTGGCTTGTAAAAAAGTTCCTTAATTTTCCGGAGTGAATAAATTATTTGGAGGGAATACTTTTAAGTTAAGGACCCAACAGGATTCCATGTTTTAATTTAGGTTTGTAGTTATACCCGGGTAGAGTAGAGACATCAATAGAATTTGAGATTTTGAGTAGTAATACTCGCTTGAGTAGTACCTAAATAAATATAGTTTTATAGTGATAAAGTGATAGATTTCTATAATAAAATAAATAAAATGAAATGAAAAGCTGACTGAGTATTTTTTCTAATTACTTAAATATAATATTGACATAAGTGCTAAAATTATTTTCTCACCCTTTGACTCTTTAAAACTATTCAGATATAACTGTCTTCGGGTACAAATTTAAAAAAAAGTTACACGCTTTGTTTAAAAGTAAGTATGTATTATACTTCACTTACGAACCTAACCAGGTGAACATGCAAATGACGATTTTAGTCTACGCACTTATGTTTTGCTTTTATTATCGGTTTTTCAAGTTCAATAAACACGCAAGTGCGTAGTTAGGGATATCTTACATAATTTAGCATGAGTGTAACATTTCAGTAGGTACCTGTACCCATATAGGTACATAATTACACAACCTTCTATGTAGTATTATCATCATCATCATCAGCCGATAGACGTCCACTGCTGGACAAAGGCCTCCACCAAAGATTTCCACATGCATCGGTCCTGCGCTACCCTCATCCAACGGGACCTGGCGACCTTGATAAGAATATCATCGGTAACATCAAGATTGATCATGTAGTATTGTATGTATGTATGTCTGTATTATTTATAGCAATGATTTAAGATATAGGTAATACTACTCCTGCCTCCCTCTCTGGGTCATGAACAAAACGCTCATCTTCGCAGATTAAAATGATTGATAGACCGTGGGGTAGGTATCACTATGTTTGCAAACCAGGTAAAACTCCATTCTCCATTCTGTGAGTGTACGGACCAACACTATACCACTGGTGCTGGGCCTAAATTTAAAAATGTGATTAAGCCTAATAAAGTTAAGAAGTTACCTGCGAAACAGTCTTTTGTGGTAAACAAACGTAACAAAAATCTGACTGAGTGCAATTACCTGAGTCCCAAAAAAAAACTAAGTGGCAAAAATGTTAATTGATATAGTATGCAGTCCACTGTATATTTTATTCCGATCATATAGAGGTGGTCATCACCTTTGCAAGCAAGCTCAGTGCTGCAAGCTCGGTGGTCCGAACTTGCACGTCGTAGTAAGTTTATGTTTACTTTACTGGGAAGAATATATGCTAATTTGCCTAAAAGTCGGGTATCCAGAATTCAATAATAAAAAAATATCCATGCATGACAGTGACAGACGTCACGTTACATCAAACGGCTGGCTGACAGTTGACACTTGACAGTTGAATTGAAATTGCGAGATTTCCACACACTTGACAGATTTTACTGAAAAGAACTGAAGTTTTAACATTTTTTCTGTTAAAAAACCAACAAAAAAACGTACAAATCAAACGCAGTGAGAAGTTAGAAAGATAATTTGACTGCACTTATTTTCATAGAACCACCAAGCTTTATAGCGAAGAGATGGAGGTGGTTTTTGGGCCGAATTCGGTCGACGACCCGGTACGTAAACTATTGTGTTACAACAGTAGTCTAAATTCGAATTTTTAAACCATTATTTTTACTTTGGTATGTTTAATAAGTTCGAAAAGCAAGAAGCTAACTGAAAGTTTAAATATGCCATCGATTTTTCATATTTATAGGTTATTATTGCGGTGGTCAAGGTACTAAGTACACTGGCTAAAAATAAATAATAACAATAAGCCACAGTTTTCCTAATCATAAATTACTTGCATGCCTATGTCAACTTCATAAGCTCCTTTATTGCAAGACAATTTGCAAACCATTACCTACTTATTAATAACTAAACTAATTTATACCTAGTAATACCTAGTAAGTTGTCAATAAAGTAAGAATAATATAATATTAATAACAATTTCTGTATTTTCAGCATCTCCAATACAAATTGCAACGTAAAATCAAAGTTTTCAATACTACTGATCCGCTGCCTAACCGAGGATATAACTTGGTCACCTGCAGCAGCAAATACGGACTTGTTTTTGTTGCTTCACCTGATGGTCATTTGACAGGTAGCTATAAATTTTGATTTAATTGAGTATGTTCAGTATGATGTAATTAGTAGGTATAAGACTATTATTTTGGGCTGATCTAAACTTATTCTTTAAAAAACTTTTAACTTATTGTTACTTTTTTCTCTGATATTGTGTTTCTAGCTGTCCCTGCATACTGTGGTTTACCTTTGTGTTATCTCCTGTGAAAACAATAACTAAAGATGTAAATTAATGAAAAAAATTGCTTACTATGATGACATATTTGTTTCAGCTTATTATTTACAACAGCTGATTGACAAAGAATGTGAGCCTCAGCACATAACCGCAAAACTCCAAGAGAAACCGACACATATTGCTACTAGTTGTGACCAGGAACTGTTGGCTGTAACTGGTGGACAACTGCTCACAATATACAAGATAACTGACTTCCAGAATCAGGTAAATAAGCTTATAGTATTTGTAAATTACATGACATACAGATCTGAGATGACAATGCTCAATGTCAAACTTTTTCTTTAGCAGAAAAAGTTAGGTGAAGCCTATGTCCGCTTTTGGTTTGTGTGTGGTCCACAACTCGAAAGATTTTAGACTTTGGAATTGAAATGGAATAATAGTACCTTTTCAATTCATATTTTTTATGATACCTAATATTAAACATTTTGACTTAAGATTAACCTTCTTGTTTACTTTGGCCAGCAATATTAAAAAACTTACATTTCTTGTCACTTGTGGAGCTTTAGTGAAATTGTTCCCATCTGAAAATGCAATGAGATACAAAATTACATACAGCCACCTGTTTTACTGTTAGCAGTAATCCCTTTTACGTTACCTCTAGTTTGGTGGTGTTAAATGGCCTCATATTTTGGTTAATTAATGTAAAAATTTGAAGCCTCTTAATTTAAATTAATCACTGTGATATAATTTTTACAGAATGCATCACCATCTTTAGCCATCCGGTGTGACGTGAACCCATCTACTTTTGTGTCTGCTTTACAATGGAATCCCTGTATACCTGACACTATTGCCATAGCCTTCTATGATGGCACCCTTCTTGTATCACAAGTTAGCACTAATCAAGTCAAGAAGGTGCCGTCTAAGGCAAGGTAAGTTTTTAATTTTATGACATGTATGCTAATTGATTAAAGAATTTGGGTCATCTCCACGAATGTGCGATTATTCCTGCCGTATAGTATTTTCCGTATAACCTTATAAAAAATGACAAATTGTTTTTTTTTTTAATGTATCATTGTGATAAAAGACAAATTCCAGAGCTCTCGCTGCGAAAGCCCCACGTCGCCGCCAATCGCAACAGGCACGCGGCGATACTACGATGTTTCTCTCGTACTCAGCCACTCGTCGTATCGTCTCGATATAATCACCTTGTTTTCTAACAATATATATTTAGAAATACGTAAAACGACGATAATGTCGCTGCGATACTTGCTCGTGAATATGGTCTCTTACTGACTACTCTAACACCCCAAGTTAATTAACACCTTGCGCATCCAATTAATATTTATTTATTTATTTAAACTTTATGCACATAATATGTACAATGGCGGACTTAATGCCTCAGGCATTCTCTACCAGTCTACCCAGGGTGGTCCAGAGATTAATACCGTTTATTTTTCTTTCAGATGTCTCTGCTGGAGTCCAAAAGGCAAACAGCTAGTGACGGGCAACAGCGACGGAACCCTCAGTCAATACAAGCCAGACCTTACACCTGCCAAGACTATTCCTGCTGCCAACTTGTTTGAGAATGCACCTGTCGAAGCACTCGCCGTCTACTGGATATCCACATTTCAGTTTGCTGCTGTATTTAAAAATGCTACTGATAACAGTCGACCAGGTAAGTGCTTGATTGTTTTTAAAAAAATATTGTAGCTTGTCAGTTTCACTTGATGGATTCGTAGTATACCGCTGGCGCCTGTACATTGCTCACTTGTTATGTGAAAGAAGAATTAACCAACACATATTTAGTACTAGCTTCTGCCCGCGGCTTCGCTCGCGTTAGAAAGAGACAAAAAGTAGCCTATGTTACTCTCCATCCCTTCAACTATCTCCACTTAAAAAATCACGTCAATCCGTCGCTCCGTTTTGCCAGACAGACAGACACACTTTCCCATTTATAATATTAGTATGGATTTATAATATTAAAAGTGGTTATAATATTCCAACTGATGAAAAGTGAGTCGACTGGGTTGTCATTATTTGATCGCGAACTATGTTTCCCGCTTTAGGAGATTGCGGCTAAGCAGGGAGAAGGAAGAATAGAACATGCGTTCACATTAGTTTTTAAATAATTACTAAGTCAACTTTATAGACCTACAAGTTTTAAGTTCATGGTCGCGAACTTACTCAGCTGGACGTCGTCGGTGACACACGAAGCTACTAATTCTATGTCATTCTATGAATTCTGATAGTATTTAATGCAAGAAAGTACGAAAATCACTCTTTTTGAAATTAAAATGTAAAAAAAAAAGAAATATTACACAAACGCGGCTCGCAGTGGTGCAACACGCACGAGCCGAGCCGAGTTACGACCAATATGTCAAACCTGTTGGATCGCCAAAGATCTTGCTGGGCGGTTTCAAAGTACGCCCCGCACGTCAGTCACCCCTATTAAATTAAAAAGTGACAGGAACATCGGGACAAAATAAATTTGATTACATTTTCCTTGCAGCTGTAACCATAATCAATACCCCGAAAGCAGGCCAGGCAACTTGTCAAAACTATGAAGATATTTGCTACAGTATGGGATCTAACAGGCCCTGGTACTACTACTTATTGGGATTGGCTCATTGGTAAGGTTATTTACTGGATTGATCATTTTGACACATACCAATATGCTATATAACTGAGTAACAAATAAAATAAAAATTAATATTCGGAGACATGTGTATTAACCGTACCTAAAGGCTTGTCGATATAATTTTGAAATTTCACACATTTTGTCGTATTTATACTAACACGTCTTAACTGCTAGGTTCTTGAAGAAGCAAAGTAAAGTATTATTTAAAGTGTCAGTGTTGGTGTTTGATAATTCGATCAACTAAATACATGAGCTTTCACACATTTCACATAGTCCATTATAATATACTCTTGACATTCATTTTGTTTTCAGGAATATTATAATGTGTGCATCAGCAAATGGTATGGAGATAGCAACTCTTGGATCCAGTGATGCCGTTAACTGGATTCAGTGGTGCCAGGTGATTATATATTCAGATTTATTTAATTTAATGTAATTGTAATTACTAGTATTAGATCTCTTTCTGAGGCAGTTTGTCTGTGGAAGTACTAACACTACCTATTTTTGCTGCAAAACAACTTTTGTTGGCATGGGCGTAGACACACTGGGGCAAGCTGGGGCGCTTGCCCCACCCTGGCTATGATAGATAGGTGCCTAACTAAAAAAAAATTTTTAAAATCTTATCCTAACAAAAATCATAATATCCGTAAGAAAGTTACACAAAAATAATAGTCGACATGAAAAAAAGTTTGAACAAAACAAAAAGCGCACACGATTAACCTAACGCGCGCATTGCAGCGGTCTTTTGAAAACGAGCCGTATTACCGTAGATATTATACACATCATTATATATTACACACATCAACATGGTGATAGTTCAATTAAAACTAAATAACAAAAATTCTATTTACTTTTAACACACCTACACATTAAAATAAACCTTGTTTAATAGCCTATCTAATCTGAAAATAAACTTTTAGATAAAGTTAAGTTAAAAAAAAACTTAAAAGACGAGGAAAAACTCAGACATAATCTTAACTTTATTTTTAAAACATGAAAACCTAAACAAAACTACTATTTTCTTTATGGAGTTTCTTGCTCGCTCTTCTCCATGGGACCTACTTTTTGGAACGAGCAACTAGCTTGACAGACTGACACCTTGACGATTCAAAAGTACCTGTAAATGGTTTTTTTTTTTGGGTTTATTAGCAATCAGTCCTAAGACTATGAGCGAATCTGTTCCGTGAACTTGTCATGTGGAGTTGCTTCCCATTGGAAGCCTCTACTCATATGCTGCCCAGAGCTACTGCCGGTCTTCCAGCTCTAGAATATGATGACGTTTTAATCGTCTCACATAGTGGTCAATGGTGAGCTGGCGAGCAAGTTCATTAGGGTGACGGATTAACCGATCTTTGTATTTAGCTGCCAAGCTCTGAATTTCCTCTTTAATTGTTCTCATTTCCAAGTGTTCGTGAACTTCGTTGTTGGTTATGTACCATGGCACATTTGCAATCGCTCGTAAGATCCTGTTCTGTTGACGCTGAATTATGTTTAAGTTGGAATTGTTTGCGCTGCCCCACAGTTGCAGACCATATGTTCAAATGGGCTTTAGGATGGCTTAATAAATGAGTAATTTATTGTCTAATGAGAGTCTCGAGTTCCTTCCTAGCATCCAATATTAGCCTGCTGTTGTATTCTAGTCGGAGTTCCTGCTTTTTGCATTTGATGTGGTAACTCCAGGTTAGTTTATGATCAATATGTAAGCCAAGATACCTTACACGGTATGTGCAATTTTGTCCGATTTGCTGTCTATGGGGCAAGATTACAGGCTCTAGCACTTCATCCCGGTATTTTAGAGCAGTCATATTGCCTTGTATCCAAACGAGGTTCGTTCTACTGCCGAGACGAATTCCTGCCCAAACCGTAATCGTGCCATCTTGATATGCATAAACTTGTTGTGGATGCTGCAGTCGATTCCAACGTTCAGGTTCTCTCCAAACGCGTACTCTTCGCGAACCAGGATGAAATCCAAACCTGGTTTCATCAGTTAAAAGGCACAAGTGACCATTAAGAATGGTTCCAGTTTTCGTGTGCCTATTGTAATCTTCTTCCTCGATTGCCTCTCCTTAGCGCTGGTACCCGATGTGGCCTACGAGCACGTAGGTTGACTTCATGCTGTCTTCTTAAAGTTTGACTGCTTAGCAGCAAACCAAACTTTCTAACCTAACTTCTGCCCCACCCTGAGCCCAAGGCTTACTACGCCCATGTTTGTTGGGTTCCATTATGAAGAGCAAGGGTTCCAATGTAATCACAGGCACATTAGACATAAAATCATAGTCTAAACGCATTTCCGAGGGGTAAAATAACATATGAAGGACGTTTTCCAACAAAAAAAAGTTATGATGGTGGGAAATCGATCGTAGTATCGCTTGTCTCGAGCCTCATCGTCGGGTGGACCAAGTAAACTATATAAACGCAGATGAAGATATTGTTAGAAGAATAGACATATGTATAATATACATCTGTGACCCATTATCACACTATCTTCCATCTACTACTTCATCTGTGTTTATATAATTAAGGAGAGGTTAATGGCGAAAAATGATGTCATAAGATGTGGCAAAAATAAAAAATCAGATGTTCCGCTGCTTAAAAGTGCAAGAGTGACAAACACCCATCCTTATAATCTCACAAATATTCGCGTTTGTAGTAACAAGGTAAACCAGCCTTCATTTTTCATCAGTTTTACTTTGCTTGCAGGCTGATGAAGCAAGACCAGAGCTTCCTCTAACAGACAAGAAACAAGAGAACTACCCTGTCGGCCTTTGTATCGATACCTGCGCAATACATCAGATACAGTGGGGTATGTATCGATGTTTACATAGCATTTTGTCGTATACATAAGTGCTTGTAATAATTTGATAAGCGACCACTGTGCCCTTCAATCACAGTAGTTGCAATGGCAAAAGTTCTTTCGGAGTATTAAAATCGAGTAGTTCAATAGATCTTACGTTACTAGACGGACTAGAGTGCCGTAAAACATTAAAATTGAAAAACCTAGAAATCTAAGGCCCGTCTATAAATATTTATAAAACTGTTAATAAAACTGTAAATAAAAATAAAAAAAAAGCTCGTTCAAACTTTTTTATTTGTAATTTTAGCTATGCAGCCCAAGAGTTCGGACCCTACGGGCCCTGGATTCCTAGGTTTTTCAATTTGTATGTTCTAATGGCAGTCCACTAAACCGCACATTTAGACAGAACAGCGCAAAGCTTTTTCATTCTATACTACGTACAGATAAATAGGTTCTATATTGACTAATATTCTGTAACTTTTAGACGAGAATACGTCCCTGCCGCATATGCCGTTACTCCACGTGGTGTCTCAAAGCGGGTTGCTCACGATATTCAACGTCATTAACTTGTACAAGGATGCACCGAGTATATGCACGCCTCCGCAACAGCTGGCGTTACCCGCAAATATGATGACCAGGTGAGATATTTTTGGCGTATCTACTACGAGTACTTAGGTATTCCTTCCCCTTAACTTATTAATATTGTGTTGCATCGCCATATTTGCCTAGATACGTCAAAAGAACGCACCATTATGTATAAGCTGTGCATAATAAGTTTGCAGATTGCGTTCGATATTGAATAGGGAATATGCATGTTTTTTGTTGCAATTCTTATTTAACTTGTTATGTCTGATAATCAATTACCTATACCTTAAAATTCTACCATAACATACAACTGTGCCATTAATACTATTTAATTTAGTCCATTATGTTTATTGTTGTTCATTATGTGACATTTTTGATGATTGGCTCAAGCACTTTGTGCTGATGGTCCGATTCCGAAAAGGAACACGTATTTCTATGGCTTACAGCTGTTTGTGTACGTGTAAAAATGTTTATCTACCTACTCGGAACACAAAAGGAATTCCTGTTCCGTAAAAATATCTTTCGTTTAACTTATATGTATTTTTGAACAGTGCGATCCCGGGAGAGGCTCCGCCCCAAGCTGCGCCGGCGCCGGTCCCGGCTGCAGTACCCGCCGCAGCACCGGCCCTACTACCTAAGGTAATTATTGTTTTTTCACTAATATCTGCGAAAGTAACTCTGTCCCTTCTTCACGCCTAAACCACTGTACCTGTTTAAATGAAACTTGGTACCGATATAGTCTGGGACCCGAGAAAGGACATAGGATAGTTTTCATCCCGGAAATACCCCGGGAACGGGAACTATTATTCCACGCGAACGAAGTCGCGGGCAAAAGCTAGTAGGCTATAAATTATAAAGATATCATGCATATTAGCCGAAATATCTCCATTTTGTCTAGGCAGGCGAAAAAAAAAACAAGTTTACTGCCCACCGAAGTGAACACGGGTCAGCTAGTCTCAAATATACTAGTTATTATTTCGATGAAATAATCACGTAGCTAAGTAAAAACAAAGCTAGTGAACATTCTTCATTTCCTAACAGCCTCAAGAGATGCAACCGCAAGTGGCGCCATCTTCTCAGTTTGGGGGCATTCTGAACATACCCAAGCCGCCCAGTTACACACAATCTCAGAGCCAACTGTTTACTGCAGGTATGCTATAAACTAGGCGCCTTACTAATAAACGCTGCATAAAGTTATGACAGGTTTATACGTCAAAAAATGTATGGTTACACAGGCTTTATTCATTGCATTACTTTACACAGTGATTATTAGTAAGGGCATAGGTATTTAGGCTGAGAGCACACGCCACCGTATGTACGCGGGGCGGTTCGTCGCCCGACCAGGGTCTCAAGTCTGCTATTGCAATCGTGTCCTATCGTGTATATTCTGTCAATGACTAGTCATTGGCAGGATATTTGATGACTTTGTCAGTTTTTGTATCTAAAATAAGTCGAAAATTTGACGTTACCCGTCAAAAATCGATCATGGAACCGCTATTGCAATAGCAGACTTAAGCCCTAAATATAACCTGTAATGGCAGCGCTCTTTGTTTCATGTGCACCTAATTAACTCCGCCATTTATTTATTTAAACTTAAAATAATTAAAAAAAAACGAACGAGTCCTGCGACCGCACGTTCTTTCATCATTTTTCATCATCATCAATCATTTTGATAATTGGAAAGTCAGCTCTAAATTGACTAACTTCCGTCTGAATGGATGTAGGGATGAATCAGAACGAAATTTTAAAAGGGTTTTATTGTTGTGTCATTATTGTTTATTGACGAAAAGGGCTCTTAATTTATTACTGAAATATAATTTACAATTGAATGTCATTTCTGATAACGTACTATATTAGTTTAACGATCAAATCAAAGTTTCGTCCCGAATCACCCCTGCACTCTATTCACCCTGTATTGATTTTGACAGCAGTATGGCAATAGCAGAGTGAAACATAAAGCTTGATGTGTTGCCTTTTGGTGTGGACGCGGCCTTAGAGTTTACTTCCGTCGGTCTACCCTTTAAATCTCAGTCTTCCTTAATCTAAGTTCACAAGGACGTAAAACAGCGCGCATTTACTTTTTAATTAATTTAGACGGAGATTACTCAAAATAAATTAATGTATCGTGTATGGCACTTATGTTTATTGGATTCGCGTTTTAAAACGATATTACAGAGGTAATTTGTCATGTTGAAAATTAAGAAGGTCCAGCAGTTCCGTCTGCATTAAAATCATCATCTTCTTTTTCATTATTATTGTGTGATTTACTACATCCAGCTTCATTTTGATTAGGAATAATATTGCTGCCTTCAGAAGATTCTTCTTCCCTTTTGTTTCCTTCCTCTTCTTCAGATTTATGCTTTACGCCTTTTATAAACTTTTCAAGTTCTATTAAAAGCCCTAAAAAATCTCGTATCATTTTAATTGTTTCTTTTTGTAATGTCAAGTTATTACGATTAGCCTTAGTTTTAATATTCTTTTCTATTTTCTTTTCCTTTTCATTTAAATCTTTTTTATAAACTAGTTTCTCCAATACTTTTTTGTATTCCTTTCTTTGAAGTTTTTCTAAATATTCTTCAAAATCTTTTCTAAGATTGAAAATTCGTTGCAATGTGTAGCCTTCACTCCAAAAATCATCATCCGGTTCTAAAGGACATTTAGCACGTTTTACTTCTTCTTCTGTCGCTACTTCTTTTAACGGTTTTATATGCCTTGTTTTAGGGTGTAACCCTTTGGATGTAGCGTCGTCATAGTAAATTTTGGCTTGATCACTGTACCCTTTTCCAAGTGCCAAATCAAATGACGATATATCTAATTCTTGCAAATCTTCAGCAAGTTTTACAGACTCATCATATTGTAGGTCATACCCGTACCTCTGCCCACTGCTTGGCCCAGGTTGTGGTTCAACTGTATTATTATGTTCAGCCGTATTTAAATCTGAATTAGTGTCTAGAATCACTTCTTCGTGAAATTCTATGACTTCGGGAATAAATTCACCACTTACAGTTTTACTTATTGATGTCGCCTTACCGCTGTCATTGTTTTCTGATGCATTTCTAACCTCAACTCCAATCCCTTGAATTATCACACGTCGGTCCTCATTTTGTTGGATATAGCGTTGATTTTCCTCTGGATTGTCTCTGTCAATACCAAAGTTGCTTAGTGATGACCCTATATTACTGTCATTACTAATAGATGCTATTTCTTGTGGGCGTTCTTCCCTTAATCCATCAAACGCATCATTTATGTCATCACTTTGTACGGACATCGTAAGACTTCTTTAAGTAACATCCGCTGTAACAAATTATTTATTTTTATTGGTTGCCAGCAAAACTTTAACAAAAAAAAATACTTAAAAAACAAGTCTTATTATTAATAAGAGTGTATGGTCACTTACCAGTTATGTCCGGTCTCTTCAACCATATAATATTATAATATTTTAAATATAGCACTTTACCACCAGTGCTTAATATTTTTAATCTAGAATTTAATTTAATTTGTCGGCCTCTGAAAATAATAAATACAACATTATTTTGTTAGCCCTGTACTGTAAATTATTTAAAAAATTGTATTACCTACTCTCATAGGAAAAAAAACTTGGAATTCAAAGAAATATAATGCTAATAATTTTAAGTTGTTAATCCTGTTTTTTTAAATATCTAAAAACATAAAAAGGATATAGAACATGACATGGTAAGAAAAATAATGGCGTCAGTAAATGTTATTAATGTTTATAAATAAAATTTAATATTATTTAATAAAGCCATTATTGTAAGCACAAAGAATCGAGACATTTTTTTTTAAACCAGCCTACCCAATTACAAAAAACAAATAGAGTGTATAATCAAAATTAAGTTTATTTTATTAAGACATTTTTTTTAGAAACCACCCTACCCAATTACAAAAAACATAATAGAGTGTATAATCAAAATTAAGTTTATTTTATTAGGTAAAAACTTTATCAACGATAACTGTTTTGAATATCCACTTAAAAAAAAAACTTGCGCTCGATCCGCAACCTTGAACGTGCTGGAATGATAACATATGTATGTATGACGCATGCACGATCCTCGTGTAAACGCAATACGATAAACAGTAACTGCAGTAAAATAAAAGCTCCTTTACGAATTCCATTAAATAGGTAACTTTTTGGGTAACAATATTATTCAATATCACAACATTTACATAAGTAGAAGACAAAACATAATACTGGTTACAAACCTACCTATAACAAGACAAAATGTAAGCAAACTAAAATGATATAAAAATCCTTGCTTTAGACTTTGCAATACTTATAAACGGCGGTAAAAAAAATTGAATAAAGAAACGCGTGAGCCTTGCGCAACGGTGAACGAACGACTGGCCATGGGGATGACAGTACAGTACTTTGAGGTCAAGAATAGAAAATGTATGGAAAGTAGTGCCATCTAGCGGGGAAGGCGTGCCAACTAATGCAAAAATATTCCCTTAAATACTACTAGATGTCGCCTTAGATGACCCCTTTCTTAAAATGTTATTATCTTAATAATTTATGAAATGATAATTAATAATAGAAACATAAAAATAATTTTACTTTTTTGCTATTGTTTATACGTCTTAAAAAACGTTTATATTTTATTTTATGTATATTAATACTTATGTTTTCAATGGCAACACTGATAATATTACATGTAAAAAAAAAAAGTTTCAAACAAACTTTTCAATTTTCATTCAATGTTCGTTGTGATTGTGTGTGCCGTGAGTTTTTCGAGTTTTCTGTGTTTATGTCTACTTTTATTGACCACCGCGTGTTTCCTGGACCCCCAGAGTGCTTCTTACACTGTTACTTGGCTTTTGTTAACGGATATTGACGAATTTACTTATTTCCATTGACCCCGGCATCGTTTTATGGACTTCAACGAGTATGTTTATTCTGACAAATTTGGCTACGATTTTGGATTACGATTGCGAGATTACCGAAAAACCCTCGCACTCATTTATGTTATTCCCTTTGGTAATTAAAATAATGACAATAATGTGTTGCAAATGTACCTAAGTCTATCTCTGTCTAGTAGGTAGGTACTAATACAATTTACAAATTAAGTATTTTCCTATCAAATTATCACAATATTCACTTTCTCCTACAAAAAAGTGGTTTAATTTGTACCTATATAAATTCTCTGGAGTTTTAATAAATAAATAAACTATTTCTATTTTCGTTGCATTATTTCCCAGTATATTTATCGTATCCGTGTAAAAAATGTACTATGGTGAAAAACCCTCTACGGTTTTTCGCTTTAGTTCATTTTTTAACACGGATAAAAATAAAAAATGCTATCTGAGCATGGTCACCAATATACCTTTAAGTATAGTAAATTAGTAAGTATGTAGATGGCGGCGCCTACATAGCTATAGCTATATATAAATCAAGGTTTCGCAGACGCTAGCGCCAACTAGCGGGGAGGGCGAGTAGTTGAAAATAAAACTGATCTGTCAGTGTCTCATCTATACCAGTATTATATGTATTATCTATGCGACTGGCGATCAATGGGCGAATTTAGACGAATAGCGAAACCGGACGGACTGTATGACGTAACGAAATAAGCCGATGATGCCCGAACTTACTTTACTCACTGCCTATATTACTCGGGTCGTTATCGTGTAGCGGCGGCGGCGTCCGCGTCGCTCCTTATCTATTGCTTCGAATGATAAAGGGCCTACCTACAATAATTTTATGATCCAGTTTATGAATCATAGGAGTATTGTATATTAAAATTTTAGTAATCAATTAAGATATGTATTTTACACATAATTTACACATATGGTTTATCAGTAATATTATTAATAGGCCAGTTTAAAACAAACATGTCTTACTGTGTAAACACAGACTCAGGACTCTATGTACTCTGTTTGTTAGTTCCTGCTAATCTTAGAAACGGCTACACCGATTTTGTCGGGACTTTGACTAGGCCTGTAGATGTTATAAAGAGTAACTTAGGACTCTTTTATTCTTTAGAATTTAATGAATTCCCTGCAAATATACAAGGTGGAATCTTTAAATGCAGTTTTGTTTCTACATAAAAATGAAGGAATGTTTCCTTTAAGTAAAATACTCTATCTTAACGATTTAAAGTAGTTTTCTTCCGGGACCCATTGAAACTTTCCAGTGTGTATATCCCATCAAATTAAAACTACTGTCCTAGGTATAAGGCACAAACAGCCATGACACTCATTTTTTATTACATCCGTCTTTTTCAGCTCCAGTACTAATTGAGCAGAAGCTAACCCCCGTTGAAATAAAACCAACACCCGTAGCTCAACCGCAAGCTCCTGTGGTAAGAATATAATAAAATATATACATTAGTCCAACAAATGGATATAAAGTTGACTTTTTTTTCTACATCCTAACATGTTGCCATAAATAAAATAGAAAAGAAAGAGGAGGCTTCTGAAGGTTACTGAAGTAACCTTTAATAAAACATAGTCAACTATGGGTCAAACTTCGAAGTTCTAGGTTTGACTAGTGAAGCTTTAGTTCTTAGTCAATGTCTCCTATACTATGTTTCGGCCTTTCACTGCTAAAATTAAATTGATGCACAGGCTCAGACTAAAATAACACAGTTAATTTACTTATTTTAATGTAAAATCGGGTAAAAAGTAAATAAAATAACTCAAAACGATTAGCCTAAATAAGCACTTAATTTCCTTTAAATTTATTGGTTATTGCTGTCTACAAACCAATAGATAAAACTCATACCACATCCCACTTCCCAGACAAAGCCGGAACCAGTAACGCCCAAACCCCAACCGGCGCAGGCGCAGGAAAACGCTGCATTGAAAGCTGAACAAGAGAAGATCAACGAAATGAAAGCCAATCAGGAGCTCAAGAATATGCTCATAAAGGAAGTGAACGACTTCCAAATGGAACTGTACAAGTTTATGGTGAAGACCAAGGAAACTCAGGCGAAGGTAAAGTGTTACCTTTATGGTCCTCGTATGATTTGACCAAGACAATTTCATGGACTTTAAAAGAGACTGACGTTTCAGATCTTTTTGGAGGTTTCTTCCCAGTCAGAGTATTCGCCTAAACACCTGTCCCATTGTTCTATTAAATTAAGACCAATAAGCACGTTTAAAAGGTGTGACATTCTGCCAAATGTGTAAACATTTTGAGAGTGCCTGGGGTCAAAATTAGTACAAGCCCAACAGATTTATATGCCCTATTATAACCTAACCCTTGCAAGTCGCAGATACATTCCCCATTAGATATTAGCAAAATAAAAATAAAAAAATGATCATCGAAAGGGAAGGGGTTACAAAATTATTCACAGTATGAGTAGAGTACTATAGCTTTATCTTTTTTCGCGTCCCATCTAGTATCACATAACATTTTGCGCCTTCAAAAGAAACTTTTTCTTTAACAGCTACAACGCGACATCGACTCAATAAACGCGAGTTTCAACTACACCTCACAAGACGCAGAACAGTTGAGGAAGGAATGTTCGTCGGATGAGTTGCGCAATGCCATCGTACAACTGAAACTGGAGTTGGTTCGCGCATGCGCCGTAGTGGCTGAGGCGCGCACGCATGCTGAGTAAGTTGTCTGTGCTATCATATTTTCTCCCAGTCAACCTAGGGTGGTGAAGAGATAGCATTGTAGGTGCATTTATGATGCAAAAAACTAAAATGATAGAAAATAAAATTAAAACATAATACATAAATAAGAACTATATACATAAGTAAATAAATATATCTGTAATATATATATATAAGTGAAAGTAAATTATGTAAGAACTCTGCTTAATACTTAATGCTGTAAATGAATCTTCAATTTATGCTTAAACGCATATCGACTGGTCGCCGTCCTAATATCAAGAGGAAGCGCTTTCCAGAGAAGAATGGCCTGAATATAATAATAATAATAATTTATTTATTTCTCCTCACAATGTTATGCTTAAAGCTAGAACGGTAAAATTACTCAGTCTAGTATGTATTACATATGTGAGGAGCTGGTGTCCGTGAGAGGCGTGAGATGCCTGTGTTACGGATCACCAGTGCCCCACCCATCGGACATGCACATTCGATTTTGACTGGGTGCATTTTATACATAGCGTGAAGGTACTTATAAAAAATAGTAAAAAAAGATTGAACTCAAAACTAAGTATGTATACAATTCTGGAGTGATTTTACTATAAGCAAACAAAGATTTTAGTAAAGAAATTTGTAAGGAAGAAATTTGTAACGCCTATTACCTACTATGAGTAATTGTGGAAGCGCAGTGCACACAAAGCAACATGAACAAAATATTAACTAAGTCACCCGCGATTATTATTTCCTTACGCACTGACTCGTCATACAAGCTCGCATACCGTCATTCGGAAAGAATTGTCGCGCGGGATTACGTGCAATATAAAAAGAAGAATGAACAAAATCAGAAGTATGGGCAGGGCAAAGCAGGAGGAGATTAGATATTAGAGGAGATTAGGATAGATTGTTTTAAAACGTGCTTTGGGATTTATTTAGAAGTAAAATAATTAAATCAAGTCGAATGGACAAGAGATATTATATACTTTTCTCTCGAATGTTTTTTACTGTTATTAGTATACGTACAGTAATAAAATGATATAATTAGATGAAAATGATGTGTCCAAAAACAAAACACTAGATCATAAAATATGTTTTCTGAATACATTTTTCACATAACTTTTTAACCGACTTCAAAAAAGAGGAGGCTGCCAATTCAATGGGTATATTTTTTTCGATGCAATATTTTGTTAATCCTTTCGCTGCCAAGAACCCGGAAGCTCCCAGGTTCTTAGTAACAAAAATGTTAATATGTAGCCCGAGAATTTACTTACAGGGAAGTGAGTAAATATCACTGTATAATAATGATAATCCCATATCCACTACTTCCAAACAGCATAATCCATACTAATATACTAATCCATACTAATATTATAAATGGGAAAGTGTGTCTGTCTGTCTGTCTGTCTGTTTGTGTCTTTCTTCACGGCAAAACGGAGCGACGGATTGACGTGATTTTTTAAGTGGAGATAGTTGAAGGGATGGAGAGTAACATAGACTACTTTTTGTCTCTTTCTAACGCGAGCGAAGCCGCGGGCAGAAGCTAGTAATGTTATAAATGGGAAAGTGTGTCTGTCTGTCTGTATGTTTGTCTTTCTTTCACGGCAAAACGGGGCGACGAATTGACATGATTTATTAAGTGGAGATAGTTGAAGGGATGGAGAGTAACATAGGCTACTTTTTGTCTCTTTTTAACGCGAGCGAAGCCGCGGGAAAAAGCTAGTTAAACATAAAAGATCACCATTCTTTATTATAAAATCATTTCAGAGCAAAAGACAGCCACCAATGGACACAAGCGGATCCTCTGACGTCTAAACGAGTAGCATCTGTGAAGAAACTGGCTTACTATGTGCAGAATCAACTGGAACAAGCCCAGAAATCTCTTGATTATAAGTGGGCTGAAGCTGTCACCAGGGACCCTCTGTTGAATAAGTAAGCATCAAATACAAATACTTACATAAAAAAAAACATTCTTAAAATAAATGTGTACGCCCTGTTTCCCAAACTAGAGTGAGCTGTATGTTGGGAATCAGTTTTTTTTTTTTTTTTCAAATAAATATGTCAAGCTAAAGTGTTAAATTAACTGCCATGACTTTTTATTTTTGACTTTTTATTTTAATTTTGTATTTGTTTATTTTGTTACATACTTACATTGTTTTCACATGTAGAAGCACCAAAAAGAAAATGTAACCAAGACTTTGTAAAACATGATATTTTTAAAAGAGTGTCCGTGGAGTTTCTTGCCTGTTCTTCTCCATGGAGATCTACGTTTTGGAATAGGCAATTAGCGTCACTTTTCTGACTAACAGACCGACCGACTCTTTGACAATTCATAAGTACCTGTAAATGGTCTAAGTGAAATAAATGCTTTGAATTTTGAATTTTTGAATTTTGTTACAATCATTTTTTTCTTCAAATAAATATGTCAAGCTAAAGTGTTACAATCATTTAAAAGATTTTTCTCTCGTCAAATATATTCGGAAATTCGTTTATTTTTTTAACTACTTTGAATCTTAAGGCGGTTGTTGAAAACAGAACGAATTTTCGAGTTTGCAGCACCTGTCTTCTAATATGTGAATAAAGAGTAATCATATATGATCGGGTAGTTGGCATGTCTTATCAAATTATTTCTTTATACTTTAATTAAAATTCCTTGAAAAAACCCATGTCAAAATCCCATGTTCAAAATGTCGCAACGGCAGCATAATCTCCAAATTCTAACATGTCCATTTCCCAAAATGCTCATATTAATCATGGTGACCTTTGAGAATGGAGTAAATTCGTCGTTCTTTTTATTTTGTCTACATTTTCTGTCTATGATGCAAATTGTAGATTTATTTTAGTTCATAATGGTTTATATCATATCATAATCACAATTTACTCTCAGGCCAGGCCAGCGAATGATACGCCCAATCTTGGACGACGTATACCAGCCCCTAGTAAAACAACAAGAAATCTTGAGTCGACAGCAAGCAGTACTACGAACTCTCAGGAATACCCTCAACGAGTGTGACACACCTGTGTTTAAAACTACGTCGCTGTTGAGAAGCACGCCATTCAGAAACAAGTAGGTTTTTGCTATATGAATATATGCTCTAAGTGTATAGAGATAAAGTTAGACTGCATGCACGACTCTGTACTCCCAGGAGTACGCTCAACGAGTGTGACACACCTGTGTTCAAAACTACGTCGCTGTTATAGGATTTTTGCTTAACCAATGTATGCCTTAAGCACATAGAAGTAAGGCCGGCTAGCTGACGTAGTACTCCGTGCACCCCCAATTTTGGTAACTTGTGTAATTTTCGCATTCGTTACATCACTAAATTGTATTATATTTCCATTTGAATTAGGATCAATTTTCTTCATTTTGAAGGCAAGCGTAACTCTACGGATTTTTGGGAGACGCGCTCAACACTGCACATTAAATAATACAAAGATCTAGATAGAATGAACAGCCAAAATTGTACTCCACAGGGACCCCCTTTCAAAATTAACGAAAAACATCCTCAACATGAGTCTCGATACCACTGACAGTAAGAAAAAAGAACCCCTACTGACGTCACAAAAACTCGATGCTCTCAGAGACATGCTGTCCAATCACAAGACTGTTAAGATAAAGCCAGTTAATGTTGAGATGAGGCAGCATTTGGCGACTATGAGAATGAATTATGAGAAGAGTTTAAAAGAGAAAGTGCAGCCTAAGCAGGTTGAAACTGAGGCTGAGGTTAAACCGCAGGTTAAGCAAGGTGAGTTAAGAGCAGATAGAGAGTTTTTTTGTATATTTACCTTTATATCTTACTAAAGTGCTGACAGCAGCTAAAGTCAAAGTGGTGAATGTAAAAAAATCTTTATATGCACCGGTGTTTTTGTGGGTTGTGCTCTCCTATGTTTTATATTTTTAGGATTTAAATTTCCAAATACCGCTTAGACCTTGACGCCATTAAAAGAATTACATTTCTAGCTTCGGTAGTTTCTGCTGTGTGTTGATTATAAAGATAAGTGCAAATATTGGTATTTTGAAAAGATTTTTTACGACTCTGTGTAACACATTTCTTAATTTAACATGTTAAATTTTGCTCCCTTATGGAAATACATACAGCAGTCAAATGTGCCGATTCTAAACGAACTAAACGCTAGCCAGCGTTTAGTTCGTTTAGAATCGGCCCATTTGACAGGACTAAACTATTTTTTATCTTCTGTCCTTTTTTTATTGAAAAAAAAAAAGAACATCAATTTAGTTTAGTTTGTGAACAAGAGAATCAGCACCAATATTCATTGTAATTTAATTGATAATATCTTCAGTTCAACAACAACCATTCGTAGTATCAAAAGTGGAGCCGAAAGTAGAAGTAAAACAGGAACCTATGAAGCCATCTCCTATCAACGTGCCATCGTTCACTCCCGTCGGAGGCGTGAAGCCGACTGTACCAGGCTTGGGTAATGTTGCCAGAACACTGTTTACTGATGGTAAATAATATTGATAACTATTTACTTACGCTTTAATTTAACACACATTATATCAAATTTGATGATAAGATGGCCCTGTAGTTGTCTCGCCCCGACAATGGTTCGAAACCGTACAAGGTCAATCCTGACTTCATTTATAAAGTTTTTTTATCCGGGACATCTCTAACATCCTGTGCATCAGAAAGCAAATAAAGCCCTTAATCCAGGTTGCTTTTCGTTGGTCTTTGACAGTCGTAAAGGATAGTCGCATAACGTGCTTTTGAAGGTTGGATGGGCAGTCGCTCCATGTAAAAACTTACAATTGAATTCGGTTATACTGGAAGCCAATATAAGTTGGAAAAGGTGAGAAATCGATTGTGAGATTCGTTGCCAAAAAATATTTACCTTAACGTTGATTTCATCCTCTAATAATATTAACCGCCAAAGTTGCTTTTTACAGAACCGAAACAAGAGCCAGCAAAACCACAAGCGCAAGTACCACAAATAAAGCCCGCTGTTCCAGCCTTTGGATTCTCTAACAAACCAGCGTCAGCTGACACGAGAAGTGTTCTTAAAGATCTACTTCAGAACAAACAATCTAAGAACGATGCTAATACTTTCATGGGACAGAATATCTGTTCGCCTTCTTCTTTTGCTTGTAAGTTTTCTATTTTCTTTGGTCCCTTTTAAAATGGTAATAATGATGGTATCAGAATGTTGTGTTTCTTCGTGGCGAAAAAATATCTTTGCTAAAGTATGTAATCAAATGTTCCATTGATTTTAGTTACAACCACCGCAGCAACACCCACATCAGCCCCATCAGCAGTATTCACAGCCAAACCGATAGCAGACATTAACAACATGTTCAGTAAATTCCAACCTCAGACATTTGTACAAGATTCTAAACCGCAGGCTTTTGCTCCGGAACCTAAGACTCAAGCATTCTCTACTGAATCCAAGCTTCCCGCCTTCGCTCCTGATCCCAAACCCTTTGAAAATAAACTGTCAACGTCAATATTTGGAAGTCCTAAGTCGAGTGAGACTGGAGAACCTGAGGCAGAGAGCAAAACGGCTGGTATCAAACCTAAAACTGATAAACCTTTAACGAATCTCTTTGCTCTGAAAACCTCCTCGCCTAGTCCAATTGTCCCAGATGTTTTGAAAACCACCAAAGATGTAAAGACTGATAGTGCTCCGAAACCTGTTGAAAAAGAGGTGTCTAAAGAAAATGTTCCGCAGAAAGTAGAACCTAAAGTAACACAGAAACCTGCTGATAATAAAGAAGCGCCTAAACCATTTACTATTCAGACTGGAAATAAAACCTCTATATTTGGATCTACACCTTCATCTGTACCGGCAAACAGCTCTGCTTCAAGTAAGATTTTTATTATCCATAACTAATTTTCATCTATACTATCTATACTAATATTATAAAGAGGTAAAATTTGTAAGTTTGTATGTAGGGGGTAATCTCTGGAACTACTGGTCCGATTTGAAAAATTCTTTCAGTGTTAGATAGCCCATTTATCGAGGAATGCTATAGGCTATATACCATCACGCTACGACGGGAGCGGAGCAGTAACGAAAAATGCGGGTGAAACCGCAGAGGACAGCTAGTAATTAATAATATAAAAATATTCCTAAATTTTTAACCTATATAATTACTTATTATTTTTCAGGTGAACCTCAAAAACCAGTAGAATTAATAATTGATGCTAAAGCAGAACCATTTAAAGCACCCGAGAAGTCTGAATCTACCACGTCCAGTAATTCATCAATATTCGGTTCTACTATTACTTCGACTGGCCCAGGTAATGTTTGTTATAAGATTTTTTTCTTGATATGAAGTTGGTTACAATGCCCAAAATTTTACTAATTAATGATTTTCTATTTTATTTTAGATTCAAAATCGCAACCTATTACGCCCACATCCGAACAATCAACATTAAAACCAGACTCTTCTACGACAGATGTAGAGCCAACAACTTCAAAGCCTTCATTATTCTTAAGTATAACAAGTACTAGTCCGTCTGCTGCTTCAGTTTTCGGAGCAGCGGTGGCTTCTCAACCAGTACCTACATCACCAACTTCCTCCATATTTGCGACAGGAGTGGCACCGTCATCAACACCTTCGTCTGTTTTCGGAACGTCATCCCAAGGGTCCATATTTGGAAGTACATCACCAGCAGCAACGACAACATCTCCAGTATTCGGTTCCACCGCTCAATCAGTGTTCAGTAGTGCCACGAGTGGATCAAAGCCGTCAGTATTCAGTACACCGACTCCTGCCACTCCTGAAGCCCCGCCGTCACCTCAATCAGTATTTGGTTCAACGGCGACACCGACAACTCAAACCGGATCAATATTCGGGTCTTCATTTGCTCAACCATCGGTGTTTGCTGCAACTACTACAGCTGCTCCATCATCCCCATCTTCAGTCTTCGGATCTTCATCTACGTCATCAGTGTTCGGATCAACGCTTACAACACAGGCCTCTGTATTTGGCGCGTCAACTACAACAACGCAATCTGTGTTCGGAACGGCAACAGCGACTACACAATCGTCGATATTCGGGAGTGCGACTTCAAACGCACCGAGCGCGTTTACTTCAGCAACGACCCCGTCTTCGGGAGCGCCGAGTATATTTGCTACAGCGAGTACGACTAAACAGTCTGTTTTTGGAGGGGCGGGAACGTCTGTATTTGGGTCTGCGTCGCCTAATACCCAGACTTCTGTTTTTGGAGCTCCTTCAACCCAAGCGTCTGTATTTGGTTCGCCGACACCCACGTCTCAAACGTCTGTATTCGGGTCTGCGCCTACAACTCAAGCATCGGTGTTTGGCACACAACCCACTACGACTGCTCAGAGCTCGATCTTCGGCGGTAGTGAATCTAATATGTTTGCGGCTGCAAGTATATCAACCACAAGCGCTTCTTCGCCAACCAGTGGAGGCAGTATATTTGGGGGAAGGTAAGATTTTTTGTAAAACTTTTGGTAAATCACCAGCTTACTTTGTATCTCGCAAAAATATTTTTGTTCTCCAACATGTTTGTTATACTGATAGATTGTACGTGTTTTAATGGTCTATTTTGGTCGCATTTACCAGCATGTATAATGCTCAGTAGCATAGGCGATATAACATCACGCTTTGACATATGGGAGCGAAGCAGTAACCAAAGCTACTGGGGACAACTAGTAAGCTTGTTATTATAAAGTCGAAATCCAGTCCCTATATTTAAGAGCATCTATGAAGACCATAAAGTCAGATAACTAACACTAACTTTACATCTACTTTTCACCAGTTCTGCGGGCTCGGTGTTTGGAAGCGCGAACACGAATGTGTTCGGCGGTAAGACAGCCTTCGGTCAGTCAAACCCCACAGCAGCGGCCATCTTCGGTGGAGGGGGAGCGACGGCGTTCGGACAACAGAAGCCGGCCAATAACTTCTGGTCCGGAGGGAGTACTAACACTGAAGGTGGATTCGGGTCAACTGGATTTGGTTAGTGTTTAACTTGTTTCACTGAAGATGCCTTGTTAATAATTGCCGGGGTAATAAAATATTGTGTGTCGAATTTGCATATAAGTGGTACCACAATTTTTTATTAAGCGAGCAATATAGATTATCTTAAAAATGTAAACACGTCTTGTTGTGGTTAAAAGTTAAAGTTTTGTTCATCATTATTATTTATGAAGTTTTGGAATCCTTATTTTTATCTTTAAGCGTTAGTAGTGAAACAGCATTTTATAAGGACGCGTGTCCCCGTTACTAAACATTAAGATCAAACTGAAACTGAAATACAATTTTGGGACTGACTTTTTTACTAAATCTAATATGAATTCCCATTACCTCAGGTCAACAACCTACAACGCAGGCGTCGTCAATCTTCGGCAATACATCGGGGGGTAGTTTTAGCACCCCATCGCCCGCTGGTCAAGCGTTCGGGAGCCCCGCCCCGGCATTCGGTACTGGAGACAACAAGCCGTCCGTTTTCGGATCCCCGCAGCAAACCGGTGAGTGTATGTACAAAATATGTCGACGACTTGTTGTCTCGTTGTTTAAGTGTTATTTGGTTTATGAACTTTATTCATTTTATTTATCTGCCGGGACGAAATGAATGCGGGTAGCAGAGGAATTAGAAACAGGATCAATTGAAATTAAAAAGTGTTAAAAAAATGTAAAATGGCAATACTGTATATTATGTTTACATATTATTAAAATCGGTTAATGGGACTCAATATTTTAACGTAACATGATGAATAGTCTCTGAGACTATTTAAGTGTATCTGTAACGGCTAAGATCTTAATGTTGCAGCTTCACTAAACGTACCCCTCTGGAACTTTCCACTCTTTATAATAAAAATTGTAGTTACTTTACAGCTAAAAATAAATTTCTATCGCAACTTGGAACAACCCTACACCTAGCAATAGATTGCGGAAGACTGATAAATTGATAACATTGACGGTGTACATAATTTTTACTCGTAGCCCCAGCATTCGGCGGCTCGCCATCATTTGGTTCAAAGCCAGTATTCGGCCAACCAACTGGTTTCGGCTCCCCGCCCAGTGGGGGAGGTTTTGGCTCGTCATTCGGAGGCGGCTTTAACAAGAGTCCGGGCGGAGGGTTCGGAGCTCCTGCGGCCTTCGGAGGGGGGGCTACTTTCGGTGGGGGAGCTGCCTTTGGAGGAGGATCTTCGCCTAGCCAGATGTTTGGTGGTGCACAGCCTAGTGAGTATCTTCTAGATCGTATGTAAATGATTTTTTTTTACGGATATTAGATGAAATGTTCAAGTTATACATGTTACATATATGGTTTTGTTTCATTAAAATATTTAACGAAACTATCAATTTTAATATTTTGACAAATAGTCACATGTTTGGTATAAGCTTTGTCTCCTTTTTTATTGTATGCCACTTCGCTGTGATGTGTTCTAATGACGTTATTGTCTGTGATCTCATGTTCTGCGTAAAGACAACATCAGTCATAAAACCTTTTTAGTAATGACCGACCGAATATTTGGTTTCAGCTGGACACCCTGTTGCAACAGGGTGACATTACTTAGTTGTAGAACCACGAAAAATTAACGCATAAGAACAATTTTCTAATTGCAGCTAAACCTAAAACGAGTATTTCTAATATTTTTAATTTACAGCAGGTTTCGGCCAGCCAACGCAGCAATCCAACGCTACGTTCGAGAGCTTAGCGACACAAAACACACTAACATTCGGCAACCTCGCACAACAGGCGCAGCCGCCGCAAGCGCAGGCACCTTCCTTCAACACGTAAGTTGTCTCAATCTCTTTCTTCCACACTCTCTTTCTGTCTCCCTTTTCCTCTACCTCTCTCTTTCTTAAATAAGTTCTCTTTTAGGTTTCTGTATATCCCAATTAAAAATGGAACCCTTCCATTTTTACTGGCTATACGTCACTACGATTTCCTCATTGATTTTGTATAGCACTTTGATGTAATTTTTGGGGATGTCTGTTAACAAACTTTTTATTGATTTTAAAGCCACCAAAAATGTAATTTCTCAGTTAATTGAACATCAATCGAAGTTCTAGGGCTTGGCTTTCGTGTCATACGGCGCACGTACGTTCGTTTGTTTCCATACAAAACTTGCGGTGCGGCAGTTGTACGGGCATCTGTACCGAGAACGCGCGGCAACAGCGCTGCTGCCAAATACTTCATTCGGTTCAGTTGCTCGTATTCTACTGAACGCATAAGATTGTATATCTTTGTATAACCCATATGCTTTGGCTAAACCTTAAACCTTAGCTCTAATAAGTCTTGTTTTATCTAATTGGTACTTTTATATCCTAAGGGATTCACAATTACTAATTTCACAAATCTAATGAAAGTATGTTGATTTGCTTTATTCACTTTTTCTTTACAAGAATTATTTTTATTTCAACTGATACATTTTCAGGTCTCCATCTTTTACGGGTTGGCGAGGCTGAGGACTACACAACAAGAAACGTGTTCTGAGAACAAAAAAACACCATTGAAATATTTAATACAACTCAAAGACATAGTTTTAGTGCCAATATAATGTTCGTTTAGTATATGTTTTGTAACGAAATCATTGTAATCGAGTTTGTGTATTCAATGCGTTATAATAAACCTTGTAACCAGTTTGTCTATGTTTTTCTCACTACTAATGATGATTGTTATTCTTTCAAGCAAAACTACTCAACGGATGTTGATTAATTTTTTGAGCAATGCAGCTATTAAATAAGAAAAACAAATTCTACATGTAAATAGTCCAGAAAGAGCGAATTCTCAAAACGCTTTGCGTTGAATATGAATCTTATGGACAAGGTCTACTTAATCCTGGTAACACCTAGAGGGTCATCCAGTAAGTACGTACAATTAAGTACATCTGTAAATATCACGATTAGACAGAGGACTCCTTGCCCAATAGTGCCTCTGACGAACACGACGTGTATGACGACATGCGTAGGGGCCAAAACTAGTAAAAACCCAGTAGATTCTTACCAGACACTACTCTAATAGCTATGAACTCTCAATTTTATATTTGTTGACTGAGCCTCCAGTTGAAAAGCACAGTACCGAGTCCAGTTAGTGTAACACGTAAATATTATACTTGAAAGGTTTTTTTAATCGTCGTTTTTAAAGAAAAGAAAACGTGGAAACTTTTCTCAGAAAAGTTTCCACGGTCGCTTTTCTGAGAATTAAACTCAAAAAGTTGAAGCTAATCACTAAACAATTCAACGGGCGTTAGAAATTGATGCTCATGTAAACTTCATAACGCTCAAATACGTAAAATATTGAATGTAACACTGACCCAATATTATATGGAATCCAATAATAACTATTTCCGGAAAATTGCTCACGAGCTAAACCGATGGACTAGTTAAAGTTGATTCGTTAGTGAAACTTCGATGTCCGGATGCAAAATGTGCCGTCTCACGGTTTGTTACTGACTTGTCCAGAATGTATAATGAGTGCAAGCAAAGTTTAGAAAAACTTTGTCCGTCGAATAACTTCTGCATGTCCTACTTCTACTAATGAGACAACGATCGAATTATTGAATGAGCAGTTGAGCACTTCACTGTAGTGAATATTTTTGTTCATTATTACTATTCGAAATATTTCCATCCTACTGACCAAATCACTTTCGATATCTTTCCCCCTTGCCAAAATTACCGTAACAAGGATGGAACCTGCATTCAAGCCTGGGGAATATTTAGTTGAAGTCACGGGGAGATCGCATAGTCGAAATAAAGCTCAACTGACCACATTTCGAGTAAGTATAAAATTATGAGTGACCGACCTGTGACCGCCCTAGACCTTGCCAAGAGCTTATAGAGTCATGAGTCAACTTAATACCATCGTAATATCTTTATAATTATAATAACTAGGTATGCATAAAATAGTATGCTAGCCTAGGCTACTTAACATTAATCTTGGGGTAAGTAAGTCCAATTAAAATAAATATTCTAATTATTCCATGGAAAATAATCTAACATTCTAACCGAATAATGCGTGATATTCTAACAAAGACAAGCAATTCGAGTTGCAGGTGTTGTCGGGCTGTGTTGTCGGGTAGACAAAAGTTGTTACCATTAATGGGAAGCATTAGTCTTGGCTGCAATTACACCGGGGCTGTTAACACCTCAAGATTGCGCTCATTACCGCCAGGTGTCGCCTTCTTGTCTTTTTTCTAACAATACTTAATTGTTGAGGAAAATTGCAATGCGCTGTTTTGTAATTTGGAGACACGACGCGTCATAAACATTACTTATTATGGTTTCTAACAAACATGACAGGGGAATATTTTGTAGATATTTTTTACTACGAATTACCCAAGTTGCGAATCTAAAACATTGACTGATCTGATACAGGTCACAGGGAAAGTCGTGATGAATATACCTTTCAACGGCCAACCGACAGCCGGCTGTCGCGCTGCCTTTCTATTGTGTCTCATATCACGTGTGTTCGAAGGCTTAAAGGACGTCACTATTTAAGCTTCTGATCTCGTAATAGGATGTCCGAAATGGTCCGAAACCTAACGATTACGGAGTTATTGACTTTAAAATTTTATAGAAAAATCCCCTTCGGCTATTTATCGATTTAGAGCGCCAAGGATCCGATTTTTTTATGAATATAGTTAGTAGACATTTAATCAAAAAATAAAAACTGAACCTACTACTGACAGTATAAGAATACTGCTCGACAAGCGTTACAATAAAATAATTTTCACAAAATGTTTTCAACTTTGAAGCGCTTTTTCTTAAAATAAATCTTTGGAACTTATTCTGCATACAATTTTATAAACTTTTACGTATTTTTAGTTATTCAAAAAGGTGTTATACCTTTTTGAACTAACTAAGAAGCTACTTTTCAACGACCAACACCAACCGACAGCCGGCTGTCGGGCTGCTATTGTATTTGTATTGTGTCTCGAATCACGTGTGTTCAAAGTTTCAAACAATCGAAACGTTGACCTAACAACGGTTGAGGTAGCAGAGGGTAGCTTTATAGTTTGAGGTAAAAATGGTTATTTCCGCGAAAAACACCTGCTAGAGTCCTATGCATTAGAGGATAATATAAATGCGCAAATCGACGTTTGAAGGACCATATATTTTCGCGTATGGACACTGTGCGACTGGACATTTCTACGCAATAAAACTTGCACGAACTCCTACGATCGAACGAACTCTTGTCCAAAACGACGACAGACAATCAGACGGACAACAAAGAGATCCTATAAGGCTCTATAAGGTTTCCGTTTGTTTCTTTTTTGAGGGTCGAGGCCCATGGGCGTAGCCAGCTTTGGGCTCAGGGTGGGGCAGAAGTCAACTACCCCCCCCCCCCCACACCACCAGAGATATAAAAAATAAAATAAATATCCTCGGACAATTCACACACGGTCAACTGATCCCAAGCTAAGCCGAGCTTGTGTTATGGTAACCAGACAACTGATATACGAGTACATACTTATATACTTTATAAATACATACATATTATAGATAAAATTACACCCAGACACAGAACAAACAATCATGCTCATCACACAAAGTTTGTCCTGGGTGGGAATCGAACCCACGACCTCCGGCTTAGCAGTCAGGGTCACTGACCACTAGACCAACAGGCCAGTCAAATCATCAAAATCATATAGAATAATAAAATCTTCTCAAAATACCTAAGTAAAGGGTACCAGCGCCAAGGAGAGGCAATCGAGGAAAAAGATTACAATGGGCTATTGCACACGTAAACTGGAACCATTCTCAATGGTCACTTGTGCCTTTTCACTGATGAAACAGGTTTGGATTCCATCCTGATTCGCAAAGAGTACGCGTTTGGAGTGAACCTGGACGTTGGAATCGACTGCAGCATCCACAACAATGCCAGTCCCCATAAGGTGCATATCGTTACAAGTTGGTTACAACAGCATCTAAGCTTTAGACTGGCCTGCACATAGCTATGAACTCTCAATTTTATATTTGTTGACTGAGCCTCCAGTTGAAAAGCACAGTACCGAGTCCAGTTAGTGTAACACGTAAATATTAATCTTTGATATTAATACTTGAAAGGTTTTTTTAATCGTCGTTTTTAAAGAAAAGAAAACGTGGAAACTTTTCTCAGAAAAGTTTCCACGGTCGCTTTTCTGAGAATTAAACTCAAAAAGTTGAAGCTAATCACTAAACAATTCAACGGGCGTTAGAAATTGATGCTCATGTAAACTTCATAACGCTCAAATACGTAAAATATTGAATGTAACACTGACCCAATATTATATGGAATCCAATAATAACTATTTCCGGAAAATTGCTCACGAGCTAAACCGATGGACTAGTTAAAGTTGATTCGTTAGTGAAACTTCGATGTCCGGATGCAAAATGTGCCGTCTCACGGTTTGTTACTGACTTGTCCAGAATGTATAATGAGTGCAAGCAAAGTTTAGAAAAACTTTGTCCGTCGAATAACTTCTGCATGTCCTACTTCTACTAATGAGACAACGATCGAATTATTGAATGAGCAGTTGAGCACTTCACTGTAGTGAATATTTTTGTTCATTATTACTATTCGAAATATTTCCATCCTACTGACCAAATCACTTTCGATATCTTTCCCCCTTGCCAAAATTACCGTAACAAGGATGGAACCTGCATTCAAGCCTGGGGAATATTTAGTTGAAGTCACGGGGAGGTAGTAATCCTAGTCGAAATCCAGCTCAACTGCCCACATTTCGAGTAAGTATAAAATTATGAGTGACCGACCTGTGACCGCCCTAGACCTTGCCAAGAGTTTATAGAGTCATGTGGGTCCATGACTACCTTAATACCATCGTACCTAATATCTTTATCATTATAATAACTAGGTATGCATAAAATAGTATGCTAGCCTAGGCTACCTAACATTAATCTTGGCATAAAAAACTGTAACAATAAAGATCGAAGAACTTTTTACCAAAGCTTTAATGGTATGGTGAGTAAGTCCAATTAAAATAAATATTCCAATTATCCCATGGAAAATAATCTAACATTCTAACCGAATAATTCATGATATTCTAACAAAGACAAGCAGTTCGCGTTGCAGGTGTTGTCGGGTAGACAAAAGTTGTTCCCATTAATGGGCAAGCATTAGTCTTGGCTGCAATTACACCGGGGCTGTTAACATAACAGACACAGAACAAACAATCATGCTCATCACACAAAGTTTGTCCTGGGTGGGAATCGAACCCACGACCTCCGGCTTAGCAGTCAGGGTCACTGACCACTAGACCAACAGGCCAGTCAAATCATCAAAATCATATAGAATAATAAAATCTTCTCAAAATACCTAAGTAAAGGGTACCAGCGCCAAGGAGAGGCAATCGAGGAAAAAGATTACAATGGGCTATTGCACACGTAAACTGGAACCATTCTCAATGGTCACTTGTGCCTTTTCACTGATGAAACAGGTTTGGATTCCATCCTGATTCGCAAAGAGTACGCGTTTGGAGTGAACCTGGACGTTGGAATCGACTGCAGCATCCACAACAATGCCAGTCCCCATAAGGTGCATATCGTTACAAGTTGGTTACAACAGCATCTAAGCTTTAGACTGGCCTGCACATAGCTATGAACTCTCAATTTTATATTTGTTGACTGAGCCTCCAGTTGAAAAGCACAGTACCGAGTCCAGTTAGTGTAACACGTAAATATTAATCTTTGATATTAATACTTGAAAGGTTTTTTTAATCGTCGTTTTTAAAGAAAAGAAAACGTGGAAACTTTTCTCAGAAAAGTTTCCACGGTCGCTTTTCTGAGAATTAAACTCAAAAAGTTGAAGCTAATCACTAAACAATTCAACGGGCGTTAGAAATTGATGCTCATGTAAACTTCATAACGCTCAAATACGTAAAATATTGAATGTAACACTGACCCAATATTATATGGAATCCAATAATAACTATTTCCGGAAAATTGCTCACGAGCTAAACCGATGGACTAGTTAAAGTTGATTCGTTAGTGAAACTTCGATGTCCGGATGCAAAATGTGCCGTCTCACGGTTTGTTACTGACTTGTCCAGAATGTATAATGAGTGCAAGCAAAGTTTAGAAAAACTTTGTCCGTCGAATAACTTCTGCATGTCCTACTTCTACTAATGAGACAACGATCGAATTATTGAATGAGCAGTTGAGCACTTCACTGTAGTGAATATTTTTGTTCATTATTACTATTCGAAATATTTCCATCCTACTGACCAAATCACTTTCGATATCTTTCCCCCTTGCCAAAATTACCGTAACAAGGATGGAACCTGCATTCAAGCCTGGGGAATATTTAGTTGAAGTCACGGGGAGGTAGTAATCCTAGTCGAAATCCAGCTCAACTGCCCACATTTCGAGTAAGTATAAAATTATGAGTGACCGACCTGTGACCGCCCTAGACCTTGCCAAGAGTTTATAGAGTCATGTGGGTCCATGACTACCTTAATACCATCGTACCTAATATCTTTATCATTATAATAACTAGGTATGCATAAAATAGTATGCTAGCCTAGGCTACCTAACATTAATCTTGGCATAAAAAACTGTAACAATAAAGATCGAAGAACTTTTTACCAAAGCTTTAATGGTATGGTGAGTAAGTCCAATTAAAATAAATATTCCAATTATCCCATGGAAAATAATCTAACATTCTAACCGAATAATTCATGATATTCTAACAAAGACAAGCAGTTCGCGTTGCAGGTGTTGTCGGGTAGACAAAAGTTGTTCCCATTAATGGGCAAGCATTAGTCTTGGCTGCAATTACACCGGGGCTGTTAACATAACAGACACAGAACAAACAATCATGCTCATCACACAAAGTTTGTCCTGGGTGGGAATCGAACCCACGACCTCCGGCTTAGCAGTCAGGGTCACTGACCACTAGACCAACAGGCCAGTCAAATCATCAAAATCATATAGAATAATAAAATCTTCTCAAAATACCTAAGTAAAGGGTACCAGCGCCAAGGAGAGGCAATCGAGGAAAAAGATTACAATGGGCTATTGCACACGTAAACTGGAACCATTCTCAATGGTCACTTGTGCCTTTTCACTGATGAAACAGGTTTGGATTCCATCCTGATTCGCAAAGAGTACGCGTTTGGAGTGAACCTGGACGTTGGAATCGACTGCAGCATCCACAACAATGCCAGTCCCCATAAGGTGCATATCGTTACAAGTTGGTTACAACAGCATCTAAGCTTTAGACTGGCCTGCACATAGCTATGAACTCTCAATTTTATATTTGTTGACTGAGCCTCCAGTTGAAAAGCACAGTACCGAGTCCAGTTAGTGTAACACGTAAATATTAATCTTTGATATTAATACTTGAAAGGTTTTTTTAATCGTCGTTTTTAAAGAAAAGAAAACGTGGAAACTTTTCTCAGAAAAGTTTCCACGGTCGCTTTTCTGAGAATTAAACTCAAAAAGTTGAAGCTAATCACTAAACAATTCAACGGGCGTTAGAAATTGATGCTCATGTAAACTTCATAACGCTCAAATACGTAAAATATTGAATGTAACACTGACCCAATATTATATGGAATCCAATAATAACTATTTCCGGAAAATTGCTCACGAGCTAAACCGATGGACTAGTTAAAGTTGATTCGTTAGTGAAACTTCGATGTCCGGATGCAAAATGTGCCGTCTCACGGTTTGTTACTGACTTGTCCAGAATGTATAATGAGTGCAAGCAAAGTTTAGAAAAACTTTGTCCGTCGAATAACTTC
Organism: Athetis lepigone; assembly: GCA_033675125.1. NCBI lineage: Eukaryota > Metazoa > Arthropoda > Insecta > Lepidoptera > Noctuidae > Athetis > Athetis lepigone. Next base: position 10,222,123 of record CM066236.1, read on the forward strand.
TGCATGTCCTACTTCTACTAATGAGACAACGATCGAATTATTGAATGAGCAGTTGAGCACTTCACTGTAGTGAATATTTTTGTTCATTATTACTATTCGAAATATTTCCATCCTACTGACCAAATCACTTTCGATATCTTTCCCCCTTGCCAAAATTACCGTAACAAGGATGGAACCTGCATTCAAGCCTGGGGAATATTTAGTTGAAGTCACGGGGAGGTAGTAATCCTAGTCGAAATCCAGCTCAACTGCCCACATTTCGAGTAAGTATAAAATTATGAGTGACCGACCTGTGACCGCCCTAGACCTTGCCAAGAGTTTATAGAGTCATGTGGGTCCATGACTACCTTAATACCATCGTACCTAATATCTTTATCATTATAATAACTAGGTATGCATAAAATAGTATGCTAGCCTAGGCTACCTAACATTAATCTTGGCATAAAAAACTGTAACAATAAAGATCGAAGAACTTTTTACCAAAGCTTTAATGGTATGGTGAGTAAGTCCAATTAAAATAAATATTCCAATTATCCCATCGAAAATAATCTAACATTCTAACCGAATAATTCATGATATTCTAACAAAGACAAGCAGTTCGCGTTGCAGGTGTTGTCGGGTAGACAAAAGTTGTTCCCATTAATGGGCAAGCATTAGTCTTGGCTGCAATTACACCGGGGCTGTTAACACCTCAAGATTGCGCTCATTACCGCCAGGTGTCGCCTTCTTGTCTTTTTTCTAACAATACTTAATTGTTGAGGAAAATTGCAATGCGCTGTTTTGTAATTTGGAGACTCGACGCGTCATAAACATTACTTATTATGGTTTCTAACAAACATGACAGGGGAATATTTTGTAGATAATTTTTACTACGAATTACCTAAGTTGCGAGTTTAAAACATTGACTGATCTGATACAGGGTCACAGGGAAAGCCGGCTGTCGCGCTGCCTTTCTATTGTGTCTCATATCACGTGTGTTCGAAGGCTTAAAGGACGTCACTATTTAAGCTTCTGATCTCGTAATAGGATGACCCGAAATGGTCCGAAACCTAACGATTACGGAGTTATTGACTTGAACATTTCATAGAAAAATCCCGTTCGGGCTATTTATCGATTTAGAGCGCCAAGGATCCGATTTTTTTATGAATATAGTTAGTGGACATTTAATCAAAAAATAATAACTAGGTTCAGTTTTTATTTTTTGATTAAATAGCTGCTGACAGTATAAGAATACTGCTCGACAAGCGTTGCAATAAAATAATTTTCACAAAATGTTTTCAACTTTGAAGCTCTTCTTCTTAAAATAAATCTTTGGAACTTGTTCTGCATACAAAAATTATATAAACTTTTACGTATTTTTAGTTATTCAAAAAACTTTTTTCAAAAAAATAATAACCGCCTTCAAAAACTAAAAACCCAAAAATAACAACGGAAGTCGGTGGCAACACAAATTGACTGGCAGAACAGAAGCCACCGACTTCCGAAATTTTAGTTATTTTTGGGTTTTTAGTTTTTGAAGGCGGTTATTATTTTTTTGAAAAAAGTTTTTAATTATTACTTTTTAGTGTCGACTCCCAATGTAGATATAGAAACTTGAAGAAAAAGCACACATCGTCTATGAATATTTCGTCAATTTTTTTTGTTCTTGGTGAATTTTTCGAGAACCACTGAACCGATCGCCACAAAATTTATATGGGACCACCCCTGAATCATGACTTATCAAACAAAAAAAGAACCATCAAAATCCGTTTACAATTGACAGAGATATCGCGTAACAAACATACAAAAAAAAAAAAAAGAACATACAGACGAATTGAGAACCTCCTCCTTTTTTGAAGTCGGTTAAAAAGGTATAACACTTGCTACTTTTCAACGACCAACACCAACCGACAGCCGGCTGTCGGGCTGCTATTCTATTTCTATTGTGTCTCGAATCACGTGTGTTCGAAGGTTTAAACAATCGAAATGTATGACCTATTAACGGTTGAGGTAGCAGAGGGTAGCTTTATAGTTTGAGGTAAAAATGGTTATTTCCGCGAAAAACACCTGCTCGAGTCCTATGCATTATAGTGGATAATATAAATGCGCAAATCGACGTTTGAAGGAATATATATTTTCGCGTATGGACACTGTGCGACTGGACATTTCTACGCAATAAAACTTGCACGAACTCCTACGATCGAACGAACTCTTGTCCAAAACGACGACAGACAATCAGACGGACAACAAAGAGATCCTATAAGGTTTCCGTTTGTTTCTTTTTTGAGGGTCGATCCCTGTTTTTTATCTAGCCTCTCAGCACTTGTACACCACATTCAATGTAGGTACTGCACTATATCGAACGCAATTAATTTAAGCTGTACTGCACTTAAACATGGAAAGAGCTGTTACAAACATGTGAAGAGGAGACGAGGGCTCTCTGTCACTCTCAACGTGAGAGATAAACTTCACTCAAACGCGAGTAAAGGTTCCAATAAAAAACAATTTTAAAACGTATGTATGTATAAAAAATTGTACACACGTATTTTTTCTTTTGAAATTTCCCGTAGCTACGATTTTTACTGAGAAGTGACGTCACAAGCCTCCACTTCAAAACTTTGATATTTGTTATCTATGTGTATTTTATTAATTTGCTCAAGCAAATAAATATTCGTCCAGTAATTTTAAACGAATTTTAAACGACTTAACTGACGGACTAAACAGAATGCCAATTTTTTAATGTTATAGTTTCCCTATTGGCTGACCTTGATTCGTACCACGAGGGCTGAATCGAGGAAGCCAGGGAAAAGAGCGTCTGGAAGTACTTTGGTGAGACCTAACCTTTTCCTAACAGTAGACTAATAGGCTATGAAAATAAACAATCTTATCGAAAAACCAAAATTGACACTTTATTGTTTAATATTTCGCATCTATTTGCTGACTTGAGATTTTTTTACCAAACTCAATATCAAACACTTATCCATGATTGATCCAAAGCCATAAGCCACACACGAGGAAAAGATTTATATTATAAAAGAAAAAAACTTGGTTGCAATTATATGATACTTATCATGTTAATTTATAAATAAATGACTGGAATGTTTTTTGACTACAGGACTTCTAAAAGATGAACTTATTTATTTGCAAATAAAATAAGTATCTAGCTCAGCAAATATCATAAAAATGCTGTAGTTGCACTGCACAAGTAAATCGCGAGTAGATGAAGACTACTTGGTACAACAAATTCTAGATAGTCGTTGCTACTCCGGAAATTAAGTAGAATATATGGGTCCAACTCAGTCAACCGTATTAGTTAGTACCTCTAATGTAAGGTGATGGCGCTCTCGAGCACCCTGTCAATTTTGGATATGATCATACAGGAAATTAACGAAATTATTATCATAGGTGCATGCAGTATTGGAAATAGGAATTACAGTTATAGTAAGATCACTACGCCAATGAACTCATTTATTATAGGAAGTGGAAAATTAATGTACGTCACAAAGAGTGTGCTAATTCTTGCCTTAGAGATTATTTAGGGAGTGAACCTATTTATATTAAAAAAAAAACTATTTGCCTTTCTTTATTTTTACTAGCTGTCCCTTGCGGTTTCACCCGCATTTTTCGTTACTGCTCCGCTCCGCTCCCGTGGGTCGTAGCGTGACGATATATAGCCTATAGCATTCCTCGATAAATGGGCTATGTATCACTGAAAGAATTTTTCAAATCGGACCCAGTAGTTCCAGAGATTACCCCCCCTACATACAAACCTACAAACTTACAATTTTACCTCTTTATAATATTAGTAGATGGAGGGATTGAATATTTTTAGAAATTACTTTGAGAATTCTCTACAAGTTAGGTCTTGCGGCTGTGCAATTTCAAAACCTAGTATCTGACAAATTTAAAAAAAGCGTGTTTTTGCATTTTTCGACCTTATGGACCACTCTCCACATACTAAGATAGCAAAAACTCCCAAAAATTAGTTAAAAACGAAGTTACTCAAAGTCAGAAACCTAGTATCTACAGTAAAAGTTTTTAAAATGCAAAAATTACAAGATTAAAACGTAGTATCTAACATCAACCATTTTAAAAACCTAGTAAGTGCTTGTAGTTACTTGAATATAAAATGGTTCATGTAGATACTAAGTCAATGAAATGGTTGTAATAAACGTCAAAGCTCCCGCGCAACTTTAGTAAGTGAAGAAGCAAAACGTCTTGTAGGGATATCTCTACAAGATGTTTGCTTCTTGCTTGGAGGAACGTCTTGCAAAATACACCGAAGTGTACCAACGGACCACCAGTCTAGCAAGCAGGATTTAGAAGCACATTCTCAACCATGGACTACATCGACACACTAGATTTGATTATAGAAAATACGAAAAAATTAGATGCCCGCTCTATTTGGCATTCATAGATTTTGCTAAGGCATTCGACTCTATATCCCATAACAGTATGCGGAAAGCTTTATAATAATGTAATGTACCATCGGAGGCTATAGTGCTCATACAAGATATATATAAGAAAAACAGAAGTAGGGTAATCTTAGACAAAACGGGCACTGAAATTGATATTATGCATGAGTACGTCAAGGCAACCCACTCTTGCCTAGAATTTTTATTACTGTTCTACAGAATGTCATGAAATCACTAAACTGGACAAACAGATGCATACTCATCAATGACCAATTTTTAAGTAATCTTAGGTTCGCGGATGACATCGTCCTCTTTGCAGTAAATTCATCACAATTGCAGTCAATGATAAATGAAATTAATATCATTAGTAACGAAATCGGTCTCGACCTCGAACCATCGAAAACAAAAATCATGACAAACAGCATTAAAATACCAATGCACGTTAACGGTGTACTATTAGAATATGTTCAAGAATACACTTACCTAGGCAAACAAGTATTATTTAAAAAATCTAGACACCAAGATGAGCTAAAGAGACGTGTAAAAATAGCTTGGAATAAATTCTGAGCATCAAAGAAATTTTAAAATCGAATACTTCAATTATTAAGCTAAAGAAAATTGTTATAGATTCTTATATCCTGTCTTCACTTACCTATGCGTCTCAGACATGGATATTCAGTAATCAAACTAGTAACAAAATATTAAACAACCCAAAAAGCCATAGAACAAAGCATTCTGAACCAAAAACCTAGCCCCAAAAAAAACATGGATATAAGAAAAACAACAAACCTGATTGACGCTCTGAAACTGCAAAAAACTAAAATGGAAGTAGGCTGGACATATTGCACGAATGAAGTAGGACAGATGGGCCCAAAAGGTACCTAACTGCATGGAAGGGACCTGGTAGCAAGAGATGCTCGATGAAATTTTAAAATCAATAGGAAAAGACTGGATGGAAAAAGCGAAAAACAGAGACTTGTGAAGAAAACTTGAGGAGGCCTTTACTCTATAGAGAGGTCCTTAACAAATGAATATATACATAGATACTTAATATACAAATATAAAACAAAAACAATAATACTATTAAGTATCTAATTAAATATAAATCCAAATAATTTAAATTATTGATTAAAAATAATAAAATTTTAATTAATAAAAATTAGAAATTGCATGCTATTTTTTTTTTTTTGGAGTGGGAAATCATCAAATGACGACTCCCGTCCTGGCCTGGGCGCGGCGGGAGAGCGTGCCAGACTTTTACTGACAAAAACCCACCCAATGTTGTAAATTAAATTGAATTTTTTGTTATGTTGTTAAGGAAAAAAAGGCTTTTTTATTATTATTATTATAAATTCAGACCTTCATGAAAACAAAGCAAGTGATCTTACTAGGTCTATTAATTTGCGTTTAGTCCCCCCTCAGTATATTTTAGAACTAGATGTAAACAAAGCAAGTGATGTTACTAGGTTTTGAAATTGTCACACTCAAAAAGTTAGGTCTAAGAAAACAATGTTTTTATTAGTAACTGCTCCTCTACGTACATATTTTGTGATAGACGCATTAAAACAATTTTTTTTTAAAGCCTGTTATGTACCTCAAATTTTGCAATCACTCCCAGGAAGATACGACTTATATTATTGAAACGGCAAGCTGTCAAAGATATGAAACCGTTTTTCGGCTCTCCTGTAAAATTTGGTTTTATGCAGATACTGGGTTTTGATATTTCGCAGCCGTGCTCGCTAAAACTAACTTACATTTATTTCTAAAATCAAAAATGATAGGTAGTGCGAACATGTCATTGTTTGGAATTTGGAATTTATGTTACGATTTATTTTGTGTCGTAACAAACATCAGTTCTATTAATTTCGGAACGAAAAATGTACCTGCGAAATTACGTCACAATAAAAATAGACGGAATGACGGACGGAATTGTCTGCCATTCATGTCAGTGTCAAACAGTCGTGTATTATAATAGTAATAGTATCAGCGTTTTACGAAAGAATTATAGAATATCGTTTAATATTTACACATTAAGTGATTAATACGTAACCACAATGAATTCTTAGCAATTTCATTCACTTATTTACCAATTAAAACCAAACACATAGCTACAAAAATGTTACGAATATATCTCGTGCAGATATGCATTTTGTTTATTTATTCTGGAGTTGAGGCGTCAGATGTTAGAGATAAAGTGGGCACAGTGGACTGCAGTACATTGCGGTTAGGCCAGTACATTTGTCCAGATCCTAACGAAGACCAAATCGACCCGGACACCCAACAGTTCAAAGGATGCGTCAAAGGAAAAGACATTCCATCAGAAGGCGAAGCAGATGGTACGGCAACATAAATAAAATGTTTACTGTTTTTCAAATACGAGTGTTAACCATACAGATATAACCAATTCATCAATTTCTTTTTAACAGTGCTGTGTATTGCTGCTGAAGGAATAATCTGCAATGAGACAAACAACTCTACATTTAGAAGAAAGTTGCCATGTAAATGGACGTAAGTAAACTAAATGAAATAAATACATACATTCTCATACAAATCTTATAGTTATAAAACTGTTTTTCTATAGCCTAGTAAATGAGTTTATTTGTTATAGGAATGGCTATTCTCTGGAGATAGCACTTCTGCTGTCAGTTTTCCTGGGTATGTTTGGACTGGACAGATTCTACCTGGGCTATCCAGGCATTGGACTAGCCAAGCTCTGCACTTTGGGATTCATGTTTCTGGGACAGTTGTTGGATATAATCCTTATCGCTGCTCAGGTAAATATTATGTAGTATTTATTACACCAATATAAGGCTATATTATCATTGGAAATAAAATCATGCTGGTTATGTCCCATGGGTACACTTTATTGAAAAATAAATGTTTGGTTTTCCCTGGTAGTTGTATCTTTGTTTGCTTATAAAGTTAAAATGATTGTATTTTACCTTTATTTATTTGTATGACAAGGTAAATAACAAGAAACTGCTGTTTTTATAATTTAGTGTATGATAAAAGAATAACAAATAATTCTGCCATGCTTTTCATTGCAGATAATCTTATTTTTACAAGTAATTTAATTTTTTATGGCCTGTCTTCAACCACTGTTCCTGACAATATTTTATAATTTTCTAGGTGGTAGGCCCTTCTGATGGCTCAGCATATGTTATACCGTACTATGGAGCCGGTGTTACTGTAATCCGCAGCACAAACGAAACCTACTTGCTTCCCCAAGCAGACTGGCACAACATTACCTGACAGTGGGGAACCATATCATTTGAAGATGACGAGGATTATGAGTGGACTTAAAGATGTGATTTAATAATAGTGGACCGAATTGTGATGTTTGTAAATACAGATTAATGTGGTATTATGTAAGGCTGATGTATGTGTGTATTTGATGGATTGTTCCCATAGTTTATGTTATGGTTAAATGGCCACCACAGAATATTTCTGAGTAAGTGATGTAGGGAAAGTAATTGTTTTCTGTTTATTATGTGCTAAGGGAGTTGCAGACCAAGAGCAAAGCTTAGTTGCAGCTTCCAGTCACATGGCTGACGCAGCTTCCCATACTTGTGTGCAGACTGCTTACTATGTATGCTAAGTATTTTGCTATGAAAAACAATGGTGCCGATTCTATTATTCACAAACTTAACTAAATTTAAGTTAAATGCACACAGCACCTGAATAAAATTGGCGTATATTTAGTCGCCATGTTTTTTATCGCGTCTAAATTATCTATGGAGTCTCTAAATTTTACAGGACTCAATTGATATTTTATCTTCTGTCCTTTTCTTTAAGAAATGGAAAGAGAGAGATGCACTTAAATTTAGTGAAGTTTGAATACAAGAGAATTAGCGCCAATGTCAGCCATTGGTACTAAGCTAAACTAAGTTAGCTTAGTTTGCAGTCTGCAACTCGCTCAACTGCACAGTAGATAGCAAATTGCAGTCCTACTGCATTTATGAAACTCAATATGGTATTGTAATTAGAGGTTGCAAAAATTCGATAATTTGAATTTTCGAATATTCGAATATTTTTTCAGTGCTATTCGAATTTTATTCGAATATTCGAATATTTAAGAAAAAATTATTAAACACAGAATATCAGCGTTTATTGGTTTAGGAATTATATTTTTATGCAGATAAGTAAACCTAGCACAATAATTATTTACTTATTCAACAAAATTTTAAAACAATGATACATGAAAATGTTAATCAAAACAATAATATTTTTTTTAAACAAATTTAAAAGTCTCTCTCTCGGTAATAATAAAAACAAAATAAATGTCTTTGTTTTGGTGAGTGGGAAATCATCAAATGACTACTCCCGTCCTGGGTGCGGCGGGTAGGCGTGTCAGACTTTTACTGACTAAAACCCACTTATGTTCCTTCGATTGCCCTTTATGTTCCTGGGTCACGGTAACTATTATAAACATTCCGCAACCCCGGCAAGCGTGGCCCTGTTGGGTGGGCCCCTTCTTGTGCTGACTTCTTCTCTTTGAGGGGCGCGTGGAACAAAACGCGCCGTCGACGCGGTCCTGGGTCTAGCCGGGCGGCGAGCTACCCATCGCTCGCCATCCGCAGAACCGCGCCTACGGTGGCCTGTAGTCGTATTGCGACTTTCGACGTCTTCGCCGAGGTCTTAGTCCGGGGCGAGAGGCCCGTCGTTGCCTCTCGCGCGCCACCGCTTCCTTCACTAGCTTATCTGCTTCGCAGAAGGAGGCGACGGTATCCCATTTCGTCTCGCCCTGAAGCATGGCCTGAACCAGCGAAGGGCGCGAGAGGTCACCGCCGCCGATCGCTTCTACGAGGACACGATCGCCTCTACGAGAAATAAATGTCTTTCTCTCTTGTTAATAATAAAACAAAAAGTATCACATACATACGTAAATGTGTCGTAAAAACGTTACAGTATTATTTTCATAATATGCAATATTACACTGAAAAATCAGATTCATCAATTATAATTCGGAAATAAATCAGATTTACCTATTATAACATTTTTAAACAAATTCAACTCTTCTGTTAATAATAAGAACAAAATAAACATCTCTCTTTCGCTCGCTAATAAAAAGAAAAACTATCACATGTCACTAAAAAATCAAATTCGTCAATATTAATTCGGAAAAAAATCAGATTTACATATTAAGTAATAAATTCTTAAATAAATTTTAAAGTCGTTCTCTCTCTTTAATAATAAAAACAAAATAAAAGTATCTAAAATCACTTCAAAAAAGAAAATGCACCACTTTACACATAAATAACAACGTGTTCTGTAAGTGACAAAATGGCGTCGAGTCAAGTAGTGTTGCCAACAACAATTTTCTAGCTCTATCAACATAGACTTTAAACTGATATTTTTTTTGGTAATATTCGAATATTCGAATAAATATTTTTTTACTATTCGAATATAAATTTGGAAAGAGTATTCGAATAATTCGAATATTCGATTGCAACCTCTAATTGTAATACAATTTAGAAAAAATAATTTTGTAGACTGTGTAAATAATCAGATCAGAGCTCTTGGTTTGTACTACTTGGTTTTTCAACTTCTACATTCTAAAATTATCATGTTAAGTAAATATACACCAATAAAAACTATTATATTGTATATGTTCTACTGTTAATTTTGTACAGTTCTTTAATTTTAAAACATGAAGATACCAAATTAAACCAGTTTTTTAATTTACATACCCACAAAATATAATTATGTAATAAAGCTGAAGAATTTTTTGGTAATCTCTGGAAAAGCTTGATTACAAAATTCTGAGTAGCAAAGCCATAACAAAATACATAATTGAAGTCGAGTGAATTAGATAAGACTTAAAATAAAACAAAACATGTATGAAAACAACAATTTACTACATACAAACTACATAATACTATAAATACATTTATTTTCACTTATTGTGCTATAGTTTTTTCACTTTTACTGCCGTCACCTATTTCTGGTCTAGTTTCTGGTATGGACATCTCACTGGGAGGAGCAGTAAGAGTGAATATGACTGGTATACTTGACAGTAGTGGGTTCCCATGCTTCTCTAGCAACCTTATCCATGACAGCAGGGAATCTCTTGATGATGTGCCTGAAATATACACAAACATAATTGTTAGTAAACAGATCCAATAAAGGAGGTTGTAGTCAGTTGATCTCTGGACTATGTTCCTTCTGAAGTGTCATGTATTATTACAAGGTCCTTAAACCTGCAACAGATTTTAACAATAATACCTTTTATGAGCAAAAAGGATTCCTTTTTGAATGTTCTTATTAGAGAAGTGTGTGATTATGTCTAACAAATCATTAAAACAGTTATGAGTATTAAAATAAGTTTTCATTACTTTTATACATACTAATATAACATACCTGTAGCACATACTGACACAATAGTGCCATCATCTTGTTCATGTAATGTTTGTCGGACAGATGGCAGTTTGCTACTTCCAACAACTCCAGGTATTCCAAGTGGTTTATTTATGTTGGAAACATCTGAAAAAGACGATATAACATTTTAGTGACCTAATAAAATTGCCTTTATCATTTTTAAACCAGTAATTTAAAATAAAATGCATTAATACCATCAGGGTCTGTCTCATCATTGATTTCAGGCCTCGTTTTCCCAACTAGTAAGAAATATGTGACAAATTGTTCCCTCAGGTACACATTAAAAGGTCCCTTTACTATCAGAGGATCGTCGGTTGGTTGTTCCGCCAACAAAATCTTCTGAGCTTCACTTTGTGCACTCACGACCCAAGTCTTGTCTAAACAGGCCTCTATTTCTTCTGTCTAACAAAAATAATTATTAAGGAGATGCAGAATTAGTTGACAAAATTAAAAAAACATGAATTATTAATCCACCAATATAAAATTAAATTAGGACCTGCAAGTAAGTTCTTTTTCAGATAGTTATTGTGCAAGAAAGCAGTGGCTTTCTTTGCTAAAAAGTGGTTTATTTTAACTTTATAGATGACAGGTCTAACTCTCACAAATCATATAATTTTATGTTGCTCTAAATAAAATACTCATTAAAATATTTTGCAAACAAAATTATCACCTGCCAAATTGAAACCTTGGTGTCTGGATCTACTGATGTTATCCTTTCAATAGCAAGTCTGGCCAATTCCAGTGTGTCATTGGGTAGTTCCTCAGGCAAATACCATGGGCTTAGATTCCGGAACTTTGGCATCCAGTACATCATGCGCCAGAACTTACGAAGAGGTATGCCACGGGCTCCAAATATGTTTAGTAGCATCTGTTCCATTTCCGAATCTGGCATTACTTCTATACTTTCAAAGAAAAAGATATATTAATTTAAAGAGTTGTCAAACTTACTAAATAGCAATGAGCTATTACAATTTAAAAGATCATTTAAAATAGATTTTAAAGTGAAAAGTATGTAAACGATAAATACTGTTATCTTCCATTTGTTCCAGTAAATCGACTGCACACTGTTGCTGTTTTGGGTAATGCATAAATTCTGCTTGGAATATATTAACAGGTATAAATTTTCCTTTGGGTAACACATCGATTAGGGCTTTGTACACTTCAAGGTCTTTCTGAACACCGAATTCTGGCATTTTTGCTAAAGCTGCGTAAATAAACTCAACATGACCCCGTCTTCTTGTGTCCTGGCCTTCGAACATCTTTACAACTTCCAAATATGATTTTTTGTTCTTCTGAGGCTGAGAATAAAACGGGTCGTGAACTGTCACACTTTTCTCTGAATTTGAACCTTCCCATCGTTTAAACACCATGAGGGAGGGCCTGGTTCGCAAAATATTTCCGAGGATCTTATTAGCCATTTTAGGTTATGTTTATAACTGTTTCTTCACTCCACTCCAAAATATCTACTGACTGATAACTTCACTTTCATAATATATTTTGTTTGCTCATACAATTGGTACAACTTTAATATTATTAGTTATTCGTTTTAATTAATAAGAATGAAATTCTTTCGCACCTAGCAGGCCTGATCGGTCATTTTCATTCAAGTGTCAAGCAACTGTCAGTGTCTACTGTCTGTCAGTCAAGTTGTCAAATCTTTAACTGTCATTAGTAAATCTGACGTTGGCTTCGCATGGGTGTAGGTGTAACTTTTTTTTTGTTTACTCAACTTTTCTCTGCTTACTATTATGCGTACAAATAAGGTAAGTAATAAATAAAACTTCTAAAAGAATTTCTGAAAAATTTAATAGTTTTTTTTAAATACTCTGTGTCTAACAAAAGTTTTGGCTTTCTTTGGTATGGTAGAAAGTCATTCAAAAATACTCTTTCACTCATTCGTACAGCCGTTCTTGCAGTTCAGCAGAAGTTTCCTTATTTCCCGCCCGCGGCGCGGCATGATAGGAATCATTCGTTCTTTTCTTTCAAACCAGTTGAAATAGATGCGTAGGTGGAGTTAGACGTGTTGTTCTCAAAAACTTATAAATTACGTATTTAAATACGAAAACCTTACTGGAACTTTTTATTACAAGCGCACGAGCTTGAGTGTGTTATTTTGAAGGCAAATTATGAACTTGCGTTACTGTAATAAAAAAATAGTGATAAAATTGGATATTTAACAAGTTATTCGCAATTGACTAAACTGTTCAAAGGTATTTAAATAATACTTCGTTTAGAAGAAAGTGTTGATTACCTTCAAGATGTCTAGAGACATTAATTTATGCTGTTTACTATTTATCGTCACGCTGAGTTTTACTGGTAAGACTATTTTTTGCTATAATCTAGAATTAAGATTAATATTTTTTCAACTTACTATCCAACATTCGAGAGATAAATCTATACAAGTTTTCCGCATAAATGAAAAGAGCTACCTGATAAGAGTGTTTCAAACATGTAAATAAATAAGTCTGTGTATAACAAGGCTTGTAATCAACTTTCATTAATAATATTGAAATGAGTTTATAAAGGTTATGTTTTGATTCGATTCAAGTTTCAAGGTAGTAGGTAGTGAATTGAAGTTTGTTACCTACGTGATAATAAATAAAGCCATGACTGTGGCACATTATTTTTTACGATACAGAACTCGGAAGATATTATTTGATAGGAACTACAGTTTTGCTTTCGTTAAGACCAGTTTATTGAAAGTAGTTTTGTTAACAAGTTATTTGTTATCTGTTTCTTATTTAATAATTCTTATTGCAAGCGCTTATAAATCAATGACATTGTAACTATATGAGGTGGTTTGTTTCTAATGCACACCATATGTTTGTTGTTGTAATAGTGAGGAGTAGAAGTACCGGATTGTGTTCTTTTAAATGTTAAAATATAACTTAACAATAATAAATTATTAGAGGAAGAATTAATTTATTGGAATGGACAGTATGTTAGAAAATATTAACTTGTCATGTAAGTATTGGTGTATTTGAAAAGGGTTAACCGGTTACTCACGAATACGATGTCTGTGCAAATATCGGAATATTAAATTAAAGCTTTTTTTCTTTAAACTCGATATGTACTACAAAAATAATACCCAAATACCTACTTAATAATTGTTAGTGCACATTTCGCATTAAAATGGTATGCAAATATTAGTGCGGTGCTAATTTAATAAGCAAATATTTTTAACAAAATGAACATCGTGGTGACAGGTGACGATCGAGTCCAATTTTCATTAGCTATTTATTGTTGCTATCTCAAATGAGACAATACTCTAGGTTTCATCCATACTAATATTATAAATGGGAAAATGTGTCTGTCTGTCTGTATGTTTGTCTTTCTTTCACGGCAAAACGGAGCGACAAATGGACGTGATTTTTTAAGTGGAGATAGGTAGTTGAAGGGATGAAGAGTAACATAGACTACTTTTTGTCTCTTTTTAACGCGAGCGAAGCCGCGGGCAAGCTAGTAACATATACGTAACTAGAGTCCGGCTTTATTTAAATTATACTCGCTGTCCCTTGCGGTATCACTCGCGTTATGTCAGTTTTTACTTTTTTGTTTACTGCAGCTTCTCTCCCATGGGCCGTGGGTCGTAACTTGATGCTATGTAGGTAGCTTATTCGTTAATCTAATACCTATTTAAGCTATATTACTTTAAAGTTTCAATAAAACCTGTCCAGTAGTTTTTGCACGAACGAGTAACAAACACTCATTCATGCTGCAAACCAATCTGCAAACATTCACATTTATAATATTAGTAGAATTGTAGAAATGAACACTTCTCGAGGTAGATTATTCAGTTCACCTACCTGAATAATCTACCGTCCTAATCCCAACAGTCTGTTACTGAATGTTACTATAGACGATTTTCATACACGTGTGTAGATTATTTAGAATTCATTCTCCCCGTTTCAAAGTGTTGGGAAAATTTAATATAATTTAATGTGACTACGTCGAAACAAGAGGGCGTTTCTGGATTTGTTCCAAGTAACAGAATTCTGTGCAATAACATAAAAAATGTAGGTTGGTACTGTAAGTAGGAGATGTATTTTTAAAACACTTTAGCTTTCAACTGTCCTTAGCGTAGGTTCGGAGTTCGGAACATTAATTGTTTCTGAAAAATTGTGTAAACAACTCTTTTTCGTGCAATATTTACGTACCGATTGAATATTTAATGAAAATCATTAGAAGATCATTTGTAGATTATTTTAAGCAGCAGCATATCCGTATGATTTCTATTTTAATAAACTAATTTTGATGTAAAACTACCAAACGACACTAATAAAGACAAAAACAGCTTACAAATTATGTTTCAGTCCCGTACTAGGTAATACAGCATTAATTTTAACTATTTACCATACCTATCAAAGATTATATTTCCTTTTCTATTTTTTCTGACTAGTATTTTTTCTCTTCTCTTGCATTTTCAAATCACTTTCCGCATTAGTAGAATAAATTACATCAGCGTTGCTTGCTATTTTATAAAAATAAAATAGTAGGTACCTATAGTTTACAATTTAATTCGTTCGAATCTCACTTTAGTAAGCAAACCAGGAAACTAGTACAAAAATAAACGTGTGAAACGCTAAAACATCACATTTTATGATACCGCTGACGTCACCTATAGAAATTACCATTACTATGATAATAATTATGCCTTGGTACTAATAGAACAATACTCGTTTCGCAAGGTTTCTAAGGCAACGATTATAACGTGCTGGTATAATCGTACTAAGTAGGAACATTAGCGCCACTTCACAAGTTCATTTGAACCGCATAGACGATGCGCGATTGTTTTTCATGGATGTTTATAAGGACGTGAGCACACGGCGTATTTTAAACGCGCAGATAACTCGCGTATAAGACATACATACTAGCTGAGGTAGGTTACGAGTTGAGAGCGCCATCAACACATAGGCGTCTTATTAATTTTGATCGTTTTCTAAAAAAAAAAACTGTAGTTGCTGCAGCGCCCCTTTGTTTTCGACTATAGGCACGTGTCTATTTTGTTTGCCTAAGTGACGCGTATTCGTCATTTTATGCTTAATGTAGATACGCCTGCTTGCAGCTTACATACAAAACTGTGAAACTGTCGACGAAGCGTTCCCGTAGTACGATCAATTTTCTATACAAGCTGCAATCAAGCGTTTACCAAGCGTATAATGACGAATACGCTACGCCTTCGTGGACAGTGACACTATAAATAATCCGCGACGCATACTAGCTAGAGTGTACTAAAGTGTCTGCGCGTTTAAAATGCGCTGTCTGCTTACGGCCTAAATCGAGGCGTGGCAGTGTCTTCGGGCGCGCGTCCAAACACCTACGTGCAGCGTATGACGCGCTTACCGTTCGCATTGATACGCTTCACTACATCATATTCAATGTTTCTGCTCTGTAAATATGTTTCAAAACAAGGTTAAATGAAACTTCAGCGAAACCAAAATAAAAATAAATAGGTATACGGTGTACGAAATGCGAAATTCTATTTGATTGTTTGTAATGTCTTTGGTATGGAGATAGATTGGACCTTGGTGAAGGATAGAGGTTATTTTTTAATCTGCGATTTCAGAGTCCGCTAAAACTGACATCACGCAGATGAAGTCGTGGGTAGAAGCTAGTTTAGTTAATCATAATAAGTCTAAGTATGTACCGAAACTATCCTTGTGTTAAGTAGGGATTCAATTATCACCCAATCTTAAGATTCATAGAACTTTAACAGAGTAGGTAACTTCTTTGAGGAATTTAATGACTTTGCACTTTGATCACTGGTCTATTTTCTCTAGAAGACACAATTACGTCGAAAATGCATCTAGGGTAAGTCCGGGGGATACGGATGTACGCTAGAGATTGTCAATCGATAAAAAATCGACTAAACTAACAGAGGGCGTTTATATAAATTTTGTTGGCTTCAAGACATGACCGCCAACTAGTGACAGCGGAGAAATTTCGCGAAAAAAAATTAAAAAGTACGAGAAATCCACTTTGTTTTTTTTTTAATATATATCCGTTACAAGGCATGGAGTGGACATAGGTATTATGTAGTCACGAAAACATGTTTAGATATCTGCTTATTTTTGTACTTTTATTGTGAAGTCATAAACTTGCATGGTATTTTAACCACAAAATGATCAACAAAAATTAGTTGGTTCTTTTTAAAACTGTTATGGCCATCTCACCCACCCAGTTGGGATAGTTGACCATTTTTTTGGGGGGACTGATGGCCATACAATATTAAGTGGTATTTCGAGATTACTTCTAGAGTTCAATGTTTTCTAAAGATGCTAAATCACTACGTAGTAAGCAAAACAGTAGCCACCGAGTGCCTGACTCTAAGATCATTTATAAAAAGCTATGTCTGAGCTGAAATAAAACAATGTGACTCTATAATTTGTCCTATAATATCCTATCATATTATAAACTAGTTTTTGCTCGCGGCCTCGCTCACGTGGATGTTGACAAATATCCCTAAAAATATATCTTGTGTCTTTTCTTAGGCTATGGACTATCTTTGTACCAAATTTTATTTAAATCGGTTCAACAGTTTATGCCTGAAAGCGTAACAAACAGAGTTATTTTTGCATTCATAATATTAGTACGGATTTGAATGTTGGATGCATTCATATTTGTTACTCTTAAACTAAAAAACCGCTGAATTCATTTTGTTTAAACTTTACAGGAATATATATTCAACATACACAAAATAGCACAAAGGATAAGTACATAACATCACGCTATGACCCACGGGTGCAGTGTAGAAACCAAAGACCTAACATAACGCGGACAAAACCGCGGGAGACTGCTGTTTTATATATACTCAGATACTTAAGAAATTAGGCTAAAACTGCATATAATAAGTGCTGGCCAAATCCCCCAAAGCACTATGGCCATCTTTAACATATACCCTGGGAGAGATTGCCAATCATATATTTTTTAAAATATTAATTAAAATATTTGGTTAACTAAAACACTAATTGCTATTAAGTTTTGGAAAGGAATATAACTGAAGTTTCATTTGTGATTAGAATGGTTGCTTAAATCATTGTAGTTTCTTAGCAATATGGCATCAAAGGGCCAAATCCTCCGGACTTACCACCACATTTAAAAATATGTTTTACGTAAATCGCACGTAACAATAGCAATCATATTTTTACTTGAGCTTTATATCCCTAGTATTCTGTAGAGCAACTATCAATTCAACTATAGATAAATCTATTATGAGAATAGCCCCATAAATTGATTTGATTTGAATTGATTTGTGCGTGTACTGCAATTATGTCTCGGTCAGCCAACATTTGTCGCAATGTACGCGTTGATAATAAAATGGATGTTTAGTAAAAACATCGGAGGTTTATCTATCAAAGAGTTCAAAATTATAAATCAAAATAAGACTTATGACATGTAAACCTAAACAGCTGCTTGATGGTATAAACTTTATTATTACATTTAAAATAAATGCAAAATCATACTAATTAAATTACAATGTATAAAAAAAAATAAAAAAGCAAACTGGATTTTTAAAAATAAACATGAAATATCTTCCGTATTTATTTACACTTAAGTTGTCAACTTAATCGAAGAATCAAAATTTTAAATAAAGAACGCCATTTATGTTTTTTTTTGCCTGAGTTGCCACTCATGCATGTAGGTAGTAAGTACGGCCAAGCTAGTGGCGTGCAATTATGCCCTATTCGACTCAATAGCCCCGTGATGAATATCGATGATGACCCATTTGAAAAGCGTTGCTTTATTCGCTTGTGTAAATAATTGCATAATAACTGCAAACTGAAAAGCATGTCATCTGCTTTACTCTAGTTAACTAAAGTATATAAGTAGTAAGTATATAAGTCCATAGTAAAGTAACACATAAAAAAGGTTTTTTAAATTAATGAAATAGGTACCCCTTTAAGGGCTGATTTTTCAATCGCCAGATAACTTTTATCTGAAGAGTATGGTTGACGTTTTGACAGCTTTTGTATAAAAAAAGGCTAAACTGTCATATTTGTTCCTCAGTTAGAAGTTAACTGATGATTGAAAAATCAGCCCTAAAATCATAAAAGAAAAAAAATCTTTAATTTCGAAAGTTAGCAGCTTTGGATCTATTTGTTGTTTTCAAGACTTCCGGAATAAGTGTTACTAAAATTAATAAAAAAATTAATAATTCTAATCGATGCACAATAGGCGCATCGAAGAAATTGTGTAACAATACTACTTATAGTAAGAAACGTACGAATAATTGATAACCCTCTCCTTTTTGAAGTCGAATGAAGATACGTTATACATTTATCTTGTTTACCTAGAGTTATTTATAAATATCTAACCCTTGAACCCTTTTGGAAATGGATTTAGGTTCCTATTCTATTGAAGAAATGTCTTTTATGTAACAGTTGTTTATTTTTCAAAAGACATTGCTGTCTGGCTTTCGCAAAAATAGAAGTAAGTATTATTTTATTCGCGTCTGCCTAGTCATATCACCAACTGCTAAAAACTATTTTTAGTTTGTATTTCAGATTTCTATTAAGTTTCTAGGTGCTGCATAACTCGATTATTTGAATAAAAAGCAATATTATTCAAATAATATCGTGTTATTCAAATAATAATAATTTGCTTTTTCTAATTATAATGAATGACATTACTCAATATCTTTAGCTGAACAAGAAGCAAAATTTTTATAATTCAACTTCTTTAGGGTCGGAATAAAAAATTCTCCGTACAATTGGATGTACGCTGTGTGTTGAATTGTTAAAATAGGTTAGGTATATGTTAGGTATCAATACGCGATTCTGGCTCGAGCAAAAGGAAAATTACACCCCGCCCGCGGCATGAATTCGGTCAATTTGCCGCCCAGAAGCCTTTACGTAATCAAACAAAATTTTGAAACGATATAGATTGAATATTCGATTTTAACTGCGGGCACGTAAAACGAGTGGCCAATTTCAATGGTATTCGAATTGTTACCAGATTTTGAAGTGATCAAATCGAACGTCGCTTACGGGATTTTTTTGGCTTATCCCGTAAAATGTGATCCCGCAAAATTGTGAGGAAAATATGTACGTGAGCTACGTATTCAAATATTTGAAAGTAAAGCCGAATTTGAGGCAAGATAATGTTATAATCGTATCCGAAACACTTATGCAAACAATATTAATAAAGGCA
Organism: Athetis lepigone; assembly: GCA_033675125.1. Taxonomy (NCBI): domain Eukaryota; kingdom Metazoa; phylum Arthropoda; class Insecta; order Lepidoptera; family Noctuidae; genus Athetis; species Athetis lepigone. The sequence continues at coordinate 10,242,045 of CM066236.1, forward strand.
TTGTATGTTCCGTCGTAAATTACTTTGCCTAAAGACCCAAACCCTTGGAAGTTAATATTTTTGAACGAGGACTTTCAACCTTTCAGCTTAGTACTCGTTTTGTGTTAGAAGGAGAGTTATTCGAGTTACGGCCTTACGACTTTAGTTACGACCTACTTCATTTGTCTCTTCAGGGTTTCCAGCCAGTGTCCGTCCACAGATCTCATTAACACGCCAGTTTTTCACCCGAGCAGCACTCAACAGATTCATAATTTAATTAAATCCCTTCATTAACTTTTGAATGATGGACGGACCGTCCGTCGGGTTGTATTGCCTGTAAATCCAGTAATACATAATTAAGTAAAATGTGTATAGGTAGTAAGGAAAATAGCATTTAACGTAAAATAAATGTTAATTGATACCCAAGTGACCCTTTATATGGACCTAACATAGAAAATAAAAGGTACCTTATAAAATCAACACGATTGATGGTAATAATATTAAATACTTATTTAATGTTTTATTATTTTCTCGAAACGGCACGTGTGGAACAGATATTCATGTTTTTTCAGGAGCTGACGCTTTGATTTTCAAAGTGGTTTATATTTGACCCATATGGGTCGACGACGCTATTATAATTGTCCATGAGGTGTAAAAGGGGATCAAAGATGATAGATCTGGGGCGCTTATTAGTTTTGGTAATATCTTAAAAAGTACTTTAGCTAGGTTAAGTAGTAGGTAGGTATTTATTAAAAAAAACTTTAAATATGTCTTGCAATTATTACCATCACACATTATTTATTACTGTTTTTAACTCGCTATGTGATATTATTTCTTGTATAGTATTTATTTCTGTATACATTCCAATCTCAGTCTGATCAGATAATAAAATATTAAGTATATTTAGGTTATACAAAAAGTTTTCTTAGACATAATCTTATTATTGTTCTGCATTTACCAACTTAACGCGTTAATGTAATAATAAGCTATTAGATCAGTTAAGTACCAATATATACATATATATAATGTACACTGTATTTTTCAGATGCTAAAGTTACCGTTGAGAAAACAAAAAAGTAAAGATCAGACTTGTGTTGCGGAATGTGTATAATAGTTACCGTGACCCTGGAACATAAAAGGCAATCGAAGGAACATGAGTGGGTTTTAGTCAGTAAGAGTCTGACACGCCCTCTCGCCGCACCCAGGACGGGAGCAGTCATTGGATGATTTTCGACTCACCAAAAAAAAAAAAGATCAGACTTGTACTCTTATATCTGACACATTTATTTTTCTAAAATAACTGTTAAAAGTTTTCGCTAGTAATTTTCTTTATAAAGGAGATGCTTCAACTCATCTCAATTCAATGAATTGCCAGTTTTCCAAGCACTTGATTCAAATAGTTTTTCTTGAAAGACTTAATTGTTTCCACTTCACTTAGAAGTTCGGGAACAAAGGCAAACCGAATCAGTTTAAACTAACATTAAATTTAGCCATTAATTAAATGAAATAGTTTGAAATAACTCGCACTCCAGTGAAACAGATACATACGTTATTTGTTGAACAAATATTATTGCAGGATAATCTATTGATTCATTCTTTCACCCGAAGGCTAATCGGGATTTATGAGGTAAGCCGCATAGTTTGGGGTGCGATTCCAGTCAGATGAAATTGTTTTATCCAAATTTATTGCCCACAGGAGGCTGGCTTAAACATTTTCCGCACAAATCTGATATGTTATAGACAAATGAAAACAGTAATTTGTCTAGATGTACACTGAATCAGCTTGTTTTAGTAAAACGACACGTTTATGTTACAAACCACGACAACAAACAGTAATGAAGCATGTCATAAGAAAAATGATGATTCAGCCGTAATTGCAATTTTGCGAATTTATTATTCGCAAATGAGACGATTAGCGGTAAGAATGGTGGGCATTAGTGTCAGGGTGTGATAATAAGGCTCGTTTTCCTTTCAAAACTTGGGATGAAGTCAGCGGTCTGAACAAAAAGTTACCCCATCTGAGCTGTATGACAAATGACCGGTGCGGGCGTCGAGACATCAGTGCGACGGACGATTTGCTTCGCGATCATTCGGCCCTTTATACACTCTGACATTGATATGTTTCCATAATAACGTTTTGTGTGGATTTCTTCACCTACCTTATAGTTCCTCTGTACAAACATACCTGGTATATTTGGTATATTTGGTGAAGGTACTCTATAATTTATGAGCACGACAAAACTTTTAATGAGTATGCATGTGACGATTGCGGCATCACATTTGTCATTTACATATAAATTAAGCGCTAATTAAGCGCGGATGTAAAAACACAATTTTAACTGGTTGGTCAACTTTTTGTTGACCAACCAGAGAAAACACCTGAGAAAACACGTAGTAGTGGAAAAGCCTCATTAAGTAAATTAAATAAGATATGGAATTAGGTGGAATTTCCCTTCCTGTCTTGTCATTAAAGATAAGTAATTTTTGGTCCCAACTCCATTAAGTAAAGTAGTGACCCTCACGCTAAGCATTAAAATCACACGTTATCTACGCCATAACTGATAATTTCGATAGCGTATCAATGAGGCTGGCGTACGTCTACATGTTTGCGAATTTTTATCTCTAATAGTGCCGTTCAGAAATTTTCCTCCGCAAATCCACGTAATGCGCATAACGGCCAATTAATTACGATTACGCGATTAGTTTCTATGATATCTAGAAATCTATTACAGGATTATGAGTCTTAAGAACCAGCCCAAGATTTCAAATGAATCACGGGTCACGAACAATTTTGAAATCTTTTGCTGAAGCCTGCGAAAGTACGGAGCTAGAAAATGTATTCAAAATTTGAAATGAGTTTCTTTAAATGCATTAGTTTTAAAAGTGGGTAAATTTTATGATTTGCGGGCTTTAGAGAAGAATATTAATTCGTAATTTTGTCTTTCATGCAGCTTTGTATGAAAGCTTTCATAGAAATTACTTAGAGTAGAGAGGTCGTTCAACTTTGTAAAATATAGTGGCTTACTCTTTCCACTATATTGGCGGTTGAAATATTAAATAGAACCCGTATTTTCAATGTCGACGTTTTTGTAACTTAATTATCTAAACATATTTGGAAGCTGCGACTATCAGTAAGTTAAGTACTTTAAATACATTTAGATTTTTTTTACTATTCATAAAGAACCCACTTCTTTGTAAAAGGAATCCTCTTCCTTGTTACCTTGAAGAAAATTATCTTTAATTTTATATCTTCCACGATATCAATCAAAGATTTGCGATAGCCATTAATAACTTGTAATTAATATCAGTGTCGACTGTTGTTTTTTTAATACTTTTATCGCCGATAGTAAAGCGTGACTTTAATATTTTTAACTTCTGTTATTAGGTTTTTGTGAGTTGACTTAAATATAGTTCAAATATACGAAAAAAACACTAGCTCTGGTGTATTCAGTTTAGTTAATCTTGCTGACATTTTAAAACTGACTGACATTTTTAACTGTAATATTTTAGTGACTTACTTATTGTGGTAACTAACAAAACCAAAGGTAAAATATTGTAACAAACTATGCATAGGAAAAAATATTTCATTATCTATTTTACAATCCACCACCATTACCATTTACGTAGTTTAACTTTGGTTAAGCTACGTCATAGTTGTAAAAAAGTAATGGAAATATTTTTTCCTTAATCATAATTAAAAACTATTTAGAACGGAAGAAATCATCGGCTTGTTTATACGTAATACTCCTATTGTAAAACAGCAAGCCGATCACACCACCCAGTTCAGATAACAGTGGGGGCCGTTTTCAATATTCAATGAGTTATTAAACTTGATAACGATGATAACCTATGTACCAGACTACAAGGTGTTAAAATTTAATGAAAGCAAACTTCGGTCATCAAATTGACATCGAGCTATCATCTGCTTTTTTTAAAGGAATTGAGAACCGGTGTCGATTCTTTTATTCACAAGCTAACGTAAATTTAGGTTAAGTGCATCTTTCTCTTTCCATTTAATTAAGAAAAGGACAGAAGAAAAAATATTAGTTAAGGCGCTGTCCGTAGCGAACACCTTGTAAAAGTCTAGATTTTCGTCGCAAAGTTAACCGTATCACAAACCGTATACATACCACAAGCCAGAAAAAAATACAGTGTATAGTCTAATATATAAAGAAAAGACTTACACAAAAACAATTTACAAAGGGGTCTATTACTACGAAAAAAGAAATGTTCAAAAAGACCACGAAAAAAAGTTATCGTCTCGAAATTCTCAATTTTTTCAGCGACAACCATCATATTTTTTATATCTATAACAAAGAAAACTTTATAAACTAAAGACATATCTAAAAATTTTAAAACACAGAACTGTATTTTTTAAAATATTCAATTAAAACTGCAAAATTACTTACATTTTTGCGGATTTGCCAAAATATTTTCGACCTTATTTCTATTAATTCGATACACCACCGCGAATAGCTACTTACCGCGCCTTAAGTCTTGTCAAATTTAGACACTCCATAGATAATTTAGATGCGATTTAAAAACATGGCGTCTAAATAGGTATACGTCAATTTTCTTCAGGCACTGTCTAATTTGAAAGGATTAAACTAAAATTTATCTTCTGTCCTTTTCTTTAAGAATTGGAGTGAGAAAGATGCATTTAACTTAAATTTAGTTAAGTTTGTGAACAAGAGAATCAGCACCACTGTCAATTTAAATGAATATTACGGACTAACTGTATAATACGGCTCTGCCTGCCGATTTTCGTACAAATCCTACTTTATTTTACCCACTTAGGAATCGAATTTATAAAAACCGCTTCTTGGTGCTCCTGTACATCATAAAAATACTGTGCTACTGTGCAAAACTTCAGTGGTTTCGTCTGTGTGTTGACCACCACTATGCCTTGCCTGTGTCTTTACATTACCGACACAGTTACCGACAATACTCCGAATAATCTGATAACAAGCTGATAACGTTTGAATTCGACAATCTGATACATTTTTATACGATTAAATGTCAAACTGACAAATTGCTGTCACCGCCCATGGCCGCTTTCTGATGATCTAAACAGATCTGACATTTCCTATTTTTTGTATCATTTGAAATATTGGAAACTAGCTTTTGCCCGCGACTTCGCTCGCGTTAAAAAGAGACAAAAAGTAGCCTATGTTACTCTCCATCCCTTCAACTATCTCCACTTAAAAAATCACGTCAATTCGTCGCATAGATGTGGACGGACCTAATTAATGACACCTATATTAAGACGTCTGGAAAGTTCCAGTCAATACACTCAAGTATTGTGACACTAACATACATCTATATGTATTGTAAAAATCCTCCTTTGCAAACAAAGATGAAGTGAACTTATAGTGACTCATCGACTCATCAAGTCATCACTCGTCTCATAACTCTATACATTTGCGAAATTTGATAAAGATTTTTTTAACAATAAACTTTTAATGACAATATTTAATATTCAATAATAACAAACTCATCATTATTCTCCTCCTATATGTATAATATATCAAAATACCTATGTACTTTGATTGAGAGCTACAATTTAATTTTTTCCAGAGCCTAGTAAATGCTAACATTAAATCATGATCAGATCTTTACAAAAAAAAATACTTTGGGATCGCTTCGAGAGTATATAAGCCTTTTACATAAAAATGATCATTTAAATCAATTTCCAAAAATGGCGAAGATATTGCGTAAATAAAATAAAAAATATGCGATTGTGAAATGATAACCATTTTTGCAGTTGATTGATATTTTCAATCAACTGCAAAAATGGTTGGAAGGTTACAAAATGTCGGAATACATTATATTTTTCGAAGACCAAGCGACAGCCGCAAGTGCCTTTCTATTGTGTCTCGAACGAATAACGTGTGTTCGAAGTATTAACATGGTTATTTGTCAAATTTGACTATTCTCTTACTTATAAAATATTGTTAATTGAATCTGGTTCAAAACTTTGTGATGTATCATTTCCCAGTTTGATAGCTCACCGCATTCTCACATTTCAAGTCTGCCGTCAGTATTCTTATATCAAGATCTTCTTCATCATGGACCTCCCTCTGGGAGGTTTGGTTTCCGCACTTAGTCCTCTTAGGTTCTATCATCATGGTCCTACCATTGTACGTGAGCCACGGCGGCCGCTACTCCAGCCAGCCCACCTTCTTCCAGAAGCAGATCACCTTCCGTAGACTTCTCAGGGCATCCGGGAGTGAACTTGGGGAACCAAGAATCTCTTTCCGGATTTCGGTCACGCCTGTACATTCAGGAAGTACATGTGCGACCGTCTCCTCGGCATCCATACACGCTCTGCAAAGAGGGCTATCTGTGATACCTAGGTTGTGGAAATGTTTGTTGAGTGAGCAGTGTCCTGTTATGGTCCCCGTCAACAGGCGCAGACTAGGTCTGTCCAGTCGCAGAAGGCGTCTGGTCAGTTTACGATCCAGGGTCGGCTTATATCAAGATATAAGAATGTAGAAGGCAGATTTTATAGAATGACACAACAGTTGCTTACAAAACAATTTGAAGAATATCTAAGTACCTGCATACAAACAAACCACGAACATTAAGGTAAACAACGTTTATACGCCTAACCTACTGTAGACTTTAATATTATTTACTTTTGTTATCAATGTCATTATCACTCACTAGATAGTGAGTTCGTGTAATAAACGCTGACATTAATGTCATCTTTCAGAAATATAACCCTTTTAGAATAGATAAGAATAAGAACGTAAATTTTCATTATTCCAAAAATATAGCCCGTTCGCAGCCAATTCTTGGTTCTAAATAAGTTTTCGTCTGAAATAACGCTAATGACCTTTAAGAAAAGTTGAAAAGTCTTTTACAGTGATTCTTACAAAGGTAGGCTTACCTTACCTACTTACTTTTTATTGTCTTGTACCTACCCGTAATTACTTTTTCAATATAATTATGTTTTCTGTTTTTCCGATCCGAGTTTTGGCGAATTGAATTTCAAGTGAATTATATTTTCGCCTGATAGGTATAATATTATTGCGATTGACAGATCATTAACAGAAAGATCATTTCAGTTTAATTCGTCAGAAAGCATTTTTACAGGTTAATACATTAGGACTTTTATTTACTTTTATAAAATGTCGTTCTTTTTTTATTAATTAAACAAATTTTAATCTAAATTTAAAGGCACTGCTGGGATTCATTTAGCGTCTTCACGCTAAATGAATCCCAGCAGTGCCTTTAAATTAGCAGTGCATTTATCTTTTTTTATTACTTTTCCTTTTTTTCTGTAGCGCACAACAAATGCGACTAATTTCTCAAAGCAATAACAAACTGCATTCTAAATTAAATCAGCAGAAATTTCAGCATTTTAATCTGGAAAATATTATCTTAACGAGTGCCCGTAGAATACTGTTTCTAATCTCAATGTGAATTTATAAAGAGCTCTAATAGGGCTCTTAAATATTTGTGGGATGAAGTCACCGACGTCTTTAAAAGGACTCTTTGTTTCTAATATAATGTAATTGATCCCATCTCTATAGCACTCGCACAATAATTAATATCTGATGAAGTCGAGAGAGCTTCTAGAAGTTTCGAAAGATGACGTTGACAAATTAGAGGACCCATTTCTGTTCCTCATCTACCTACTTTATGAAAATGTTCCACTTAAAGCAGCTACCGTGAATTACCTACATACAGGTAGTAAAGATAACAAAACTCGTACAACCGTGTGAAATACCTACATACACAACAATGTATTTGACTAAGCTAAATAACAACACAACGCGAACGCTGACTATACTACTCTGCAATATGAGGTTAATGATGAATCAAAACAAATAGAGCAGATACGTCATCGTGTCAAGGCAAGAATGACTTCCTATGGCATCGGAGCAATTCAATCAAGCTGCTGAGTATACTATACTTCTTAAATTGCCCGACGATTATGCTTCGATTGAGTGAGAGCGTATGGTATAATGTGTACACGACACGCACACATGTAAAAACATCGTACGATATGAGCCAGCCAATAGCGGCAAGCGGCGAGGTGGGCTCGGCTCCCCACTACACCATCGGAATGCATAGTGCTAAGAACGGCACTGTTAAAAATAACTACCTGTTTGACAGGATACAAGATGTCAGATGACGTCCGAGGCCATTGCCAATTTGTGAAGGGACTGATATCCTTATTTTTTGCTCAAAACCCTATAAATAACCGTGAAGCTTTAAATGAAGGTCGTCCGACACGCATTCAATAGACTGCAGTGAGTACTAGAAATGAGGTTAAATTAATTGATAGATGGGAACAAAGTGAGTAAAGGGCCGTGCTGCAAAGAATAGGTTATCTAAAATTTTCCAATCATATCACATGTGAGTAAACAGCTGATTGCGTGGACGCCACGTGAAACTCGATCGGGTGTGGGTGACGCGCATGTGCACAAATAGGACTAGATAACAACATTTTCTAACACAGCAGGACAGATGGACAGAAACATAACATATTAGCATTGGAACGAAACTGTAAACAAATAACTGCGAGCAAATCTTTAGAGCTGGCAGAATTCTTTTTAACCACTATCATTCCGTATGGCTAGGTTTGCTTCATTTTGATCACATTTTTTTTGTAAATGAATAGAAATGCATTCTTTAATAGATACCGTAATTATATTTCAGAATAAGAGAATTTCTTAAATCTTAATACCTAGTAAAAGTGCACTTTATTTGTACATGCAATATAGTAAATCAAAATATTTATTCCGTCACCTATTACGTGGCGAAACTGTTTTTCCTACTTCTCTAAAATTTGCTCCATTGCAGTGACTGGGTTTAAAAAGTAGTCTACTAAATATTATAAATAGCTTTGGTCATGAACTGCTTGTATACTATTTCCAAGAACAGATAAAAAAATAAAAATTAAACAATCAATCAAAATAAAGAAAGAGGGAGCTGGTCACATTAACGTAAAACATAAAAATCATGGAAGCACCATTCGACAAGGATAGATGAGATTTTGAAGACGATTGGGCCATTCGTTTTAGTATTCAGCAGCTGCCTCTCACTGTGTAATAGAACCATCGTTCATCACTGGTCTCCAATAGGTGGGCTATCATTTATCAGTAGTTCGACAAAGTAATGCTGAACAGCTGTTCAAGAATAGAATAGATAAATTAAATTCCAATTTGTCATGTGTAAGTGAAATTGAGATTTAGTCGTAATATATGTATGTAGTTAGAATACAAATTATGTACTAATGAAGACGTGTTGTTGATAATTACTGTGATAATATGAATACTGCTTTGTGTATAGCTTAATAATAGAAGGGAAGTCAGAAGTCATGAAAGTGATAAATAACATGTTAGAAGCTTAAAACTACAGCTTCTTAAGTTGAACAGTTAGGCAATAATGTACGCACCACAACTCATTATTTGAAAAGGTTACGTTAAGCCCCGTATTCATAGTAAACATTTGTTTAGAAACTGTTGATCAACTGATGTCGCTCGCCGGGCGTCAACTCTGCAGTATGGCGTGATCAACACCGCAACACAAATGTTGCCCGTAATATGATGACAGCAACTCGCCAACATGTTTATGCAACCATGTTGCTAAACAAAATGTTTACTATGAATACGGGGCTTAACATATAAAGTGTTCTGTGAACAGTTCTCTCAAATTTCATCTCAAAACATATGACGATCAAGTTTAGGACTTAATGTTAACTCTTCCGTAACCAAGCATAGTAGCAGTCTCAGGTCTAAGTAAACCAAAGAATCATATAATAAAGAGTTTGAATGACTCGCAATAACAATAGACTTTCCTTAATTAACCAGGCAATTAACGAATTCTTCTCCAAGTTTTCTAATTGTTGTACTACCTCGGGTCCCTTGAATATATCTACTAACCCTATTAGGAATCCTGGTGTAGGCCCCGAATCGTAAGTTTCTAGACTTCAAAGTGACTTTAATGAAAGTTAATTTAAACTTTTCACCTAACTAAATACAAGCTTCGTTAAAATATTCCATAGAAGATGTTATTTTACTTATTCTAAACCAAACTGTGGGGAGAGATTACTTTCGGTTGAAGAAAGTTATTTTTAAACACATTTCAAACGTCATGTACGATTACTAATCGTCAAATCTAACACCTAATCTATCTATTACTTAATAGAAAAATCCATATTGAAATTAATTTTAATCGTTTAACAGATAACCAAAATGAGCGAAAGCCAGCGTTTTAAATAATAATGTTTTAAATATGGCAAACCATATTGCTCTTCAACAGTTGTATAAACACTGCAATATTTATTTATGTTCTTATTGATGGAACGAACGTAAAGATATTGAACCATGAAAATTATTTGAGTGTTTTTTGTTAGCAGGTGCACTCAAAGGCCATTGCAACCGCGAAGAGGACTTACTGCAGAGATGTTCGATGGCACTACCGGTATTAAGTTCTCCAGAAATATCGTTTGCGCTCACAAGAGAGGAACTGGACAAAAGTTGCGTGTAAGTTTATTTATCGACTATTCTAGAAACTCTATATGGAGTGTGAGTAGTGGAGGTGTGGGTGTTATTTGATTATTGTAGTAGATGTTAACAGAAGTTACGGCTATAATTTTAATTATGTGCAAATTATGCTGTACGTTATATAATGAATGTATTTCGTTTGCTGGCATATATTTTTATTCCTTGTCCATCTGACTGATTGTTTGGGTTTAAATGCCCATTTAAATAACTAAGATAAATATAACTGAAATCGGCATTTCTGAACTTAAACCAAAAGGCCTTAAGGAAAGATCAATAATAAAATTACAAAGGGAACAAAAGGCAGAACCAATCAAAAATTCACGAAATATAACAATACTTGTACTTCAGTAACACAAGGAAAATTCAAGAGCGCCGAAAGAAAGCCCGCTTTCAACCATGTAATTTCCAATTACCAAACGCTTGGAAGAATAGTCTCTCATCTTTTTCACTCGAGCGATATCATAGTGCAACGATCTCGCTCATTTACGCTCAACCAAGAACTTAGCGAAAGTAAGTTTTGCTAAAGAGAGCTACGTCAGGGACTAGTAACTTGAAGCGAAGCGCTAGAATGGCGTGGTCGGCACGCAGTTAACTCCATCTTAATTTAGTACTCTTGTTTGTGGTAAATACCAATTTGAAACTAGTTGTCGGACTTCAGTCAGCGCTTCATAGCGCTGAATAGCCAATGAAGCACTTAAGTGCGGTCGGGTCGGCAAACATTGAAATTACGAGTTATTAGCATGCCTAATATGAACGGTAATTTTTTTGTGAACGCCCCGATGTTCGTTTGTTTTGGCAATGCTCCAGGGAATATTCTTGGGCCTACAATACTGTTACGTAGGTAGGTAGGTGACGTAAGTGTCGATTGTTCCGGGCACATTTACTAGAAAATTCGGGAAAGTTCCACGACGTTCTAGAACGTTCGATGGAGTTCCGAGGGGTCATTCGAGAAACTTCCAGATCATCGTCGATCATTCGCGATGTTACTGGAATGTTCTCGAATGCACCTGGGTACCTCGGGTTGTCGAACTTTCTAGAAAATGTAACCGGAGATATAAATAGCGGACGTGTCGGCACGGGACTCAGTTCAGTTTTGGAAACGAAACGGTGAACATCGCCGCGAAGCGGAACTACGACTGCGATACGAAGTGTATTTTGTGTTGTGTTAGTGAAGTGTTTTTGTGTTTGTGAATTATAATAAAGTGATTGTGTTTTTTTTTCGTGTAAAACTGTAATTTTTATTTATCCCGAACCCCAGCTCGTAACAAATTGGTGTCAGAAGTGAGGGATAAATTATGCCGGTTTTACCGAAGGACGACACGGAAGGAATCCGTACGAGGAGCCAACGCCAGCAGGAGGTGGACCAGAGGCGATTTGACCCCACCTTGGAGCACGTACCGGGTGGCAGCCAGCCGACAACGGAACCAGCGTCAGCTCAGGTATCTGGTGCTTCTGCATCATCGACCACCATGGACCTTTCTGCTCTGATGGTACTGCTGCAGGAACAGACCCGCCAACAGCAAGAGCAAGCCCGCCGTTTGGAAGAACAGCTCCAGCGGGACAAGGAAGAGCAGACTCGCCGACAGGAGGAACAGATCCTCCTCATCAAGGACTTGCACGCAACGTTTGGCAAAGACATCGGAGCCGTAAAGGAGAAGGTTGAGCTGCATGAGAACCGAATCTCCGAGGCAGAGAACCGTATCTCCGGAACCGAAATAAAGATTGCTGATCTCCAAAAAGCGTTTGGGTGTCTGAAATCTGGGGACGGGTCTGCGGCTCCTGTGATTGCTGCACCATCGGTGCGAGGATTTAAAGCCCCACCTTTCGACGGAACATCTTCCTGGTCCGCGTACAAGCTTCAATTTGAAGCTGTCAGAGAAGCAAATAGCTGGACGGATGCGCAGGCAAAGACCGCACTCACCTTGGGCCTACGCGACCAGGCGTTAACGGTTCTAGAGGCACTCGGCAACAATGTCACGTATGAGCAGCTAATTGAAGCTTTGGAGTCTCGGTACGGGGACGCTCATCTGGAGCACGTCTTTCGTGCCCAGTTGAAGGATCGCGTGCAGCGCAGCGGAGAAAACCTGCAGCAGTGGGCTCTGGAGGTGGAGATACTGGTTCGAAAGGCATATCGGTCTGCGCCTGAGCTCATCAACGTAAATTTGGTGCAAGCGTTCGTCGATGGCATACGGAATTTTGAAGTCAAGGTTGCTGTGAGACTTGGGCACCATGAGACGTTGAGAAGTGCCTTGGCCCATGCCTTGGAAGTAGAGGCAGTAAGGCATGATCATCGTGCCCACCGTATTAGCGAGGTTGCGGCATCACCTGTGCGTGACCGTTTGAGGTACAGTCCCACGTGTTACAATTGTGGAGAGAAGGGTCACATTAGATCGAGTTGCCCTAAGCGACGTGATGCCAACAAAGACCTGTCCTGGAGAAGGAGGGCAGTTAATTTCACCGCCCAGAAGCAAGGACGACAAAGCGAGACGCCTGTCGCAGGCGGAGTTCGAGAGATTGCTCGCCGTAGTGGAGAGGAACAAAGACGAAGACGAGAAGTAGAGGCAACGGATCTGAGCGAGGAACCAGCTGGAAGCGTATGTGTTCAGCGTGAAGCTAGTGCTGGACGATGTTGTAGACAAGAGGACAATGAGGAGCGAGTGCAACAATGCGATCAACTGGCTCGACAACAGCAGCTTGGCGGAACAGGAGGAGTACGGGCACACGTTAAAGGAGCTGCAGCTCGTGAACACGCCTGTCATAGGCAAGAAGCTGGGGAAGCAGTTCCTGTCAGGATGTTGAGAACAGGCCTGAGTGACGAGCGGAAGAAAACCCCACAGCATGCCATACAGTCAGGTCTGCAGATGTCTGAGAAGACGGAAACTCGCTATGACCGAAAGAGCGAATTTAACGAAGGTTCATTGGTGTGGTTGCATAACCCAGTGCGTAGCAAAGGGAAGTCGCCTAAACTACATACAAAATGGGATGGACCATACCAGATTGTGACCAAAATCAATGACGTCACCTACCGGATACGGAAGAGTACGAGAACTGCGCCTAAAATTGTTCACGTAGATCGGCTGGCACGATACTACGGGAATAATGATGCTCGGGACGAGCATGTCTTAGGAGGGGGCAGTGTTACGTAGGTAGGTAGGTGACGTAAGTGTCGATTGTTCCGGGCACATTTACTAGAAAATTCGGGAAAGTTCCACGACGTTCTAGAACGTTCGATGGAGTTCCGAGGGGTCATTCGAGAAACTTCCAGATCATCGTCGATCATTCGCGATGTTACTGGAATGTTCTCGAATGCACCTGGGTACCTCGGGTTGTCGAACTTTCTAGAAAATGTAACCGGAGATATAAATAGCGGACGTGTCGGCACGGGACTCAGTTCAGTTTTGGAAACGAAACGGTGAACATCGCCGCGAAGCGGAACTACGACTGCGATACGAAGTGTATTTTGTGTTGTGTTAGTGAAGTGTTTTTGTGTTTGTGAATTATAATAAAGTGATTGTGTTTTTTTTCGTGTAAAACTGTAATTTTTATTTATCCCGAACCCCAGCTCGTAACAATACGTTGTTTACTGTTATGTATTAAAAGCAATTTGTAGCAATATAGTATGATACAGTACAGTTAATAATACCTATTTGAAATTCAAGTGAATGCTTGCACGTAATAGATTTTTTGTTGTTGGTTTCTGATGTTCATTCATATAAGCTTATCTTCTGAAATTAATATTTTCGGAGAGCCGGTTTTTCAGTGGTGTGACAAATTGAGTCATGTGTGTACATTAAAATTTTGAATTTATTCTTTAATTAGAACCGTATCAAGGCTTATCTAGTTAATTGAATTCGAATATTATATTACTTTATTATCAAATTGTATTAACCCCAAAATTTCTTTAGTACAATACTTACTACCGATTACTCTCTTGAGCATTTCCACGAGGTTCGATAACTCGTCTCACGGATTGATAATAACAGTATGATACAAAAGATGTTATTATTACATAACTATAGGGTATAGGTTACATACATTGATGTGATATTGCTGCATTATCTATAGAAAACAAAACGCAATACATATATAAATTTGCTTGTAAATCATCTGCAGTTAAACGATTTTTAATGCTGCTAGCAGGTGCTGTTTCAGGTAAATTGTTTGTAAAAGGAATGGGGAACTTGCGATTACTTAAAAACAATTATGTGTGAAGATAACTTATGAAGACTGGGGTTCGTTGTTTCAGTTTAGTGTTTAGGGGCCAACATTATTACAAGTCCAAAGGACTTTTACGATTTAGATAAACCCCAGGAAGGAAGTTGCTGTGATACTTTTCTAACAGTCATTAAATTCATCAATTTTTTTTTCTTAACAAAATAAAAATTATTCCGGGCATGCCAAGTTATGATCGGACTTTTTAGCAAAAAAAAAGGGAGCGCTACTCCCTGCCACTGTTAATATCGGCTTTTCAAGACTTGTTAACAATGTATATTGGAATACAGACGTAGTCCATATCTCTACTTGGAAGAAGAATTTATTATTGTTTAATTTATTATAAGAATTTACTTAATGGAAGATTAACAGCTTAATAAAGTGATTGTGGGCAGACAACCATCAATTAAAAGTCTTCAATGTAGATTTAGCCTAGAATTTGGTGTAGGAGCAACAAACAATAGGGTTTAGGTAAACAAGGGCTTAGGTAAAGATGGAAAAATAAATAAAAAGGAAAACGTAATAAAATCTTTCGTTGAAGTTGTTTGTTCAAGATTTTGAGATTTCAAATAGTTGATAATAAAATAGTAAGATAGGATACACATATAGCGAAGACCGGAAAACTTGAAACCTTTGAGAATTAGGATCGATATGGTGTTGCCAGAAACACGGATAACTCTATCCATAATACATAAGGTATGTGGGTCTTAAGGCGAAATTCCCTCTAGTCTGACTGGATGAATTATAATGGTGGGTCGCGGATGATAAATGTGGAAAGCCACGATCTTTTCCTTTTCAAGGGATTAACCCTCATAACGCAGCCAACATGACCACGAACAAAATGTGATTGGAAAAGATGGGTTACTAACACATTTCCGACAAGTAGGAATTTTTTTAGAATATTTTCGAGATTTCGCTGTATCTATTTATTATGTTACTTGTAATACGTCTTGATTATTGCGTGTGTACTCGGAGCAATAATATTTTATTTATCTCTATGAATAGAAATATGTTACATTTCTTGCTGATTCTAGTGGTTTTGCCCGCCCATTACAGGATTACATTTCCTAGAACTCATTTCTTAATGTGCTTTTACGTCATTAAAAAAAACTACTGCACAAATTTCTTGTTTTTAGTCTCATTTATTAGTTTCGAAATTGCGTTGATTACCACCAAAAAGCCTGCCCCTCTATATAGATAGCATAGTATTGTATTAAGAATAAAATATTACCTAAGTATGACCAGTCTTAACATTCAGTAAAATAACAAGTGAGAAATAATTAGCCCCAATACCTACATATTTTATAATAGAAACGATTCGCATACTGCCGTTACTTGTGACTATAGGAAAAAGCTGACAATAACCTTTTGATACCCAATTCCTATAAATAGCAACACTAAGGTAACCCACATCAAGGAAAGGACCTTTTTCCGGGCGGAGTTCCACAAGGGTTTATATTCGGCCTAGAGTACCTAACACCGTATAATTAATAACACCAACATTTTGTTACAGTGAGCTGCGAATGGGAATAAAATGTATAGACAACTACACAAACGTCTGCATGGAAAAGCACGAACAAGTTGTATTCCGTCGCATTTACGCTGGTATCACCGATGTAGTCCAAGAGTTGTGCACCAGAGGAAAGTACCAAGACGAGTACTTGAAACACGCTGATTGTGTGAAGAAAGTGAGGCCGGACTATGAGACGTGTAGCAAGAACTACGAGATGACGCTGATGACGCTAGGGAACCATCAGCCCGGAGATCAGTACCAGACTGATCAGACAGGACTTGTTACCACCAATGAGGATCACCTCAGAACTGTTTGTTGGTAAGTGATAGATACTATTATGAATGTATGCACGTCGTTTCTATCACAGACATTATGTGTGGTATAAATTATATGATTTTAAAGGTAAGGTATGGGTGAGTTTAAAGTTTAAGGAAATATGCAAGTGAATCAAATACAAAATGAAATTGTATTACTTTAGTAGGTTTTTATCAATATTTTTGTCAATAGTTACTTTTTGAGCAAGAAACTCAAATATTTGAAAAGTCTCGCCATTGAACTAAACAAATGTGAATGTTACAAAATGTAAATGTTACCGAGTGCGTAGTTAGGTGTTTGGTTGTCAAAAACTATGACGTCAAACCAAACGCGTCAAAATGGCGGGAATTGCCCGTCTGGGTTGGGTATATTTTATTTATTCATATTTTTTTTATAATATATTTAAATCGATGTAAATACACACTACTGTATAAACTATACATTTTTGCCGGTTAATTGTCTAATGAGCATGGATTTTATAGAAGCATTTATTCTAAATACTTGCTTTTGATGTAACGTAGCCTTAACTTGAGTCTTCCATGTTCCATATTTTGTATATTTCTTTGAGCATGGTCCTTTTTTATAGTCCGTCAACGTCATAAAAACCCCATTCACGTAATTACTACGTACGTTTGGCTCTGAAATAGGTATAGTAGAGGGGTGTTGCTGCCAAAACAGCCCAATACTATCTTAGTTGTTTCTTGAAACTAATGTAGGAAGTCACAAACTCCAAACACATAAAGGTGATTTGATGTTTTGTTTCTTTTTTTTCACTTTCTAATGTGAACGAACTTGCTTTATTCCTTTTTAAGCACCAAAATAGAAAGTAAAGAATTAAAGCCTCGTAAATCTCTCGTAGATCTTTGACAATCCTTATAAGCCAGAAGGTCCTATCACGGGGTATCGTCATATCGTGGTACCCAGTAAATTGAGTGTGGAGATCGATTTTTGACGTGTAACGTCAAACTTTTGACACATTTCCCATACAAAAACTGTCAAAGTTGTCAAATATCCGGCCGATGACTGGTCATTGAGACACGATTGTAATAGCAGACTA
This sequence comes from Athetis lepigone, assembly GCA_033675125.1. Lineage (NCBI taxonomy): Eukaryota > Metazoa > Arthropoda > Insecta > Lepidoptera > Noctuidae > Athetis > Athetis lepigone. The sequence continues at coordinate 10,259,641 of CM066236.1, forward strand.
GGGCCCCTGATCGCCTGCCGGTAAAACTGGAGGATGATTCTAACATTGTTAGAAAAGAGCTACAGAGATTATTATTTTTAAGAAATCTCCTATACCGAGTATTGTATAGGAGATTTCTTAAAAATCAAATTGCCCGGCCCGGCTTCGCCCACGTGAATGTCAACTGCCAACCAATATCTTACCTCTTTAGGGGACGAGTGCCCAAAAGTCTTTTCTTGGTGGAGGCCTCTCTTCCCAAGTCAACTTGGAGAGTATAATATTTAACCATCCAAGTTTCATGCTTCTAAGACCGTTTGGGCTGAATCGACACTCAGTCAGTTAGTTTACCATCCATACTAATATTATAAATGTGAAAGTGTGTCTGTCTGTATGTTTGTCTTTCTTTCACGGCAAAACGTAGCGACGAATTGACGTGAATTTTTAAGTGGAGATAGTTGAAGGGATGGAGAGTAACATAGGCTACTTTTTGTCTCTTTCTAACGCGAGCGAAGCCGCGGGCAAAAGCTAGTAAAGTATAAAACGTAGTTTGAAAGGCATTTTTCAGTTGCTGATAACACAATTCCACAGAATGATAACATATTCATTATTTATGGCCGAATAATTTCACTCTGGGTTTATTTTTATGTTTTATGCTGTTTTTGTGTTCCCTTGGGATTTTATACGAACTTAAATCCAGACGAAGTCGAAGAGAGAAGCTAGTGTTTTTCGTTCCAGTTGTGTCGTAGATATTTATTTGGCTTCAAGAATGTCACAGTATCTAATGCTTATAACTTCCAATGTACATAAATATGAGTCGACTCCATCCAATCTTTCGTTATTGTTTTGCATCGTCTCTGCAGAATTCTGCGAAATTATACCTTTATAAGAATGAACGTCGTTCGATATTGGAATATGCAAAATAAAATAAAACAGAATTTGGAACTCGTGTAGCTTGTACTGCATTCGGAAGATCAGAAAACAAAAAAATATCATTTACATAAGTCCTAACTCACTTTCTGTTGACAGTTACAATTATGGCTATAACACGTCATATCTATATTCGTAAATATTATAAAACAAAGTCTCCCGCCGAGTCTGTCTGTCCGTTCGAGATAACAAAAAATACTGAATGGATTTTCATTCCGTTTTCATCAATAGACATAAGGATTCATGAGCAACATTTAAGTGTTTATTACATGCATATAATACATCAGTGCGACGATGGGGCAAGTCGCTAGTTTTCTAATATCAAAAACAGGTAAAGGTTGCTTGTTTTTTTGCTTGCAAAAACCAAAAACGGAAATTATTTCACTGGCTGAATTTAACCGACTTCAATAAGACGGAGGTTCTCAATTCGGATTAAAAAATATCACGAATTTTCGCCGATTACTCGAAAACCCCAGTTCAGGGTCTGATTGAGAAATCGGGAAAAAAATCATCCAATCCATACTTCCATACTAATATTATAAATGCAAAAGTAACTCTGAATGTATGTCTGTCTGTCTCTACTTCACGCCTAAACCGCTAAACCGATTTGAATGAAATTTGGCACAGATATAGTCTGGGACTTAAGAAAGGACACAGGATAGTTTCCATCCCGTAAATCCGCGGGCAAAAGCTCGTTTTTTATATACCGATGCTGTTGTCAGATTAGCGTCAACCTTCTATCTGGACTTGTTTTGGACTACACAGTCAGACAATGGAAAAATACATACTACAAAATTTATTCATTCAGGCATTCGGAAATAGAGTAACTTTAGGAATCCCCACAGATATAGACAGAAGGGAGTTTGTTAATTATCATATGTGTAAGCCACTGCTTTATGTCGAATAAATAAAGCAGGATAAATACGAATCTTAGCTCACATTGAATCATTTTCTCTGTACATTATTTACAAAGTTTACAATGCAAGCTTATTTCGCAGTAACAAAACCTCTAGCGGCCGCTGTTTCAACAGTACATCTCTAGAAGTTTCCAACATATTTCGCTTTTATTTGAGTTAAAGCACTTCAGTAAAATCCATACTGATAAATGCAGGATCCTCGCTAAATGCTCTAAGTGCGCCATTCTCCGACTTACTTCAGCGAATTGTTTTGATTAAAACAATCTTGGGGTTTGCGGAAGATTTAAATCCTACTGCATAATCGAGTAATGCATCATCATGAGTACAGATAAAATCACGCCAAGGAGATAACGGAGCTACTTACGTCACAGTGTTTTTTTATAAAAATCAGTTTATTTGCTTTTGATAGTACTTGCGATGGTAATCTTTACCATTCTTGCTGGCTTTTAAGACATTGGTGCCGATTCTCTAGTGCACAAACTATCGTAAATTTAAGTTAAGTGCATCTTTCTCTTTCCATTTCTTAAAGAAAAGGACAGAAGATACATTTTAGTTTAATCCTGTCAAATTAGACAGCGCCTGATGAAAATTGACGTATATTTAGACGCCATGTTTTTAAAATGCGTCTAAATTATCTATGGAGTGTCTAAATTTGACAGGACTTAACTAATATTTGATCTTCTGTCCTTTTCTTAATCAAGCGGAAAGAGAAAGATGCACTTAACTTAAATTTACGTTAGGATGTGCACAAGAGAATCGGCACCATTATCTGTATATATTATCATCTGATTAATTATACTTATTGCGATATAATTTATTTATTTAAAAATATTCTGATACATTATCATATTTTTCTTGTAGAAAAACGTTAATATGACGTAGTATTAATATCTTTTGCTGATCCATCCACTTTGATATGTAACGCGTAGCACAAACTCGTTTATGTACGGCCGCCGCGCGCCCGTCGCTACAGCGATTAGGTATTTTGTTTTTTGGCAACCGACAAGGCCGATATCTATTGAGAATCAACACGGTTTCATACATAAATACATTGTTATTTTTATATTAAGGAACCAAGCATGAATTGTACAAAATGTAAGTCTTCGTACTATATCTTAAGATGAACGGCGTCACTCATTTTCAAGTTCTGCAAATTAAACTGTCATGGAAGTTATCAGGAGAAGTCCTACAGAGTTGGTACTTCAAAGAGTCGGGAGGAGTCCTGAATATTGAATAGTCCGCGTTAGTAAAATATTCAACAAATCGAACTGGCTCCCCCAGCCTCACGAACTAATTACTTGTCTGAGGCGTGATTTCCACTGATAATAATACTTATCTGTACCAATTTACATGTAAATTAACAACGCCCGCCCGAGGTTCGGGGGCTTGTCGACTTTGTAATATAATTTTTGTGGTTTAGATTTTGACCGAGTCTTTATACAAGATCGCGGTGAATGAAAGTCAAATATTCCGTGAAATTAAGCTTAATGTTTACGACCCACTATAGTACCTATTTGCGGAGGCAAAATTCTATATTTTTTGTCGTATTCATTTAAATGAGTTTGCGATCATTTATTTTATCGGGTTTACGTAAATTCAGTGAATTTCCTGGATAAGCTGATGTTAGGACGCTGTTCGGAAGACATTGGGCGCCCCTCCCCTCACCATTAAGCCCTGATTAAGATTCAGTTTGGATTAAGTGGTGTACTTACGAGTTTTTCGGAGTGTTAATGATTCCGTTATCCCTGCCATTCTATACAATTGAATCTACAATTTGTCGGACATTTGTTGATTTGCGAAAAAGGAAAACGATGTACTTTTCTTTTCCGGCCTATTTCTCTCTAATTTTTATGCTAACGACGGGGTTTGTTGGCATAATGATAGTTATTTTTAGTAAACTTCGTTGTAGTACATTTTCGCGTACAGAATAACATTTACATTGGAATGTGGTGCGTTTGGTCAGTTTTTTCTAGTTAAAATATTCGTACACTATCAGAGGATTTATACATCGCTGGCCATGCACTGACACAATGGAAAGATGAACAAAAACAGTGCTATTTCTACGCTGAAAAAAAAGCAACAGCGCGAACTGTGCCGACTCTGGCAGAATTTTATTCCAAAGCTAATGTTTACATTATTTTAACGGAACACTGAAAGAATTCTGAAAGAGGATACCACATTGGTCACGGCTTTGTATTAAAGGAATTTTTGCATTATTTTTGGTATTTAATGTGGTTTTTCCATACGTTTGTATTGAAAGTTTCGAACGTAAAATAGAGTCAAATATCGATTTCCTCACGGAGTTGGCTCTAGTAAATTGGCACTGGAACCTAAGGCCAGTACTGCCTGCTCTTATTATGCATGGACAGACTTATTTAACTCTGCTATTACTAGTGCACTGTCAAGTTTCAAAGGGCATACAAAATAAGACCGATGTGAAGTCTAACTTCCTCGGAGAGCCTTATTATGTTCATGCTCAATTTTCTTTCAATTTGGATGTCTAGTTTGCTCTCAGCTCAGTGGTGTTAAAATAATTTCTTCAGTTACATTTGAAGACTACTTCTTCTTAATATTTATCAAAGTAAATAAGGTGATCCTTTGTAGCCAGAAAGTAATTTGGCTTTAACTGTAGCACCTGACACGTGATATTATTGCTCAAATTTTAGTGTTGGCTCCTATAGTGTATTTTTGTGGGTATATAATGGGATATAGTTTTGACTTTGGCGGTTTATTGCTTTGTGTTGTTCACAGATATATTTTATTGTATTCTTAGAATATTATGTGAAGACTTGTAACTAACTGTCAGTCACATTTTGAATATCGTAGTGTTTGTTTAGTATGTGTTGTCTTCAATCGGAAGTAAAAATAAATAAGTAAAGTCTTCACCAACATCAACGATCTTCATCATCGTCTAAATGAACCATCAAAGCACTTTAACTAGGTACGTAATAATTGAAGAAGTCAATTGACTGTAATAGCCATGATTGACATGGTCAATTATGCATGCATACAGTAAATAGTACCAAGTACTACTAGAGTATAAACAAGTTTTTGTATGCGATTTTTGAACTTTTCAACATTGCAATCGAGTGGGGTTTCTGTGATTATTTTTATAATTAGACTAGCACTTTCTGAGACCATCCCTTACAAATACACAAACAAACAGTTGTTTGTTTTAGTACTTTACAGTATTAGTTCTTTATAATATTATTTTGAATGTAATTTAATTCAAAGGACAAAAGACAGCTAATAAAAATATTTTCTTTTGGTATGTAAATAACTGTTTTGACCTCCCACTAATTCGACTTCATTCCATATGAGTCGTTTAACATGATTTGATTGGTTTATTTAGCTGTAAGTACCTCCAGAACATCTGTTGTTCTCTGGCTGTAAATGGTATTAATTTGCCCTACTTTTTATTGAGTAGGTCGTGGGGCCTCATCGATTCTTTATGAACATATAAACAGTGCGTGTAGGCTTAGAATCTGCGAATTTGGCTCTTCTAAATAAAAAACGTGGAGATATTAATTTTCCAGTAGTCTGCATCGGTCTTTAGTTTCTATAATTATCCACGGCTACTTGATAACTGAACCAATTATGGCCCAATACTTAAACATCACTTAAATTTAAAACGCTTTCAAATCTGTTGTTGTTCTTACTTTATCCCTAAAAGGTGAGTATAGACTACAACATTTACAGGAGCATTTCTGTGTAATGCTCACAACGAGTGTGCATTTACCAACATTTCGTTGTATAACCTGGTTCATTAAAGAAAGGAATCTAAAATGGCGGCGCTTATCACGTTCTCTCGCTCGCACACTAGTGCCGTCTATACTCACTCGCGCGCGTACCATCAACATAACAAAAATTGTCTTGATTTGCTTCCACGCTGCTTTGACGCGCTCAGTGCTACTTTTTACGAATACCTTGTTATAGTTTTCTGTTATTTTTCCGTTGTTACCTGTTCGTTATTGTGGTAAAAGAAGGCACTGTTTCCGATAAAAACAATAAAAATTCTTAATAATATTTTCGATCGAAAAAACTTCAACTTTAAATTTTATATGCAGACTGTACTGTCATGTGCAGACTGTACTATCTGTCAACGCAAGTACATGCCGCCATTTAAGATTCCTTTCTTTAATGAACCGGCTTATACCTTGCGTTCATTCTTGCAACCGCGCATCGCCCGCACTCGTGGCTCGACGAAATGTTACACCAATACGCTCGACGCAATGTTACACCAATAGGTATGCTCGTTGCTTGGAACAAAGAGGCGAGCGTGCTCGACGTTTAGTTCGTAAAAGGATGACACACTAGAACATATCATAGAGCGGCTCGTTGTTCTGTTACAAGTAAATGTTGTATAGTCTATACTCACCTTTAGAGTGCCAAAGACAGCAACAAAGAGAGCGTCTTAAAATTAAGTGAGGTTTGAGTATTCGGCCATTAGTGTAGCAGCATTTGTTCATTTGCATTTTACTTCAAGTTTTTCTATCGTACTGGCACAAAGTTCCTTACATCATCATCGCTGATATAAAGATTCAATATTTTAATTTTATTTTATCACTAGCTTCTGCCCGCGGCTTCGCTCGCGTTAGAAAGAGACGAAAAGTAGCCTATGTTACTCTCCATCCCTTCAACTATCTCCACTTAAAAAATCACGTCGATCCGTCGCTCCGTTTTGCCGTGAAAGAAAGACAAACAAACAGACAGACAGACAGACAGACACACTTTCCCATTTATAATATTAGTATGGATACGATTCATATGAACGTATTTACACTGAACCTCTGACTTATATTTTCACGGCTTCAGCGTGAAATTTTAATAACCGTAGCTGGTTGCGATCTGAAAATTCATTAGGTTTCTTTAATGCAAATTGAGTAATATTAAAATTAAAAGAAATCAGCAATTTTGGACCTTATTCACTGTACTTTAAGGTTATTTTGATTTTATGAGGTGTTTAATAAAGTGGTTTAAATTTCAGTTCATTTCAAGAATACCTGATGTGCTCTGAGGAGACGGTGCAGAGGTCCTGTGGCGATGAAGCGGCGTTATTCACGAGTGCTTTCCTTAAAAGGATGGCGTCTAATATTATTAAGGTTGGTAAATAATTCGCCCTTTTTCATAAATAAGAAAACAACAGCGCAAGCAACCTTCTTCGGGGCAATTTACGACCATGTAAGCCTGTACCTAAAACAAGCCTCTTAACTTACCAAGATTGTTTGTCCTAGACTTTTACTAGAATAATTACAACGTAGACCTTTCTTACTTAATTGTTCTTGGAAACTAAGAATCTAAGAATAGGAAAAATTCCAAGACGTGGTTTGGAGAAAACTCTTATACCTTGGCAATTTCTCTTAGTACATAGACGTACCAACGAGTATGAACTGCGGTTCTCTTCGTAAAACATTTGTACGCTTCCAATACAACCGAGCTTTCCAAACTCGAAAAAGTTTATTATTTCTTTCACAAAATTACAAGTTTTCTGGAGCCAAACTGAGGAGACAATGTCGTGACGGGAAACTCTTCCCATTTCGTTCGTGACTCCGAAACTGTGGTACCGGATAGTGTATTAAATTTTAGTGGTTTACTATTCATTTATCTGAAACTATTGGGATAATAATGCAGTCAACTACCCTTTAATCCTTATAGGTATTCGTGTTGAATAAATACTGATACTGTACCCCGTAATTTTAAAACAATGATTATTTCAAAACGTATTTATTTTCTTCTATACCGGTATTTTAACATATTATTTGTTTTACAGAATTTCTGCTTTGAATACAACAGACAAGAGTGCGGATTACCAGACAAGGGGTCGCATCTAACAAATAGTATTCTTTTAATCAGTGTTGCAACACTCACGCACTTAGCATGCCATGCGTCTGCCAACTTATTTTTCACGTAAGTTTTTCGTGTAAGGAACAATGCAGAATTTGAAATTAGAACGCTGTGCGGTGTGCAATGTATTGGTATTGCCAGTAACAAGTTTGTCAATAACGACTGATGCAAAGTGTAATGAACTGTAAGAAATGTTTGCGGGTGAATGTTGCAGTTCCTCGGTTAAAAACCTGATAGATAATATTTATTGTAGTTATAGAATTTAATCTCATTGTTTTACGCCTTTTTCGTCGTCCATTATAAATTGTGTAAGTAGTAAATTATGAGCACTGAGTGTTTTATGTAAATAATTACACTGCGATGTTGCCAAATAAATAATTTTGTAGTCATTGATTGTAGATTACATGTTAAACATTATTTGCTCGAAGGTATTGCAAATTTAGAGGTTATGACTTCAACAGTCTCTGTAAGAACATTAATTGTTTGTAAATATTGATGTCTAAATACTGGACTGATTTACCGATATATTAAATCAGGGTTCTATCAATTCGTCAAACTCGCGTTTTTAGAATGTAAGTAGATATTTTTTTCTGTAGTCGGCAATTAAGACACTCTTTACCATTATTTTAATAATTTCGTTTCATGTTGATGGTGCAAATGAAAAATATAAATTTAAAATTGCTCAATAAAAAATAAAAGGCATTATTTTATTTTGAAATTATCACACTTTTTTGGTAGGAATTTATGAAATTATTAAATGTTAATTTGTTATGAGTTACTATATAATTAAAAAATAACTATTTTATTTTTATTGTAGATAGGTGCCTAGTTATACTTACAATTATAGCTTGTAGGTATAGAAATATTTTATAAGGATGTCAGTCTTTATGTCTAAGCTCAGAACATCCTGTGATAGATTGTAAGTAGTGGCATTGTGTCAACATTTAGATTAAAAATACTTAAAGCCCTTCTTCGCAGTCGGGTAAAAATTCTAATCAACCGTAGGTACAAGTACAACCAACGCCAACAATGAAAAATATTTTTATGTCTTCAAAATAATAACGTACTTATTACTTTAAGCTCCGTAAGTGACTGAATAGGTGTAATTACGGATTACGAAGACTCTAAGCAAGAACTGTCTTCAAAATATTTTTTTTTTCACTTTTTGCCGTTGGCTGTACATATCACAGAGTAAAATATAAAAAAAAACATGTTTGATTGTTACGAGAACTTTATGTTTTGTTAATAGTTTTATAGTTTCATTACTGTTTTATTTTAATATTAATTTAAGTCATTCCTCGTATACTTTTATAACTTTTTTATTAACGTGGAAAGGATATAACAGGTGAAAGTATGATAAAATACTAATGTCGATACATAAACGTATTTATTTATGTAGATATATGTTTCTATCACATTAGTGAGTTCAGTCAAGGAAATATTAAAATAATTTAGAGTTTAACTCAAGGTAATAAGTGTGCATGTGTAATTCGCCAAAAACTATTTGTTTAATGCAGTCACAGACGCGTCAATAAATGGAGTGCCAAGTATGTGTTCACAATGTAAGTCAATAAATCAGAATATGAGTTCGACACTCATATTCTGATAAACGAATGCCTTTCGGTATTTTTTATCAATTTGTTAAACTTTAATAATGTTAACTAAAAAGAATGGAATTGCATTTTAGTATTAGAACTGGATTGAACTCGATTATCATTTACTTCGTTAAAGTTACCTCATTTTAATACAGCAAAAAATTAAACCTAAAAACAGATCAATTGTTTTAACAAAATGCAATATTTTTCTTAGTAAATATTTGAAAACGCTTACTAACTACAATTCAAGTAGGTACACGGAGAAATTTTGTGGTGAAACTTATTCCGTCGCAGCTATTTTGTTTTATAACAAATATGTTTATTTAATTTATACAATTATTATTATACACAATATTTACAAACTAAAACTAAATTAAAAACCCTAGAATTAAAATAAAATGGCATCTAAAAACTCCTCCGCATCGCTGTCAACCGGTAAAGTGCTTAAGAGGCTGGCAGCATTGCCACGTTGGATGGCAATGCTAAGCCTCTGGCCAAAATAAAAGCCAGCCTTTGGGTCACGAGAACAGTCAACTAGTCTTTTTGGCAGCTCTTTAAAAAAATAGGTGGGCACTCGGACCAAAAAAAACAAATATGTTTATAATGCTTATTATGTTATGTTATAGAGTCTACATAGACAAAACATATTAAAAAGGCGATTTAAGTGAGAACTGCAAAATTTATAAGTCTCACGTCACATATTGTGATTATTAAAAACAAACCACTTACTTTATTTAACTCTATTCAAAACTCAAATAATTAAACCATTTTTCAATGGTTGAAAATACAAACAGCTATTTGTGAAATAAGTTAAGATTCCATATCATAATATCTATAAACCATTCGTAGACTCTCTCGATTTGTAAAACAATTATATCCAATCCATACTAATATTATAAATGGGAAAGTGTGTCTGTCTGTCTGTTTGTCTTTCTTTCACGGCAAAACGGAGCGACGGATTGACGTGATTTTTTAAGTGGAGATAGTTGAAGGGATAGAAAGTAACATAGGCTACTTTTTGTCTCTTTCTAACGCGAGCGAAGCCGCGGGAAGAAGCTAGTATCCAAATAAATAATAAAATATCTACATATCACTTACAACTATGATTTTCTTAGACCTGTTTATATAAGGACTGTAAATGTGTTGTACAATTATTAGTATTAGGTAGGTATCCATTTGTTATACCATTCGTGACAGTGCAGTGAATGTTCTACCTATTTGCTGTTCGCCATAGCCTCTTATTTCTGCAAATTGTTTTAAAAATATTGCTTTTTAATGAAGTTTTATAGGACGTTTTAAAATAAATTAGTTATTTTTTTTATTAAACTTAAAAAGCGTTTTATCCCATATTTAATGACACAAATATAATGCAATAACAGCTTGTTACAACAATCTAAAAATATACTGTTTGTCTGTGCTTATTGTTTCGACTAATTTACGAAACGGCTGGACCGATTTTGACCGGACTTTTACTGGCAGATAGCAGATAATTTCAGGAGTAACATAAGTTCCTATACGTGTGTAGTTCGAAAAAAAGCTCCAGTAAAGTAAATTAAATGCGCCTAAAACTTGTCACTCTAATGGTTACGCACAAAGTAGTTCATTATCGTTATCAATCATAACCTGTTTTCAAAAAGACCTTGAGATAGTAAAATCTTTCTTGCACTGTCTGGATCTAAAACCAAAGGATACCCACCCATTACATCTGTCAGTAATATTGTAAACAATGAGTATCAGTTATTTGTGTAATGTACTCGTATCCACTAATTAGGTGATGAATGTAAAAGACATAGTCTTTTAGAGATTATTCATCTATGAAAAATAAAAGAGTTGAGAATTGAACTTTTTGTTTCTTTCCTAAAACTACGCTTCGCTTTTCTATTAAAATTGATCCTTACAGCTACATCGGTAAATAATTGTGTTATTTTTTTGCCTGGATTTGTTATGTAAATAAACGTCGTTTATGAAACAAAGAACAATGCACAATTAGCTCAGTTGTTGAGCGATTGGCTGCTGTACCGTTTGGGTGGGTTCGATTCCCGGATGGGAAAGAAATATGTCTAGTGTACAGGCATTTCTTCCGAGTGTAGTTGCTTGTAGTGAGTTTTTATGTGTAGAAACGCATGATAAAGTGTGGGCAACGATAAAAAACCAAAAGAATAAAATAGAAGAAACGGTTGTTAATCTAAGTACAAAAAAGAAAGTACAAAATACATTGGTAAAACATTCTACACTACCGTTAACTTTCCCACTATCCAAAGAATTAATAGATTCCAATTCCAAGTGCACTTTGATGTAAAAACTGAATAAAAGATCAGCTCCGAATAATACTTAATGAAAAGGTTCTTAGCTAAGAGCGACGCTCCACTGTACGGGTAGCGCAATATTCCGTGAAAAAATAAATAAAAAACAACACTGACGACAAAATGTGCATCGGATGCCGGTGGAAACGAAAAAGTCGGCCAGATCTGACCAAAAAGTTTCTACTTTAGACTCTATGCGCAAATAAAAAAGTAAAGAACTCGTGGTACTTATTTTTCTGTCTTTGTCCGTTGACCTTTTGTGGATCAAAGTTTGATATAAACACAAAGTTCCATTAGGGAGAGAGCGGAGTTTTTCGCTGTATGCGAAACGGATATCATCCTACAAAGATCTTTTGAAGTCAAAGTACATGATTTAATGCTATCAAAAACTGATTCAGTGGTGATCTGTACAAGAATTTTGAAACACATTTTGACACTTTTTATCTAGGTATACTGATATTATAACGCTGAAAAAATTGTTTGATTCAATACGCTAAATTCTAGCCCTAATTGAAAAAAAGATCTATGTTGGGTAGCCCATTTATCTAAGAAGTTTATATGTTATGTAACATCATGCTATTACCTACGGGTGTGGATAAGTAATAGAAACGTAGATGAAATCGCGAAGGACCGCTAGTTTACTATCTATCGATGATGGGAGGTAAGTGGAGCGCCGAAACATTTAAATATAGTTTACTGTACTAAATCGACTTTGCTATTCTTTAATTTGCAGGCGTTTTGTCTGACTATCGGATTTGCGATCTAATTTCGAAATAGGGTTTACGAATTTGTTTGTTATTTTGTATGGATTTCGGAAATAAAAGTTTTTTTTTGAATTTATAAAAAAAGTTTTTATTTTTATTAAAATTTAAGCGGAACAAGCGGGAGTGTTTAAAGAGTATATTAACAAAATAATCTTTATTATTAAGAAACACAAAAAACGCGTAACAAAATTAAATATACATAAAAAGCATACAGACTCTTTGAAGTCGCCTGAAAAGAACCAATAGAGCATCCTTTATCAGCTAATCAATAAGTGGAAATCCTGTCGAGTAATTAATGTACTTTGTCACTTTTTGCTACCTGTGTGCAATGTTGCTCATTTCCTGGAGACGGCCATTATCTTGCGTTCTTTTTGTGAAGAGGACGACGGTCGAATCATTCTGATGGAAAACAGAGAAAATTGACGAACAGTTAACTGAAAATGAAGTTTGTGATATAGCTCAGTAGGTTATATTTTGCTTGAGAACGTGTGAAGACTTTCGTGGGTAGACGTAAGTCATACAACGTAATGCTTATACGCTTACAAAGGCTTAGCGATGTTTAACTCGAGGAAAAATATGCTAATTCACTTAAACGGATAATAATTCATGTCACGTCTAATCTTATGTAGAATGTTCTTGGCGGTTTGCAGTCGTTCAGGACTTTGGTACTTTTCGTAGGTACCTATAGGTAATTATTTGTTCGTGGTTCAATAAAAACGGTACATTTTGACTGCGAGCATAGATTAAGGTATCCTTTAATACACATCTAGAAATAAACTAGTATAACGTCGTTCTGTCACGAAATTTTTTCAACTTTTCATATAAAAATTCCTAGAACTTACGAATATTGGAATAAAGTAATTGTTTCAATTGGGCTTGTCGTGTTCCAGTTTAGTGACACTTATTTTCAAACGACTTGGAAAAATTAGTAGGTTTGTATCTTAATTCGAGTTTTTTATTTAATTATCTAAAGATTGTTGAATTACTTTCAAATTCAAAAATAACATCACAGACTACTAGAAATGGAAATTAATTTCCCGACATTTTCTTCGGAACCGTCACTGTCGAGAAAAAAAAGTGCTCTTTCAACATCGCTTACAAAGCAGTAACTATTGGAAACCGCGTTTTAAATCTTCTTCGATCCCGTAAGCCGGGAGTTGATCACTTCCTCAGAGAAATCAGTACCTAGCGAGTGGCGACTTCTAATGAAAGCCGATTATTCTTTATTTGATCGCAACCGGGAAACGGGATGTGCATTGAAAGACTGGCGCTGTCGGAGCGAGAAATCGTTTGAAACTTTACACGAAGGAACGTTTTATTTTGTGTTGTGTACTTTCAGTGAGATACTTAAAAATAAGTATCTCTAATGGTATTGATTTTAAACCTTCGAACACACGTAATTAGAGACACAATACGCGACAGCCGGTTGTCACTTGGTCGTCAAAAGGTTCAAGAGATAAAGCCGACCACGTGCGTATTGATACTCGAATTACGAGTATCGTAGGGTTCCTAAGATAAGTATTTGATTTTTATTACCTGTAAAGTCTGCTTAATTCAACACAACGATAAAAGAAAAATTATTACGGTTGTCGTTTTAACGTTGTGTTATATTTTGTCACATTTCAAAAAGCAGCGCTAACAGAACTCAACACCTTAAAGGTTAATAAGTATTTCGAAACCGTATCCCTAATGGTGAATCTGTAAGGGTTCCTTGTTGACTACTTGATCCTAAAAAGGTAATCAAGTAGGTATTGGTCGTAACCTAAATTTCTTAGTATCGGGCCAAAATTTTGTATTGTATAGGGTTTGTTACGTCCTGATGAAAAACGGAATCTCTGTTTCTGTCTGTCTTTATTAAATCTCTGAAACTACAGATTTTACATTTTAATAAAATATATAACAAACTGAGTTCTTTACTTACAGATACAAGAAGATAAAAAATAGCAAATCCATACTAATATTATAAATGGGAAAGTGTGTCTGTCTGTCTGTCTGTTTGTCTTTCTTTCACGGCAAAACGGAGCGATGAATTGACGTGATTTTTTGAGTGGAGATAGTTGAAGGGATGGAGAGTAACATAGGCTACTTTTGTCTCTTTCTAACGCGAGCGAAGCCGCGGGCAAAAGCTAGTTCAATATACATACTAAACGGCTGGCACGGTCGCACAATAAATGAGACAACAAAAAAAAACTATTTAGTCCGTCAGTTTGATTATCATAAAATTTTGGAAACCTATGTATTTTTTCTTTTCTCTTGTATACGAAAATTGATCACACTACTCGTACAGTGGGTGATGATACCTTTGTACAATTTTTACAGAACAGTGACGTCACAAGCCCTCACTCCGGAACATGCTCTTTATGTTTTGTATCTTTTTTATTTGATCAAGCGAAAAATATGTGTGTCCTGTATTTTTGACGGTCTAACGGACGGACTCAGCAGAATGCGATATTGTTAATGTAGTCGTCATCCTTATTGTCAAACTGCGATAATAAAAAAGAGAGTTAGCCAGTGAGTACATACAAATCTTGGTCAGACATTAGATTTTAAATGTTGCTAGCATAAAAAGATTTTGTTTTGTTTTTTTTTAAATAACCACTTTCAAAAACTAATAACAAAAAGATTTCAGAAGCTTCCGTTTTGTTTTTGTTTTGTTTTGCCACCAACTTCTCTCTCTCTTCTTTTAAGTTTCTTTTCCTTTAACTTTTGAAAGGGTTTTTTAGAATAAAGCATTTTGTGTTTTTTTTGGTGCCAAATTCTATTATCTGAATGTGTACTTAGTCCAAATCTACTCTGGTTATAGGTTGACGCTAAGCTAATATTATAACATCATTTATGTAGCTAATGAATTTTTAAGACCTCCCTCGATTTCTTGAGGATCCCTATCAGATCCTTTATCAGACTTTTCAAGTAACCGGTTAACACTCAAGATTTTTAATTGAGAACCAACTTCTTTTTGAAGTCTGGTAAAAAATTGCCGCCCTATATCAATCCAGCTCCATAGCAGTATCCTGTATCCAATACCCCTAACTAGCAAAGTGACGGTTAAAGCCACCCTTCGCTACTTACCTGCACTGTGAGGCTATTAACAACGATCGTTCGAAAGTGGCTGGCAATTAATGGGCTAGGTTGCACCGAGGTCTCTTCGGCTAATCAATTGCGAACCTGGATATTTTCGGTCTCTATACGGAAGATTGGGACGGTTATGTGATACATTTGTTTTGGTGTAATTTGTTGTGTACTGTCTTATTTGCACTGAATTTTCGTTTGTAGTACAACATAAATATATATATATATATTTATGACAACATAAATACAACATAAATATATATATATATATATATATATATATATATATATATATATATATATATTTATGTTGTGCCATTGCCATTTAATAACAAACTAGACAGAGGTAACTAAACAACTGATATACATCATCATCTCCCTAGCATTTTCTCAATAATTTTGGTGTCGGCTTTCAGCCTAACCGGATTCATCCTATCAAACCTCTACAACCCAGTAACTGGGCGTCACGATACTCCTTGGTTAGGCTGGTCAGCCTTTCTGGCTTCTGACTACCCGCAACGACTGTCAGAGTTCTACGAATGACAAGCGGGACCAACGGCTTTTTGCTTGCCGAGGCAAGGGATGTCATTGATCTCCAAAATAAACTTAAGAAACAACATTATGAATGTTTATAATAGTTACCGTGACCCCGAAACATAAAGGGCAACCGAAGGAACATGAATGGGTTTTAGTCAGTAAAAGTCTGACACGGCCTCCCGCCGCGTCCAGGACGGGAGAAGTCATTTGATGATTTCCCACTCCCAAAAAAAAAGAAACCACAAATGAATTGAAAACGTCACTGTTTTACTTGTCCAGATTCGAACTTAAAACCTCTTCGGGCGCCTTACCCACTGGCCCATCAAGACATTCAACACACATATACATAACAACAACTGATAAACATATATTTATAAAAGTTTACTAGCAGCTGCCCTCGATGTCGATGTCACGATACTCAAATAAAATCTTTAACTATTTTGCAATTGCAAATCGGTAAGATGGTTGGTCGAGAAATGATGTTTCAAGATAATGGGCCTTCGCACTACTGATGACTCTATTTTTGATGCATGCGGTTTTAGAGATTTTGATGCATTGAGGTAGTAAAAAGTCGCACTCAAAATTTATCGATATGAAGTGCTATCGAGTTAACGTTTTCGAGCAAGTGTTATTCGAGCTACCGTGCTACCGTCATTCGATTTCAAGAGGGGAACTCATAAATAATATATGCGAAAAGGGTACTTCCCATTTAAAAATTTACAAGTCTCGGTGTTATGACATATTGTTTGTTTGTGAGTGTCTATTGGAAAGAATTCTTTCGAGAAAGATAAGTTTTCCGGAGTAGTGAATCATATTAGGTAAAGCATTTTCTAAACATTATAAAATAAATAAAAAAACCTTAAATTCTTTAGCCTTAATTTCTTTAGCCTTAAGTAGTACATACTAACATTTGAGATGATGCCCCTTAATCATTTTTTCATTGTTATACCTATATTTTTATAGGTATAACAATGAAAAAATTATTAACACTTAGAATATTAGACACTATACACGCATGCAAGCAAGCATGCAGCATGCAAGCATCTTTCGATGTTAATTGTCTTACCTCTAGATTCTAGCATGACATTACTTGTGCTGTTAGTGTATATGTACTTAATAATATTTATATATTTCGAATTTATGTTTAGATTTTTTGGTGCTTTGAATCGAATGCTTCGCTGTAGTCGATAAAACCTAGATAGAGTGGCTTATTAAACTCTTAGTATTTTTCTATGACTTGTTCCAGTATATGATCTAGTGTACTGAACCCAGAGCGAAAGCTATGCAGCTTGTTTTATTGGTTGTGCAATTTAAATTTCTTGTGATATGCGTTTACGAATTATAGATGAGAAAATTTTGTATATGTTTGCCAAGAGATTGATTGGTCTGCAGTTGTTGATATCCAGAGGGTTTCCTTTTTTATATATAAGTATGATGTCTGACGTGCACCATTGGATTGGCACGATTTCGACTTCTAGTATGCGATTGAATAATTCCATGAGATGTCTGAGTAAAACTAGTGCGCCTAATCTCTAAGCTTCGTTGGTTATTCCATCGGGACCTGGACTTTTATCTGATTTTAGTAGTTTCAGCTGAGCGTATACATCTTTCCCTTCTATCGCTTTAATTATTTCCGTGTTACCAGAAAAAATACTGTGGTTTATTTGTTTTCTCACTTGTTTTATCTTTGGTTTTGTATAGTTTTCGGTAGAAAGTAGTAGCCTGCTGTATTATTTCCTGCCTTGTTTTGGTTTCTTTATGTTGGCCTTCTAATTTTTGTATCCAAGTTTTTCTTAAATTTAACTCTTTAAATGCTTTCTTTGTGCTTCTGAATTTGATTAGATTTTTGTTATTATCTTTTGTCTGTAATTACTATAGTCTCTTTTGATAGCTCTGCTGGTCTCCTTATATAGCTGACTTAGTTCTTTCTTTGTATTGATATCATTATTCTTTCTTATAAAAAGTTTACTGCGCTTATTAATTAATGCTATTGTTTCTTCGCTAAATAGTTTTTGTTGTTTTTCTTTTTTAGGATTGTATCTAAACATTATACTAAAGTAAAACTAAAGTAATATTAAGAAAGCTGAAAAGATTTTTACTTTGTTTAAACGGGCTAAAATCGTATTGTGTAAGTCTTATTCAACACCTTGGTACAGCTAGTATTGTACAAAATGAAACTACAACAAAGTAAGTCAACGAATGGAGTTACTTTGCGGAAATCCATGACAAAGAATTGTTATTCAAAATTAAAATAAAGTTCGTTTTAAAACCATAAAATCGAGTATGAAAACTCAAACAAAGCCATTTAAGAAAATCTTAAGAACTTAAAATCAAATTACAATAATTTATTTGACATCAAATGAACAATTGAAAAAAAAAATTTTGCACTATTTATTAAGAACATACGTCCGTCCTTCCTATAATAACTAAAATGCGACAATTCCTCGAAAAACGTGCCAGAAATTTATCCCATGAATTTTAAAAGTAGAATGTTCATTGGTTTCTGGACTGGAAGCAATTTGTGTCTAAAAGTGTGTTCACTATATTGTTCGATTTAGTTTAGCGATTCACCTTTTTCAATTCTTCTTTCTAAAATTTAAAAGGCGATTATGCTGCCAGGATCACGACTGAATTTCAGCTGAATGATGGTTTTATCAAGTAGTATTTGTGGCGTACATAGTTTACGGGAATTTTTATTACGTGATTATGTTAAAAGGTAAATGAGCAAAGTCGTTTGTTCTAGTAGGTACTGAGGTAATAAGAGGTAACGTACGTAGGTTTGGTTAGTAAAATGTGTCGTAAACCTTATGTTAATTTCTTTGGTGCTGATTCTAAGTTTATTATCATAGATGTCATTGACGTTGGTGAAGGAAAACATCTTGATGAAACGAAGACTCATCTTGTTTCTAGAGTTTTATATCTTGAAAATATATATTTACGGACGTCTGTCCGTAATTATTAAACACGATTGCCGATGAAACGAGTGAAGGTATCACGGTATAATTCATATTATTCAAATATTCAGACTCACTTACAATTCCTTCTAGTGGTGAAAAATCAAACTTCTAAGTCACCGTAATTAAATGATAAAGCTGTTGATGAACGGATTACGTTTAATCTACAAGTTGTATAAAATTCTAGGAGCACGACACTGACTCGCGCCTGTCCAGATTTTTTGTCACTAGGCATTTTGCAGTTTCCAACTCAATTTATCAAACTAAAGGTTTAAAATAAAAACTGACCTTTCAAACCAAAATAAAAAAGCTATCGTTATTCGATAACATTTTTTTGGTCACGAACATGATTTTTTTTATTGTCGTCAAATAAGCGGACGAATAAAAAAAATTAAAAGGCGGGGAGAATTTATTTTATTGGCAACATAACAATGTTATTGACGAATTTCTATTTTTTCGGGACTCAAACGCTGTATATGTTTTACTATTTTTATGCTGCCATAGACTATCCAAAAAAGTAAGAAAGTATAATATTGCACATCTGGTTTAAAGTTAATCAACTACAAATTACGTCATTTAGAAGTATTTTTGTAATGGGATGTACAAATGACCAATCCGTGGAGTATGTAGCTCGCTATTACTCTGGTGATAAAAGACGTCAGTGGCCGAAAAGTCCAGCTTGCAAAGCTAAAATGACTGTGGAACTAAGTAAACAAATATATGAAAATAAATCTAATAATTAAAATATAATAACTATTGCAAACAGTCTTAGAAATTTGCTGGGGTTTGCACCAACCGCACCAACTAGATACCAGACCCAGTGACGCATATCAGCCAGCATAATCAGGCAGATGAGGACGCAGTCAGTGGTCACTATGACATAATTCTACTAATTTGACATAATTATTGCTGCCCGTTTGAACAATCATGTCAAACTGATAGACAAATAACCGCCACTGTTTCAGTCCGACGCGTTAAATTATTAACGGCAGATTTAGTGGCTTACAAATTGAATTTGTACCTATTTATTATTAATTTACTTATCTGTTTTGTATCTGTCCAGTCCTTTAACAATTATATCAAAAACAATACTTTTCACTCAATTATTTTATCGAAACGACCCTTTCTAGGTGCTAACAAAAGTTTAATCTGAAGAGAAATAATTTCTCCAATTCTGAGGCGAACATTTATTGTTCCAATAATAATTTTAGTGGAGCCTTGTCATTGCTCGTTCATATTATTTTGTTCGTATCGATATAATTTCAGTTAGTAATTTATTTAGTGACAATGTTACAATACTGCCTAGAGCTCTAGGTTAATAAACTTGAAATAACTTCGATATTTTTAAGAGCTTTTGTAACAGATATTGTGTTTATTGTAGTTTCTGTTTGTAATAAGATATCTAGAAAGCCTTTAGGCCGTACTGGAGTGAAAATTGAGTTCTAATAAAATAGTGTACTGTTAAAGTTCCCGGAGAAGTATTGTTTCACTGGAATTTCGCTTGAACCCTTGTTTTGGTTTACAGGTAAAATCTTTAAAATAAACGGTACTAACGTTATCCTCGAAACCGAGGTCTTATAAATATTTTTATTATAAAAAAAGTTTATTGAATAAGTCCATCAAAGCACACGAAAGTTAAAAACCGGCCATTGTTAAAAAAACTTCCTTCACTGGGCAAAAATATAAAATACGGCGGCACCAAGTCAAAAACTCACTTCCAACAAATTCCAACGCTCACATAATACCAGATATTCTGAAAAATGAGGCGAATAAAGTTGCGGCCTCTTTGTACTTCCGCGGGATATCATGACGAAGCGCCTAATACGGCTGAAAAAGTAAAACTTGCCACAGTAAGGCGTTGAATTAGCCCACTGGCTTGGGAAAGTTAACTCATTTCCTTGAAAAACTCCTTTTGTTGCGTGCACTCTGTCGGCACGTCCCGCGTTATCCGGAAACTTTCAGAATATTACCTACATTTCCTCCTTGTAATTAGGTTTGCAAATATTTTTGTTTGCCCCCACCTTAATATATCTTTCATGGCTGTCTTGTTGACCCACGTTACGTGTGTCGTTTGTTCTTATTTATCGGTAAACTTAGGAATTACTTGAGTGAAATTAAGATTACGTGGTGCAAGAAAAAGTAAGAAAAATGAGGTATTCTGTAAGACAAAACATTTTAGTTGAGTAGTTTGTTATACAATATTACAGAAGAAAACGGACGGTTGTGTGGACGGAGTGGTGACAAAGGACACCTAACGACTCCCTCGAGAAACTCCTCATAAATATATTTATGTAACAGCAAAACTTTGGCTCGCCAATTAATATTAAACTCGCTTTTCAGATTAAAAGAGTTTTACTGTGCACTATCAACAAACTTTTGTAATATGCACTCTAAACTTTGACACTTTGAGGCTAAGTTCATTTTAAATATATCCCTCTCGTGATATTCAGTGGTTCTACTTTGTTTTTAATTAATACATCATTTTTGCTGTTATCAACAACTAGCTAGACAGAATTGGTAAAATATTACGATATAATTATTAACATAATACAACTTTGTTCATTCATCACTTACGTTTCAATACATTCGCTTCTATTCAATACAAAGTAAGCCCATCATTTTCATTAATGGGCCGAAATACAGCCATTATTTATACCAGTCATGTCTTCAAATCGGCCATCTAACAACGTCCAGATTACAAATACGGTGTAATGACGCGACAAATCTCCGTCTGCGACAATGCCAATAACAACGAGAGGAAAAAAAAAACAAATAGACGTCGGTCGCTTAGAGCGGACGGATCTTTTCGGACCAAACTTTTTTCGGATTAAATCTTTTATCTTTGCATTTCGGTGCAGAATTGGAGCACGGCGTAATAATTGATTGGATTATACCTTTCATCGGGCCAGTCGTACGTGAGCCCTGTACATGATTGGAGTATGCGAGAGAATTTATTTACTAACTGTGACAATAAAACGCGTTATCTACGTCATACAAATTCATTGGTTTCGAACAGCGCACGTTGTGGCCTGAATAACGTATCGTTCAGCTTAAAGTTCTTATTATAAAACTGTGCTGTTATTGCTTCCCATAGGTTATTGTCATTCTTTGAGAAATTCACATTTATTTTTTAGTAGGCGCTCCACGGGGACCTGTTGGGAGTATTGTGATTTTGCATTCAGAGCGTGACAAACAATAAATAATATTTTCGGATAAAAAAAAATTTCCAATATAATGCCTCGAATGTGTTTTTCCTTATCGTTCTCTCAGCGAAAGGAACTACTTATACTTATAATGCACGGCTCCGCGAATTGAATTACGCAGTAGACCCATTTTGTAAATGGGTCTACTGCGTCTCACATTTTAATTTATGTGCTATTTTAATGTCTATTTTTAGCTCAGGAAGTAATCAGAGCTTCAATTAAAAAACAAGGAAACGAACTAAATAATAAAGATATATCTTAACACAAAGAATTCCAATACAAAAGCAGAGTAAACAATTTATTTCCTAGACTAAGATGCTCAGTGAAAAATGTACTACGTATATCAACGTCGAGCGGAGTCAATTCCTGCTCACTTCGGGAACTCGTCTTATTTGGAGAAGGGTAGCGACCTAAGTGTAGTGGCTAATGTTAGCAAGGTATTGGTAGTAAACAGGGTGTGATACGGGTAGACGTTTGTGGACGGTACGTATACAGTAGGTACCGGTTCACGCGGCGTGGAAGATGCATGGACGTGTGAAAAGTAGTGATTGAGGGATGAGTGAAAGGTAAATTCCTTTTTTTTCTATAGGCAATCTATAGTTTGCATTACATTTTAAGTTGTGGTGTTTAACCTTTCGACACGGGACAGCGGGCTGTCGCGCTGCTTTTTTCTTTCATTTGTGTCTTGAATCACGTGTGTTCGAAGGTTTAAATTAATTATGGGGTATAACAAATATACTTACTCCGTGGGTATAATACCATTATTACAAAACCGAAAGTAACTTCGTTTGTCTTTATGGTAACTAAGTCTGTCTTAATGTATTAAACAAGTGTACTGTACTGTTGTCAATGCAGATAGATACCAATTTCAGAATTTTTTTATGTCGTCGTTTCCCCCATCTTATATCAGATCTTCGGTTATTGCTCCGCTCCCGTGGGTCGTAATATTATGTAGCCAATTCGTCATTATAATGTAAGCTATATTTCTGAAACAAAATAAGTTCAATACTTTTTGTGTAAAAAAGTAACAAACATCCATCCATCGACCCTCACAAACTTTGACATTTATAATATTAAAATTTGAAGGATAATTTAATAGGTTTAAAAATATGAGCTGAATAAGTGTGCGTACTCCCTAAGTCTGTTTAGTCCACTTGCGTATAAAAAAAAACTTACTCACAGTTTTAAATTGCTTACAAATTATGCCGTTTATTACAGCCTGTATTGGAAAATAACTCAGTGTTAATACACGCAGACGGGCTTTAGAACTGTTTTCGATTATATTTGATGGCGAGTATCATCAAAGGGTCATTTTGCCAGTCCATTAGTACATATATAACGAAGAATTTTAGTAGCAAAAAATCGGAGTTGGAGATAAACCATGGTTTTAGCAAACTGTTTTCAGAGCCAACATACCAAGCAAAGTTCTCGGAATCTGGCAAAAGCCGTCTGAAACCAGAAACCTTTTAAAAATCACCTGATGTCAGTTTTTATGTGGTACACGGAAAACATCGTATAAAAATGTCGTGCTTTTCCTGAGGTTTATGAAACAGGCCTCCGACAGCTATTCGTATATACATAAAGAATTTTAGGACATATGTCATTGCTTCAGTGGTAGTACTTATTTAGGCAACATGCGATGGACTACGCACTTTAGGTATTTATTTATTTATGAAACTTTTTGCATGTAATGTAAAAAAACACTTTAAATGTCGACGAAATTCGATGAAAGACTTAATACATAATACTAAATTAAACTTTGAGCCAAGGTCATTATGCTGTGCCTCGTCATGGGTATTTGTGTTTAGGTCTGGTTGATGATTGTGTATGTGAGTTTATGTGTTTGTAAACACATCCAATATAAAGGAGAAAATTCTAATTTGGGGCAAAATTGTTAGATCTTTATTTTTAACAAACCAGGGTTTTTTCTTGACAGATATAAAGAAATTAGCTTTAGCCCGCGCTTTCATTAGCGTTAAAGTTAATATATTATTCAATGGGAACAAATAAAAAGATAAATCATGCTGTGTGTTCGGCTAGGTCTGTGGTTAGGTCGATGTCTATTATGTGTGCTACATTTCTGTTAATTCTGTTCAGTTTAACGTGAAAAAGTAACAAACATAATGTATATCTGTATCATGATGATCAGTACATACTCCTTCCTCGATAAATATGCTATCCAACATAAAAAGTGTTTTTAAACCAGTAAACAAACTCTTCAGCTTTATAATATTAGTATAGGAATGTCCACCCTAAGTTAATAAGTTAATGTGTTACTTTACACAAATCTATAACAAATCATTTTTATGCAATAATAATATACAGACGTCAGAATTTAGATTATGCTTTGGCTACAGAATGCGGCACCGTCCCCGCAAAATGTGCATATACAAAAGGTGTAGCAAAAATTATGCTAAACAACAACATTATTACATTTTGTATACAGTACATTGTTATAATAGATGTTGGTTTTATTATAAATATTAACTGGGTAAAATGTGTAATACAACCTGATTATGCAAAACAGAGTCTAGCAGAATTAAAACTGCATATTAAATTTGAATTAACATTATATCCACCTTTACAAAACTTTACGTGTATTATAATAGTAGTAGGATAAAAATAAAAATAATGTAATGGAAATTGAATCTACATTTTAAATAAACAAATGTAAGTGCATAGATTTGTGTAGTGTCAACACACTACACAAATCTATTTTTTGTGATTACCAAAATTTTACTATAATTGACTTAAGTTTAAGAACTTACTGATAGAAATTTAAGCTCAAAATATTTTAATTTTCGTGTAGTTTTCAATAAGTCTTTTTATTTATACTTCCCTTAATAGATTTTTACGCCACGGCCTTTTGTATACGTAACACACTAGCCGACATCACCACACGCGTCACTTGCGTCTTGCGTCGGCTGTGGCGGCGAAAACAAATGTATGAATCTATTTAGATCGTGCCATGAGTCCATGCGGTGCGACTTGCGATGTGCCCCGAAACAGTGGTGACGTGTGGTGGAAACAAAAGAACTAGATTTAAACTAGAGTCATTGCGGAGGGTGCAGAATTATTAGTATTCTAGGTGTATTTTTGGTCTTGCACAACCCGCTAGGAGAAGATTCTACCCATGAAAACAAAAAACTTTTATTATGGAACCAACTCTGAAATCGCAGCGAAAATATCAGCTGTTTCTAACAAAAGTTCGATGCTGGGAGGCGACCATAATGTATGAAACAGCTGATATTATTTCTGAGATTTCAGATTTGGTTCCATAATAAAAGTTGTTTGTTTTTATACCTAGTATATCAAACACTCTATGATCACAGTCACCGAAGCCACTAGTAGCTCAAAGGATAGCGACGCCAGTCGCAAGACGGCCCTCGCTCTAGGATGCCCTGACAACAACGTACTATACATCAAAGTTGAGTATAGTAGTCAAAAGGAATACTTCAGCAGATGAATTTGCAAAAAAGGAGCGTATTTAGGTCAAAAGATAACTTGACGTCACCGTCGAAATTGATCAGTTTACTGATATTGCCGCGCTGACAAAACAAATAAACAGTTCCAGTTTATTACTTACTAAACCCTTTATTTAATTCACATAATTTACATCGTTAATACGTAGGTACCCTCGCATATCATGTCCGCAACATGTTAGCTTCCAATGTATTAAGTTATTACGAACTCCTGACGGCCTGAGGAATTACCCCTATTTGTTAATGTCCCCCGGGTATTATTAAATTTTGGAAACTGTGATTCCTCTTGGGCTTGATACAATGGATCATGGAGCATGTTAGTAATCTCACTTGTCAAACTATTATATCAGCAATATGTTAATAGGTATGTTCATTGTAGCTTGCGCTAATAGTTTTTGGATTACTTTTTTGTTATCAATACCATTTTCATTAGCTGATGTAAATATTAACTATACTACGTGTATTTTTGGTCTTGCAAAACCTGCAAGGAAGTGATTCTACTCATAAAAACCAACAACATCAGGAAAAAAATATCATCTGTTTCTAACAAAAGTGCAATACCCTCCCGACCATAATGTATGAAACAGCCAATTTTTTTCCAGATTTCAGAGTTGGTTCCATAATAAAAGTTTTGTGTTTTATGGGTAGTATCAACTCCTAGCGGGCTTTGCAAGCCCAATAAAATACCTTGCATATATCCTTATTTTCACTTTACATGTATATTTTCTCAAGTTTAGTGATTTGTTACACCCAAAATAAAGGAAAAAAATTAGTATTTTTATTTTATTTTATAATATTTATATATTGCATTTTGCAGGGTACTACGCCGTAGCAGGTTCTACGTCATCGTAGCAATTGCGTAGCGGTAGCGTAGCACTTTTTTCGTCTGAAGTGAATATTAAAAATCGAGTGAAAAATGTCATGAAACATTTTTTAATATTAAATCTTATATGCAGTACATAACAGATACGTAAAGTCTGCGGCCACCACACTTTATTTACTGTAGAAATGTTAGAAGATGTGGAATTCCTAGCTCGAATTCAGAGTTGAGATTTCGTAACTATGCAGCTATGTTGTGTAAAACTGAGAACTTGAGAAGGTTTAATATTCAGGGCCGTTGGATAAAATATGTAGATGTGAACTGCAGAATTTCTACCGCATAATTGTTTTGATAGTTGATTGCACTACTTATTGAGACAACTGTTAAAACTTTTGAAAGTTTACTTTTTAAGAACTTCAGATTAATACAATGTCAATATTTTTTTTTTAATAAATAGTACACATTAATCCGGTTATAAGTTTCTGTCCAAGTTCAAAAAACAAGTAAATTAAAAACGACTTAAGTATCATATTAAGTTTCAATACAAGCCTGCCGATCACCTTACACTAAAATAATTGTTTTTTAACTAGTGGACTATTATCTGGACTTATAATCACAGGATAACTTTTATTTATTTATTTATTTATCACAATCACAACTATCATTACAGCTTACATGTAAATTTGAGTAAGATTGAATGCCAAGATCAAAATCCTTATAACGGTTTTATTTACTTACTGAGCTCTCCAGTTTCGCTTCTGTCAGTCATTATAAAGGGTGATTTGCAAAACGCTAATAACCTTACAGGACTCTTTCATAAATCACTAGTGTACTTACTTTTTACTTAAATAAATTTTATTATTATTATTTATTATTATTATTTTATATGCGTTACCTATCTCGGGACCTAAGAATCCCGGGCTTTTGGAAGGCATACGAGGGGCCGAAACCAACTCGCAGAGGCCCATTGAGCTAAACTTTATGTGAAAAGGGACACCAACCGGCGATTATCCCTATATGCCCTATATCAGTGCACCTAAGGACAACCATAAGGCCCGGATGGTGTTAAACTATAGCAAAACATGACTCCTAGCTAAAATTTTGAACTATGGGTTTGCGTTCTTTAGTGATTAAGGTTCCAGATACTATGGAATGACTATGGTCCCTGCCTGACCAATGGTTGTAAACACGGAAAAATGGTAGGGGGTGTCTTGCACACTCAGTGAATGGGCCCCCAAAAACGGTCGCTAGCACGTAGCGACAAGGGGGCAACATATATCGAGGTGCTTGAGGAGTGGAGAGGTATTCCACGCCTATCAGAACAATCCCGGAAGTACGGTCAAGATTCCTACCATCATCTTACTGGAATACTTCCTTCGTCTTGCGATTCTCCACTCAAACCAGCCAATGAAGGCAAGAGTGAGGTGGGAGCCTTGTTCCTCGTCAGTGCTCACTCTGGCCGGCCAGTTAAGGCAAGCCAGAGATGAAGAACAAAGGGTCTCCCAGGAGGTAAGGTCCGCGGGATCGCTACTGCCCGACAGCTCGCCACAAGCTGCCCTGCGGGTTATTATTATTATTATAAACAACAACAGGCTGTTGACTAGCCATTTTTTTTTCGTTTATATCATTTTAAATGTTGTTAAGTAGCTAGATAAACATACAAAAATGTAAGTCATAACATACAGTACATTACGATAGAAATACGGAATATATATGAAAAATAGAATGGTATAAAAGTACAACTCTATCATTAGTGTACGAACTGAGTGAAGAGCGTTCAGCGGAGCGTTGAGCGGAGCGTTCAGCGGAGCGTTGAGCGGAGCGTGCAGCGTTGCGTGCAAGTTGTAGTTGTGGTTACGTAGTAACTATTTATTAATCTGTGGTTGTGGTGTGTTCTGGGACCGCTCGGCCGCCAATCAGGACACCTACGTGTTAATGCATCTGTTTGAAATGAATGCCGCACGCCCCGCCCCGCTTGACGCTTGATTTGAGCGGGCACTCAGGCCCTACACGTACAGTTTATAAGATACACCCTGCTAACGGGTGAAATGGATATAATAGCGGAGTAATTGAAAATAATAATAATACAAAAACTTTAACGTTTGGTAATGGTAAAGGTATTCTATTCTAAATAATATATTTTTATTATGTTATGTAAAAAGTCATAAATCACCAATCCACCTTAACAATAGTCATATTTGATGTCCCTGCCTTCTATGTACGAAAATAGGACTTTGTTCTGCGATTGAAAAGTCCCAAAGATAGGCTAGTCATCATTACCTACCAATTACCTACCTTCCAATTATAAGAGATAAATAACTCCATGAGAATCTGACCCTCACCGTTTAACCCTTAATGATTACTAATTGAACTGGGAGATTAATGAGCAGAATCTATGTAATATATTACAGATAAGTTATTAATCTGGTAACTTAAGCTCTTTCGGTAAGTTAGCCTAAGTTATAAATGATGGCATTTTATTAAGCTCGACTTAGGTATAAAATACTGCGCTGCAGAATTAGACGCTCGGTTCATGATTTAATTTAGAAAGATCTATTGAGACTCTTAATTAAATAGCTTTATGGAAGTATATTTTCCTCTTGTTTATCACTAGAAGGCCAACTCTACTAAATATATGATGTTGACAATGACTAATAAATAAATAAAATAAAAGAATATCCTGGGACAATTCTCACACGGCCTTTTGATCCCAAACTAAGCAGGGCTTGAACTATCGAAACCAGATAACTTATACTTAAATCATTTTGACGGGCCTGTAGGTCTAGTGGTTAGGGACCCTGACTGCTAAACCGGAGGTCGTGGGTTCGATTCCCACCCAGAACAAACTTTGTGTGTTGAGCATGATTGTTTGTTCTGTGTCTGGGTGTAATTT
The DNA here is from genome assembly GCA_033675125.1 of Athetis lepigone. Classification (NCBI taxonomy): domain Eukaryota; kingdom Metazoa; phylum Arthropoda; class Insecta; order Lepidoptera; family Noctuidae; genus Athetis; species Athetis lepigone. The sequence continues at coordinate 10,288,928 of CM066236.1, forward strand.
ATCTATAATATGTATGTATTTATAAATTACATAAGTATGTTTATCAGTTGTCTGGTTGCCATAGTACAAGCTATGCTTAGTTTGGGATCAGACGACCGTGTGTGAGTTGTCTCAGGATATTTATTTATTATTTATAAATATATACATTACAAACAGAAACAGAACAAACAATCATGCTCATAACACAAAGTTTGTCTTGGGTGGGAATTGAACCTACGACCTCTGGCTTACCAATTAGGGGCACTAACCACTAGCTCGATAGGCCGATCAAAAGCGACCAATGTGATAAATGTGAATGTCAGTTTGCCTCTTTAGTTTGTTATGTTTTTATTAGTTTTAACATACACGAGGTCAGATATAAAGATAAAAAGATCTTTCATCTCGTAAAATTTTCCAAACTATAAACAACAAAAAAACACGGCCCTCGTAGGCGCGGGTCTGCGGACGGCGAGCGATGGGTAGCTCGCCGCCCGACTAGGACCGCCGCCTGCCGGGGTTGCGGAAGAGTTCTAACGGTTACCGTGGCCCCGGAACATAAAGGGCAACCGAAGGAACATGAGTGGGTCTTAGTCCCACCCCGCCCAGGACAGGAGAACTCTTTTTATGATTTCCGACTCACAAAAAAACGCAATTTTTTCCATGATATTTTTAAGAATCGTTCAAAAAAAAAAAACCAGAAGTCCACTCTCCTCAATATAATTAACCGACTACAAGTTTATCAAAATTCCCAAAATACCAAGATCGCATTCCATATCAGAGGTAGCATCAATTTTAAAACAAACACAATCTAACAAAGCTAATTCGAAGAGCAAACTTCAGAAATTGAACACGGTATTAACAGCTTGTAATAACTGCCCGCTCAGTTTAAATTGAGAGTAGAGATGTTACAAAGGTTCAAATCGATTCCGAAAGCTCGGATCCATTGATTGATTTTACACCTTCGATTACGATTTCGGTTCTGCTAAATAATCGGATGTTAAATCGAAGGTCAATCCGATTTTGGTTCCGCTAAATAATCGGAAGTTATCTCCGAAGTCTTTCTCAAAAATAAAGGCTGTGGCGGAGGCAGCAAGCGAGCATAGATCTTTTAGATATTACTTGAACCTTTAAATACACGTGATTCGAGACACAATAGAAAGACAATAGCAGCCCGACAGCCGGCTGTCGCTTGATCGTTGAAAAGTTAATGTTGAAGTTAAGTTTCTCTTTTCAACTGCCACGTATAATAAACTTTTTAAGAAGAAGAATATTTTCGCTGGTATGAAAATATTCTTCTCAGTATTTATCTATTACTGTCACCTTGCTTACTCAAGGCGTATCGGACTTATATTCATTACAAGTACAGGTTTTGTAACGATGTTTTGATTTACCGATGTCTGTGATGTCCAAAATAAACTTTAGAAAGTATATAACTGCCTTTAACACATCTCTCTTTTGCCTCTGCCTCCGATTCAAATTCTTTCAGCTACGATTCCGATATCCGATTCCAATTCAATACTCCGCTTCCGAATTCGGTTCCTATAGAATTATTTCTGTAACATCCCTATTACTTACTTGAACCAGCTTAAAGAGCTCAGGTATAGCTCACCAACCAATAAAGTTTGACTGCTACTAAGTGGAAAGGCGCTGCTAGTAAAACTTGGGTGTCGTTTCTTAATTAATGTAACGTAAGTTATTAAATAAAGTGTTTAAATTTTTGTATAAAGGTGCTTTCAGGAATTAAAACGAAAATTGAAATATATGTTAGTGCCATAAGTACTAGCTGGTTTAGAAAATAACGAACTTCCACAATAAGTACCGAACATTGCAATTCCAAATATCCTTCGTTTAATTCTGCTTACAACATAAAAATCATTATTATCTCCCTAGCCATTTTACAACTATGTCCAGGTCGCCTTCTAGTCGGATTAGTAATCGGATTCATCTGAATTCCGAGGTTATACATGGACCGACTGCCAAACAGACCTTCACATCTAAATTATTAGGTATCACAATATTCATTACTTTGTCTGATTTTCAGACTTTCTGGCTTATGACTACGTAACGACTACCTAAGATCTACTAATGACAATAGGCTATTACGACACAAATAGCATAATAAACATCATCTTACTGTCAAAATGTCATCTTGTAGTCTTATCAATTCACTTTAAGGTAGCGTTGAAGCGACATTAATATCGAACTGTTCTGAGAATACCCCGTGTCAACGCTTCTATTTTTTTTTGGTGAGTGGGAAATCATGAAATGACTGGTCCCGTCCTAGGTACGGCGGGAGGGCGTGTCAGACTTTTACTGATTAAAACCCACTCATATTCCTTCGATTGCCCTTTATGTTCCAGGGTCACGGTAACTATTATAAACATTCCGCAACCCCACATTATTGTCAAGAAAACAATGGAATGTACCCCAGGAAACATACACAAAAATCGACACATTATCCACCTCATTGTTCAGCTTTGTAATAGGTATATAATGAAGATAAAAAACCAGATGGCACGACCTTATGCACTGAAAATGTCCATTCGCGACGCCTTCGTGGCAATAAACATTCGATCTTACTGCCCCAAAACATTAAAACAAACAGACTTTAAAAACCCTCTTAAACACGAACATTTCGCGACAAAAAACAAACTACGATAATTTGGAAAATAACCGGACCAACTTCGGTAATACAAACGCAATCTTATTTGTAATCTTCTTTGAAATCGCAATTCCATTTTCGAAAGCTTTATTAAATATTAGGGTTTGAGGCGGCGAGTCCGTGATACCGTATATTGTAACAATGTTTCCGAACGATCTCACGTGTTGAATCCGAGTGGGGGTCTCTTATTGGACGACATTGTATGAGCTAGAGGAACTCGTAATCGGCTTCAACAGAATGAAACTGCTGGTTGCAACTATTACCTACTTGGGAGGTGGTGCAAGTGTGGGGAATATGTTTTTCTTTGGGATAAAAGTAATACATGAAGTACAAAACAATATCTTGCTGTATTCAGGTGGACCTGAATACAACAAGGGCCCGGCAATATGCTGAGCGCTAGGAGCCCTTTCGTGCAAGTGTATAATATTTTATTTACAGTAAGTTCGTCTAATGTAAAACTTTGTCACTAGCGCCAATAAACTGTTTTTCTTTCTTTCTTTCTTTCTTCTTCCTAACAAGATATTGTTTTGATATAATTTTTATGATTATAATCATAGGTTGATAAGTGTAAGAGAATTGGTAAAGGCCGATTGATCAATCATCAAATAACTTTTATCAGTAGAATAAGATTAATATTATAATGAACAAACAACATAGTTCGATGGGTGATGTGAACGAATTTTTTTTTGTGGTGCCGTTGAATATACAAATAATTATTTTGATGATAATGTTTTCAGTGTCGAGTCAATTATTCTTGGTTTCTGTCTGTATTGATCTGTATTGAACAGATATTCTGTGTTAATAAATCATACTCATTATTGGAGGCCATGTGTGACCAAAATGGGTAATCAAATGCATTGGGCCGTTAAAATACAACACGTGACAATTGCTGAATACATATTTCTGTATTATTGATTCGCACTCAAAAATATTACTTCGTGCGAGTCGTGCATTCAAAATTTATTATTATTTAAAATTGTCGATTCGATTGTTTACAGAATTCGTGTGAATCAAAAAATACGCTGATGTATTTTCTAATAAAAATCCGTCGAAGCGTAAAACTGATTTTCCTGTTACTTGATGGACATAAATCGGAGTGTTTATTAATAACGCAACTTATTTATGTTGTGGGATGATCAAAACAGTGATATATGCATAGCATTTTTGTTGCTTTTCTCTGTATGAGAAGAGGCCTTTGCCCAGCAGTGGGACAGTTATAGGCTGGTATTATTATTATTATTATTATATATATTTGTAATGTACACGCGGGTAACGTCGTGAGCAGTATCTAGTGTCTTAATATGATTACAACTAGCCAGACGATCGTTCAATTATTCAACGAACAATTCAGCGAGTCGTAGATATGTCACCATGTCCTTTGTTTGAATAAAGTAGTACGAAGTCTTAACATAGGACGATAGCATTGAGACTGTTGGGATTACATAAATCATTCTAGATGAAATGTTGAATAATACCTTTTTTTTTGTCGGCGAATAAAAAATGAATTATTCGAAACGGAAACAATATTTCAGAATAATTTGAGAAAGAAGAACACCTTTATATTGAAAAATCTGAGAAAAATAAAGCAGAGTTTTCCATAGTTACAGGTAACCTACACACACTGAAATATTCATCATTTAACAAACTAAGGCCACCTAAGTGAACCTATGTCAATAGAAGTGACATATTTCATTTTGAATCATAAAAAAATCTTTTTTTTTATGTACGAATATTTTATAAAGGGCATTGGTTTGTTTGTTCTTAAACCAAATTCTTTCATTTATTTACGATATGCTAACATGAGTTAGCATGGTATGGGTTCGTAACCTTTCTTTGCACGATATTTAAAACTTCACTCTATGAAATCGCTGACATGTCAATCTTGTAAACAGATCAGCAAACACTTGATACAGTCCTCCGTTAATATATTTTCTTTTCAATTTCAATATGGCCAAACAAAACCCAACCCTTTTGAATTTGTAACAACAGCTTTATAGGAAATTACAAGGTAGATGTTTTTATATCACACCAATCCAACTACGGATACGATTTTAGTTCATGGCGTGGCGTTCCACCATTATGCCAATGATGCGAACGGCGAATTATGTTATTACCCTGTTTTCTTTATTCAAATATCTCAGCTTTATCGTTGTTTATGGTAATCGACTAAAAGATTTGTGTTCCAGCTAACGGCCATTCCATAATGTACGGGATAAGTATAGCTTGGATCACTGCGACGCGGTTTCAGAAGAAGCTCACAAAAATGAGGATGTATAGGTATTTTGCAGGAACATTATGGTTTATTTGTGTTGTGTTAGCACTATTTATTTTCGTTATTCGTTTGGTTTATGTTTTATTTCGAACGTTGGTTTGAATTGAGAAAAGTTTGTGGTAATTTTGGTGTTTGCTGAATTCCATTTAAACTGTGATATTTGGACTACACAATTTGATTTAGTGTTTTAGCATTTCTAAGTATAGGATATTGTTCTGTTTGTATCTACTCGTAAACTAATACTAACTGTACGGCACCTCACAAGGATATCACTTTATCAGATTACTAGCTTTTGCTTCGAAAACCTGAATGTCTTCCATCCCCTATTTCACCCCTTTAGAATATCCCAAAAATCTTAATGGATACTAACTTTTCACAAAGAACACACCCTCTAAACATGTGTCTATGACCAGCGGATTGTGCATTGATATAACAACAATCATATAAAAAAAACATAAAATCATATTTATTTTGTAAATAGGTTATATATATTATAACAGATTTACACGTCAATATTTTGTTTTTTATTTTATTTTATGCGAACGATGGGGCCGGTGTTTCGTAGCTGGACTGCTCTGAGAAGAAACATCCGAAACAAACTCAGAGGTCAAAGTCTCTTTTAAAGTCCATACAAACGTATTGGTCAAAAATGTGCGAGAACCATGAAGGTTAATGTCTGAGGCACTCTCTTGATGAGAGAAGGACACAGATTTGAGTGGACCTGTCCAGTCAGTTTACTATGTTATTGGATATAATAAATTTATTTATTTCTCTCAAAAAAGGGTACAAAGTTGTTTATATAAAGATCATGTTATTTAGTTGTGTAAGCATGTGCCTTTCATGTTCTTGTTTTGTGTTGAACGTTCTACCTCATTAGTGGAAAACATGATTCAAAATGTTATTGAATGCGAGTGAAACCACAGTTAAGCACAGTTATTCTGTTCATAAAAAATTAAAATATAGTACTTTGGGATCCCAGTTCATTATTCACTCTCCACCATTCAACCCAGATTAATCCACTATCATCTCAGGACAGTATTGATTGAAAAATACTCAATACCGAATTGCTGCAACTACTTGTTGCTGCTTCATTTAAATTCATGAAAAGAGAATCGAACGAGTAACGTATACTTAAAGAAAGATGAAAAATTGGCCGATTGGGAACAAAGTCAATTTAATTGGTAATTGAATCCTACCGCTTATGACTCGATCCCTCTATAGAGCAGCTTAGCAATACCCGTGCTATAGTCTGAAAATGACTTTCATAATAATAAAAAAATGTATAGTTGTCTGCCAAGTTATAAATTGAAAATTACGAACGGTTTGTAAAAGATATTTATTTAGAACGATCGATATTTATAAATCAATTGGACAAGTGCGTGTTAGACCACACGGAATAGGGAATCGGAATAGGATTCAATAATTAACCATTGCGATGTCTAGTGTAACAAACAATTCGTATTATATCGAGATTTTGCATTATTTAAATATTTATATAATCTTAATGGGTGGACTTAATGCCTTAGCATTACCTGCGTTTAGCTTTTTACCTTACAATTAGCTCTAACTGTTTAGGCGGTAAGTCGAGGACGGACATGACGAAACTATAAGGGTTCCTAGTTGACTACGGAACTCTAAAAAATATCCAATTCAATTGTGTTTTTGTTTATATTAGGGCCGAGGTCTATCTATCTTACGCGGTGTCCTAGGGGTGTTTAACGCAATCACGAAGCGGCGGCGGCGCGGCGCGGCGATACAAAATGTAGAGTTTCAACTGTTTGTTCCAACCGCGCCGCCCCGCCGCCGCACCAACCTACGCAAAATCGTTCATTGCCCAACACTATTAGTTGTAGTATGGTATCATTATTTTTCTATGAACTGTCAACTCACTGAATAAAAAAACACCGCGTTACTATTAACAAATACTTTGGCTTAGTTATCCATACTTCCATACTAATATTATAAATGGGAAAGTGTGTCTGTCTGTCTGTCTGTATGTTTGTCTTTCTTTTACGGCAAAACGGAGCGACGAATTGACTTAATTTTTTAAGTGGAGATAGCTGAAGGGATGGAGAGTAACATAGGCTACTTTTTGTCTCTTTCTAACGCGAGCGAAGCCGCGGGCAGAAGCTAGTATATATTCTTCAAGTTACTGCCATTGTAGTTTGACAGTAGTGTGACAGTGACAAGAATATTGCACAGTCGAAGCACGTACTAAGCGACACTTATTTGTCTCGGTCTAGCTTTTGCGTGTGACTTTGTCCGCATGAGTCTTATTAAAATGAGCGTCCTTCGTTAGCGCTCAAGCTTATTCCGTACCAAATATCTTCAAAGTCGGTTTCATGGTTTAGGTGTGAAAGCGGTTTATAGATGCCTATATTTATGTACAGAGTTATTTTCGCATCCGTACTAATATTATAAATGCGAAAGTAACTCTGTCTGTCTGTTAATTCTTCACGCCTAAGCCACTGAACCGATTTGAATGAAATTTGGTACAGATATAGTCTGGGACCCGAGAAAGGACATAGAATAATTTTCGTCCCGGAAATCCCCCGAGAACGGAAACTATTATTTGACGTGGACGAAGTCGCGGGCAAAAGCTAGTTTATAATATTAGTATTAATATTAATAGGGACCAGTCTGTTACGGTTCCGCAGGGCCTCTTCTCTTAAGCCCGGTTTCCACCGCGAGTGGAACGGACCCATTAATGACTTCGTTCGCAAGCGCAAACTGCAAATTACAAATAGTCAAACAAAAAAACAACAAATAGTCGAATAATAAATAATAATAAAAGCATTAATAAACAATTATGTACTAAGAATTATAATTTTGTTGGTGGAAATACAAGTATGCAGTTTGCGCTGGCGAACGCGTTCCGCTCGCAGTGGAAACCGGGCTTTACAGAGAAAGCACAACCACGTTGAATTTCAGACTTACATAAATAATTAAAGGTATGTATTTTCACTCTGTTATTTCTTCACAGATGTTTTTAATGTCCATGACACATTTTAGTACATATTTTATGAAAAAGTTATTTTATTCGTACATTGAAGGGTCTGCCTTGACCACAAACTTAAATTAAATCAGTATTGATTATTTGTTATTCCAATAATACAAACCCGAAGCGGAATGTAGTTAAATGGATACCTTTGAATTTATTACAGGGGCATCACAATAATTACAAGGATTGCTTAATGCCTCTCGCCACCTGAGCATCGAATTTAATTTAATTAGGGGCTTTAAATCCTAATGACGACAGTAAAATACTTGTTATTCCGCTTTACGCTTCATAATGTTATTTACATTAATAATTTCAGTGTTTAATTGGCGTTTTACGGTAATTTTTACTTCGTTTTAACCGCTAATGCTGTTAAGTTTGGTAAAATCTTGCAATCAATGAGATTAGAAGCAACAAGGTGTAGTTAAAAAGCGAATTGCGATTAGAGATGGGCGGTGGGTAAAAAATACCCTACAATTTGGGTATAAACAAGGTTTTTAGTAAAGGCACGGATAAAACAAATATTTTATTTAATCTTTCAACGACCAAGCGACAGCCGGCTGTCGTGTCTCAAATCACGAATGTTCGAAGGTTTAATAAAGTTTAACTGCATTACAGTTAATTTAGATAATTTCATTACACCCGTGTTATAAGTAACTGTATTTTTTACATGATATAAACATTCATGCATAAAACAGATTTGATAAACATTTTTGTTGCTTTAGCTGTAGAAAGACCAAAAAAAAAAATTGAGAACCTCCTCCTTTTTTTGAAGTCGGTTGAAAATGATCAAAGTATTGTAGAGGTCAGAGGGACCTCTATTGTACTAGGACGATTTTATTACTTTAATAAAAGGTATTTTTAATAATTACTTTATATTTTTTTATTTTAATAATTTTATGTCGACCGCTTGTCAGCCTTACGGGCTGTCAAGTCTTCTAAAGGAGACAATTTTTTTTGGTCCCACTATTAAACGGTTACGTTTATTAATAATTTTACGCATGAAACAAGTCATCACCTTATTATAACTAACCCACTAAAAATTATATAGATATCTAATGGGAATAATGAAATAATAGTAAAAAACTATTACGGAAAAATGCATGTTGAGGAGCGTTTTTACATTTATTTCAACGTGAATTTAAAAATATTATGTGAAACGAAACGTACCTAATTAACATTCCGTTGTAGATGCTCTGTGGTACAGTTTCAATCAGTTTGACACTGACAGACTACATTATTAAGCTAAGTTCATACGACCGCGCGAAACCGCTCTGTACCACTAACCGCGCGGTACAAGACCAAAGTAAGCAGCAATTATCGTAGACATTACCGCGCGTTCTACGTTCGTTGAAAAGCATTCTTGCATCCTATTTTAAGTGAAAGACTTTCATTTAAAATAGGATGCAAGAAAGCTTTTTTATTGTCTTTGTCATTTTCTGCGACGACTCAGCCTTCGGTATAAAATCCATAAGCAAATTGCCCCCTCCTCAAGCAACATTGACATCCGGACTGGTATGCACATCATCATGCGAACGCCTCAGATCCTGTCCAAGAGGGCGAATTCGCCGCGATTCTCTCGCGCGTAACACGCGCGAGTGTTACGTCCAGAGTCCACGCGTATAGAGCGTACGTACGCGCGAGTCGTATTTCCTTCTCTTTCTCTTTTATACGTGCACTCGCTCTGAAATTCGCGCGAAATCTGGTCGCAACAAGGCGGCCCTAGTATCTCGACTCGCGCGCATTACGCGCGAGTTTATTAGTCGCGCGATGCTTGTGGATGCGATGTATTGGTGCCTAGTATCTTGCCTACCCGCGAGTGAATTCGCGCGAGTCGAATCGCGGCGAATTCGCCTTCCTGGACAGGGCCTCAACCACGCGGCGACGCGCGGCTTCTCGCGGTCATGTAAACTTAGCCTAATAGTTTCCAACAGTTTTCTAGATAGTCAGATAAGTGCTTCTTCTGTTCTTTTCGTATTTTTATTCAATAGATGTTAGAAAAATGGCTTCTGGAGATACAGTGCATAATTTATATAAAGCTGTTGTAACAATTGTACAGCTCGATTTCAACGAAATGTGCAACAACTTTACTTATAAAAGCATTGGCGTCCACAGTAAAAGAATAATCGAAAAAAAATCACACCAAAGCCAGGTTTTTATGTCATTTACACCTATATTATTATTGAAAGTGCACTATTCTAACATAAAATACCTAGGAAACCTATTCACTCATTAAATAAGCGCTCTTGTGAGATTTTAGGTAATTATGAGAGTCATGTTTTGACTGTCGTATTTCCCAGTATTCCGGTTACTTAGAGTTTTGCTAATATTGCCACTGTAATCTAGAGATTATAAAGAATAAACTAACGTGCATTTCATTAATAAATGCCACAATTTGTGGTGGGCCTAATCCCCGAACAAAAAAAATTGTCTCCTTTAAACATATTTCATCTCATCATGCACAATGAATGTAAAAAGGTTTTAATATGACACTATCAGTCAGTGTCTCTACAGTATATACCCACCATAATGGTTTTTACCAGAGTAAAAACGCTGCATTTGGGTATTTACAGGGTAAAGACCCATCCCTAATTACAAGTTGCACACTGAAACTTGCCTTGTGGTAAAACTTACATACAACGTCACGTAATACTCTACGTTTCCCGATAGTATGTCATTACAATATGTGTTGTGTATGTGTGTGTTAGTGTGCCGTTTTTCAGTTCGCATTTTGAGCATAGTATTAGCATATTGACCACTAGCTTTTGCCCGCGAATTCGTCCGCGTGGATTAATAGCTCCCGTTCCCAGGGAATTCCTGGGATAAAAACTATCCTATGTCCTTTCTCGGGTTCCAGACTATATCTGTACCAAATTTCATTCAAATCGGTTTAGTGGTTTAGGCATGAAGAAGAGACAGACAGACAGAGTTACTTTGGCATTTATAATATTATAGTACGGAAGTACGGATTAAGAAGGCCTTTTGGACCGTCATTTACGTAAACAAAAAAGTATTATTGCAACACTTAATATGATTACTCCATGCTCTATATATTTACGCATAGCTAAATGGCAATATAGAGTTATACACATAATGTAAGTAGCTATGTACAAATATTGTCCGTTTAAGAGCACTTTCTAGATAATTTAAACAGAGTTTATCGTTCGTGGTACTCATCACTATACTTGACCTATAAAGACACTCATCTAAGTAGCTGGCAAACTAATTGATATCGTATGCACGTATTAATAACACTCGGAATCTTATGTTTCGCTTTTATCAAACTTAGAATATTACAATATTCACATGAAAACAGAGACGCTTTTGCCATTATCTGAAAAGCACATTAAACAGTGCTGGCTAGCTAAACAAATATTGCACTGTAAATAATAATTAGCATTTTGGAAGCATTAACAATAATGTTAATTAGGGCTTGTGTCAAATCCTGATAGTTGATCATAAAATGTATTTTGTTTGTATAGTAATTTTGGAGCTTTTGTGATTACTATTGCGCAGTGTAATTATAATTTATGCTTAACATTTTCTGTGTTGTTTTGTGGTTACAACACTAGTTATTAATTGCGGCATGGCTTGAGTTGTATTAATTTTTTTATGCACTTGCTTTTTGTTATCATTTGGGATCATTAAATATTTCTGACTAAAAATAAAAAAAAATCTGATTTCTGGAAAAAATCTGGCAATCTGGACGATTCCCATTTTAATTTTTACATTTCATGGTAATCGTTTCGATAGTTAAGTCCTGAATGAACAAACTTCCTTTAGACTTTAATATTTAATGTATTAACTCACTTTTGTATTTATAACATTATAGTAAAGATTTGAGTATCAAAGAGTGCGTTTTAAATTAAGTTTTGATAAAGTGAGATCATCCATTTATTTCTAAGAACGAAATGTGGTTTTGAAAGCTCAGTTCTGTAGGTGAACGATTGGCTGCGGTACAAAAAATGTTGGCTTGCAAAAATCCCTATGGTCTATCATTCCGTTCTGTATATTCAGAGAGATTTGCAACAGAATATAGGATAAAATACTGGTGCTTAAAAATACCACTATACCAGATTTCACTTCAATTTTTTTTTCATATTTTCCGAAATATACCGCAGTCACTGCATTCTGATGTGTAGTACCGCATATCACATTCTGTGAAACTAAAACGAAAAGTTGAAACGTATACCAGTTTATATTTTGGAAATCTGAATACTTAATTCTACTATTTTTTTTTTAATACTATTTCCCACAATTCTCGTTCTTAACTACCATAGGGGTGACACGACAGAAATTCTTTCGAAATCAACGTTTGGCTTTGATTTTTTTATGCAAGGCGTATAGGACGGGTAATACTGAAACCCTGCCGGAACTCGTTGGTGTACTTGATCTGATACAACGACGTATGCCGCACGAGAGACCATGGACACTAACTTTGTAATACAACCTGACTAATAGAATCTCTAGATTACTTAAACCGTAGACTGAAGTCTGTGAGGAACTTTGATCCGTATTGCAAAGTAGGCAGGACAATTTTACTAAGGGCCGAGCATCTGTTCGTGAGCGGCTGGCTAAGTCATAGTTGGAGGTAGATCACTGTGTTGCACAATTTCTCACTGGTCATGACAATTTTAAAAGCATAGTAGATTGTTAACCGAGGATTGAAAGAATCAATTCCCGAGGTATAATATACTTAGGGTTGGTTAAAGGTATTTAGGCTCTAGTCCGAGTTGAAATTGATTCTTTTACCCGTATTAAACACTCTACTTTTCATTTCGAATATGAGGAAATCGGAATCTGTTATGTATCTGTGAAGGAATTCAAAAAATAGGTTATAATCTTTTATGTTAGGATTTGAATTTTATAACCTATTTTTTTTAATTCCATCTCAAATACATAACAGATTAGGATCCTGCGAATTTAGATCGACTTTTTAAATTTTAAATAGGTATGCAACTCACCGCGTACTTGTTGCGGCTTATTCCGCTCTAAGAAGTTTACGTTGAATTTACACTGGCTGTTTGAAAAGTCACATGGCCGCAGCATTTTTTTATTAGTTTTTTTTACGTAAAACTTTTCACAGCTGACAGCAGTTCTATTTTTAAGTTCATTCCGATCACCTTTGTTAAATATTGTTTGAAAATTGTTGCCTCGCCGTTGTGCCAATCTTGTGATTTTGATCAAACCGCACATATCTTATGGGAGTGTTCTTTGGCATAATGAGTCCAATATTATGTTAGATAGTGTTCCCGATAGATCCGGAGTTATTTACTATGCCAACCTTGTGGAAACTAGAACCAATTTCCGTGCGTTCAAGCGCTTTTGCCATATCTATTATTGGAACCAAATGTAATAGCTCACTATTTTAGGTTCCAGTTAAACTCGTGATGCTAGGCAATCTTGGCTTCTCCCAGTTGTTATCGCCCCTTGTGCTAGTTTTTTTCTGTCTCCTGGTTAATATGGCGAAGTGTAAATCATGTTTTTCTTACTCGTCCACTGTCCTTCTCTGATTTATTTTGTTGCGGGATCCAAGACGTTTCTCCGGAACTCGTTGAGCTTTATTATAGTTATTCATTATACTTATGTGAATTCTTCTGTCGAGTTTCGTTGCTGGGAGCCGTTCTCGTGGATTCCACTGTTCTTACTGACTCTCAAGAGTTGAAGTGGTTTTAGTGGTATATTTTAGCATTCTGCACTCCTTCTCTATGTAAATTATGTGTATGCGAAAATTGGGACAAAGTCTTTGTCTCACGTACTAATAATATAGATTTCATTAAAACCTCAACTCACAATAAACCTTAGTAATAACTACTTAAAGTTTAGATTAATTTGAAGGAGTAAAAACGTAATATTAAGCTTGCTATCAAGGCGAGATTGTAAGGAAACAATTCCTTGAAGTACTTACTTGGGTACTGAAGCATATTGAAACTTGGTATGGTAGGAAGTAAGTACCTGCTTTTATTTCTAAACAACTTGAACTTTGTTATGGTTTAAGAAAACTCGTTGAGTTTATCTTGTGTTCACCGTGATTCCTAACTTAATACAATGACAATATTCAGGTGGGCAGAGGTAAATAGGTCATAAATGTTATGTTTTGTCATTTAATTATTAGGTTAGTTTAAAGTTATAATACCAGGCGTAAAATTCCGTTTGGTGGGTAAAAAAACCACAATATTTGACGATTTGCGAAATCTGACTGTAAAAAGGATGGCTGATAATCGCCAAGAAAATAAAGAATTATATAGTGATAACAAACCGGGATGTAAGTTGTGGGATTAGGGAGAAAGTACGCTGCACGCTGGTGCGCCTTACCTGGCTGTCTCCTTGCCTCGTGTATAGGTTCAACAAAATGGCGCCTGATGTTTCTTCGCCTTTTGGAGGCTTTTGAAGCACAACACTGGAATTCTCTGTCTCTGTGTCCACAAACAATCACACCCGCGGGCGGTCAATCACAGCGGTTAATATTTGTTGTAATACGGTAGGAATTAACTAGGCGCGTTAAATAATATCTTGAACGAGAAAAAACTGCATTTTCACGTGCGGATCTTCCATGCCGGCATTTTCTTCTTTTTTCTTATGGCTTCTGACAGCCGTCAGGCGTGCGAGAGCGTGAAGGTCGGTCAAGACAGAATAGATAAAAAGAGGTCTAATTATTAATATTAAGAAATAATAGAAGGCGCTACCATTTCCCCCCGGCCTTAAAGGGTTGCCTTTAAAAGAGAAAATTGAATTAGCTATGTTAGGTGTACTACCGCATGACCTATCCACAGGCTAAAACAGCGTTAAAATATTTAAATTAATCTAAATTAACTTTATTATAACAAATTATAAACAAAATACCTAAACTAAAAGGAGACCCAACTTAAAGCTAGATCTCACTGTGTCGGTAGCGGACAGAGACGTACAACAGGGCGCATGTAGCTACCCTTCGCGGTTTTCACGGTAACAACGCGTGTTGTACCGTCTTTAGATGTATGTAACTTATCAACTATGGCTAATGGCCATGAAAGGGGCGGAGAATTATCATTTATGATAATGACCAACGTACCCTCCTTTATAGGCGATACAGGACTATTCCATTTGGATCTAGCCTGCAGTTGGTGAAGGTACTCTGAGCGCCAGCGCTGCCAGAACGACTGCACGAGTTTATCGAGCAGAGTATGTCTCTGAAGCAGGCTAGAAGAGTCTGTTTCAGGAGCGGGAAGTGATGACAATGGCGCTGTGCTCAAGAAATGCGCAGGAGTTAACGCGGATGGTTCAGCAGGGTCACTGCTCAATGCTGTAAGCGGACGCGAATTAACTAACGCCTCGATTTGAGCAAGGACCGTTAAAAGCTCTTCGTAAGAGAGGATTTGTTGACCTATAACTTTGAAGAGATGCGTCTTAATTACCTTGACCATGCTTTCCCAACATCCACCGAAATGTGGTGAAGCGGGTGGAATAAACTTCCAATCAATGTAATTTATGGAAAGTTCTTCCTCAAGACGAGTACGATACTCTTTATTGAGAAACTTATAAAGATCGCGTAAGTAAGAACTTGCACCCACAAAACAAGTGCCGTTATCTGTATATAAACACTGTATAGGGCCGCGTCGCAAAAGAAATCGTTTTAGGGCTGCTAGAAATGATACCGTGCTTAAATCTGTCGCAACTTCAATGTGTGTTGCACGCGTTGTCAAGCATGTGAAAATGCATAGCCATGCTTTACGGCTTCTAACACCTCGACCGCGAACTGGCGTGTACTGCAGTGGTCCTGCGTAATCGCAACCGGTATGTGTAAACGCCTTATCGACCTGATTGACACGCTGGCTAGGTAGATCTGCCATGAGTGGAAAGACAGGACGCGGACGGAATTTAAAACAAACGTTACATTTATGTATTCTATGGCGAATTATTCGCCGTGCGGCTAAAATCCAATATTTATGCCTGAGTAAGGACATAAGCAACTCTGGACCTGCATGGAGATATTTTTTGTGATAAAAATCAACAAGAAGGTCGACCACATGATCATGACGCGGTAGAATGCAAGGATGCTTGTAGTTGTAAGGTTCGTCCGAATTAGACAGACGACCGCCAACTCGTATGATGCCGTGCTCGTCGAGAAACGGCTTGAGTTTAAGAAGCGCGGGAGAACAAGGCATACTATTTTTCAAATTTTGTATGTCGTTACTAAAATAAATAGCTTGTACAGCTCGCAATAATTTATGTTCTGCAACTTCAAGGTGAGAGCTTGAAACAGAAGTTCCATTAGGAAATAGCTTAAGAAATCTACAGATATAAATGATGGCGCGTAGTAGCTTAGACCACGACGACATGCGCAATGCGAGTGCATAAATCGGGGATTCCGCAACCTCAACAATCACGGGATGAGAGATAACTTTCCGTTCGGGTACGTCCTCGTCCTCTGCATTACGGTCAAATGGATGTATAGGCCACTCCGACGGGTCATGGGACATCCAAGAAGGGCCATGACGACACAAAGGATGATGCAGAAGTTTAATTGGAGTAACACCACGAGAAAGGCAATCAGCGGGATTCTCAATACCCGCGACGTGATTGAAACAATCGGAAGGAATTAATTCAATTATTTTTGTAACGCGATTGGCGACAAAAGTCTGCCAGCGGTGAGGAGATGAATAAATCCAAGCGAGCACTACTTTAGAGTCAGTCATTGCAAATATTTTATTAATAGGGTAGTGGGGCGAAACTGTCTCTTGAACTCTGCGGAGTAACTGAGACAGCAGAAGGGCCGCGCACAACTCTAGTCTCGCAACCGAAATAGTTTTGACAGGCGAGACCTTGGACTTGGCACAAACTAATTGCACAGAGTAGTTGGAACCAATGCGGACTTGCAAATATACGACTCCGCCATAAGCGCGTTCACTGGCATCAGCGAAACCTATTAAGTTAACAATACATCCATCGACCAATCCAAGATGACGCGGTATAATAATTTGATGGAGCGCGGGGAGTTCAATGCAAAACTGTTTCCAAGCGGTGACAATATGGTCGGGAGGAACGGCATCCCACTCACACTTTGATAACCAGAGTTCTTTGATCAAGAGCTTGGCGTACAAAATTGTGGGAGCCACAAAACCCATTATATCCATAGTCGAGCCACTGTGGACAGCATAGTGCGTTTGGTGCACTTATCATCTGGAGGTGCGACTTCAAAATGAAACCTATCGCTGGATTGGTTCCAGCGCATACCAAGAACCTTATGCACAGATTTCTTCAAATTCAACGTCTGTAAAAGCTTTATATGAATCAGGTATTTGCGCGAGAACCTCTTTAGAGTTACTTGACCATTTGACAAGATCAAATTGACCTCGCTTGAAGAGCTCAATAAGCTCTTTGCTAAGCGAGATTGCTTGCGGGGCGGATACGACACTACAGGCGATGTCATCCATATACAAAGCGGAGGTGGCAACAGCTGCTGCAGCGGGAAAGTTGTCGCCTTCATCAGCGATCAACTGGCGGACGACCTTCAATGCGTGATACGGACTTGACTTGAGTCCAAAACAAACCCTATTAAATTGATACACGGATATAGGTTCACTATTGTTAAAACGATAAAAGATCCGTTGAAATCTACGGTCAGATTCGCGAACGCCGATATTGAGAAACATTTGGCGGCAATCAGCTGACAGAGCAATTTGGAAAAGTCGAAACTTTATTATGATGTTAAATAAATCACCCTGTAGATTAGGGCCGGCATGCAAAATGTCATTGATCGACTGACCTGATGTAGTCTGGCAACTAGCATCTAAAACCACGTGAAGTTTAGTGGAGGTCTTATCTTCGCGAACTACGCCGTGATGTGGGATATAATACGAGGGAAAAGAATTATTCTCATCAATTACAACTGGACTCAAAAAACCCTTATTTATGTAGTCACGTATGACGTCATTATAAGCGCTGCGAAATTTAGGGGAAGCATTAAATTTGCGTTCTAAACAATAAAAGCGTCTAAGCGCAGCAGCGTACGAGTCGCCTAGCGAATAAGGGTCGCCACAAAATGGCAACGCCACAATATATCTGCCACTGTCGTCGCGAACAGTGGTAGCGCGGAAGTGTTCTTCACACTCGAGGTCCTTACGACTCAGCGAGGGCGGTGCGGAAATTTCTTCAAGCTCCCAAAATCGCTTGAGAAGAGAATCAATATTATTTTCTTGAAGAACAGAACAGCAAGACGTAGTATAATGAGGAGTATGTGATGTAGGTGCGGTACCCATGACCACATACCCAAATACCGTCTCAATAGCGGGAGGTAAATTATATTGCTCACTACGTACAATATTAGATAGTAGTAAGTGCGGAAATATTGAAGCCCCGATCAAAACATCGATATTTCCCGGCTGCGCAAAGTCTAAATCTGCGAGCGGCAATGACTTGAGGTGCTTAAGTAAGGACATATCCACATGAGCATTCGGCAATGTGTCCGTGATACGTTCTACTATAAGTGAAGAAACGTTAAAATTAATATCCCTATTAATACGCGAATATATTTTAATATCTACGGAACCCCTACATGATTTTTCTGAACCGCCAATACCCTTGACTACTATGTCAGTATTTTTAAAGTTATTCCACAATCCTAGGCGTTTCAAACAATCAGAAGTAATGAAATTACTTTGGGATGCACTATCCAGTAAACAACGAATTATGTGAGGTGTGTTATGAGTATCGTATACTATTACTTGCGCGGTAGCGAGCAAAACCGTTGTGTACGCCGCCGTACATTGCGATGTAGCTTCACGCTGAACGTGACAAGTGCGCGGGCGATGCTCGCATGTGTGTGCGACTGATGTAGTACATAACGATACTTCGGGATGAGCCGCGGACTCCGTGGTACGGACGGCCTGCGTTTGCGGTGACGTAACAACAGATAAACTTACAAGGTTACTAGGTTCATCCGGTAACGGCGAAGTTTTATTGAAATGGAGTAAAGTATGGTGAGCCTGATTGCATGAGCGGCATTTAGTTTTACTAGAACAGTTGCTTGTTTTGTGTTTAATACTTAGACAGTTAACGCAAGCTTTACTTTCTTTAACACATTTAAAACGAGCAGTCGGAGTTAATTTACTAAAAGCGGGACATTTATAAAAGTGATCATGTACAATATTATTGCACAGACACTTGAGCGGATTATTATTATTATTATTAGAATCCGAACATGCTACGTAAGATTGCGGATTAGGAACCGAACTACTATTATTATTTCGCGATTTATTCGACTTTTGTTTACTGTCAATAGGCCTAGACGAGCCAGACGAACTAGGCTGCGTATTTTGAAATATTCGACACTGATCTTTTAAGGTCACAAAAAACTATCTTGTGTAGGTATTTTATGATTACGTTCTGTCATCTCAAAAGCACGAATAGTTTCCGTGTCGAACTTTTTTATTGCGAGTTGAAATAACATAAAGTCGAAAAGGTTTCCTAATTTTAAGTTTTTAAGGGCATTAACTGCGGTGACAAAATTATCGATAAACAGCTGAAAATTCGAAACAGACGCGGGACCGGTCAGCTTAAGGTTTAAAGCTTGATCGAAGTAAGTAGACGCGAGGACACGAGTATCCTGATATCGGTCAACAAGTGACTGAAATATAACCTGATAATTCACAGCATTGGGCGTGACACCTGCAAAACGGATTGCGCTTTCGACGACAGTTTCCCTATCAAATAGTACAATCTGTCGGCATCTGTCAGAGAGACATTATCATGCACTGTTGATTTAAAACTTGCATAAAATAATGGCCAGTTCCGTATGTCACCGTCAAATGACATAAGTTCAATTGGAGGTAGACGCGGTGCTCGATAGTTCGCGCAACCGCCACCTGGCGCTGTGGAGCGGTTGTCATCTAACTGACTTTGTATACGTTTCACGATACAATAAAGATCTTCGAATGCGGTGTACGACTGATAATTCGGCTGGGAATCAGATTAATTGAAAGTAATTTTGAGTTATAAGCGTCTAATAATGTATGAAAGTCTGATCGAATAACATCTACTGTCATACAATAACTAAGAAATGATTCCCTACTAATATCGGAAGAAGTTGCGGTTTTAGAGCGTTCAAAAATGTCTTGCATACGCTCAAATAAAGTATTGCGTTTAGCTTCTAATATTTTTAACTCTTTTTCTTCCGAAATGCATAGTTTCTTTTGTTGCGACATGTTTATGTAGGTTAATGAACCAAACAAACTAAAATGTATACCTAAGTATTATTTTACCTAAGTATATAAAAACAACAAAAATACCTAAGTATTTATGCGGCGGTAAATCCTAGTAATTCCTATGTAGGCAACAAACTTTAAGGCGGTTGAACTAATGGTGCTTGAAATATGGTATTTATAAGACCACTATATAGTTCGAGTAATTATAATAAGGTATATCAGTAGGCAGCTACGTAATTGTATATATATTACCTACTGGGGTGCGGGAAATAACCACGTAATGGGTATGTAAATAGACTAGGAGTGCAGCTAGATGCTACAACTACCTAGGTAAGTACTTCTAGAAGATACTTACGCGGAATAAAAGAGAATTGGATATGAATCCGGCTCGAAGGACCAAAAAATGGTGGGTAAAAAAACCACAATATTTGACGATTTGCGAAATCTGACTGTAAGAAGGATGGCTGATAATCGCCAAGAAAATAAAGAATTATATAGTGATAACAAACCGGGATGTAAGTTGTGGGATTAGGGAGAAAGTACGCTGCACGCTGGTGCGCCTTACCTGGCTGTCTCCTTGCCTCGTGTATAGGTTCAACAAAATGGCGCCTGATGTTTCTTCGCCTTTTGGAGGCTTTTGAAGCACAACTCTGGAATTCTCTGTCTCTGTGTCCACAAACAATCACACCCGCGGGCGGTCAATCACAGCGGTTAATATTTGTTGTAATACGGTAGGAATTAACTAGGCGCGTTAAATAATATCTTGAACGAGAAAAAACTGCATTTTCACGTGCGGATCTTCCATGCCGGCATTTTCTTCTTTTTTCTTATGGCTTCTGACAGCCGTCAGGCGTGCGAGAGCGTGAAGGTCGGTCAAGACAGAATAGATAAAAAGAGGTCTAATTATTAATATTAAGAAATAATAGAAGGCGCTACCACCGTTAATCCATGACAATTAATTTGTTATGCAAATCTGTATGTATAAAATGGTAAATTGACTGACTGACTGGGCAATATTTCAACGTACAGCTCAAACCGCTGGTCCTAGCGTCATGAAACTTGGAGGGCATGTTTTTTTGAAAAAGGATTTTTGGATATTCCACTCATAAAAGGGCAAAAAAGGAGATGGAAGTCCGACATCCACGCGGAAGATGCAGAAAAAGCTTGTACATTATACAGTTTTAATTTAAACATAATCTATTTAGCTTTGGGTCCAAAATGCGTTGTTAAATAAATGAATGATTTGGAACCCGTATTGCATCTTCAGCAACTGCATATTTATGCGGCTGGAAGATGCTGCCTCTTGTATCCAAAATTTGATTTAAATTCCAATTTATTTATTGGTGGTTTGTTTATTTAATTTATTTTAAGGAAAGTTTTCTGATTTGAGCAATTTACTTGGCATAGAAAAGTAATAAAATACAAGTAATACTTGTTAAGTTATTAAGCACCTGTACTTTCTTAATTAACGCGATTGTCAGAGAGGAAAACTCTTGAAAGTTCAGAACACAAAATAAAATGATTGCGAACGATTAGGTAAGTAAAGATAAATTAATGAAGGTCCGAAATAGAGAATTTTATTCCCAGTGATGCAACGTTCAACGAAATGAGTTTTGGAGTAAAATAGAACGATTTCTAGATATGACTGTAAAAAGTCGAAGAGTTCTGTGATTAGACATTATTATAATTGCGAAAATTTGCGAGCAAGAATGGATAGATGTTTGTTACTCTATCACGCAAAGTTACTGAACGGTGTTTGCCAAAAGTTTTTTTATACAAAGCCTACACATCATTGTATCACGTATACTATATTAATATAACATTATGCTATGAACTATGGCACCAAAGAAATAAACAAAGACAACGCGAGGGAAAACGCGGGAAATACCTAGTTTTAACATAAAGACGTTAAAAATCAAACATATCGCTGTCATTTTCTCTAAAGCCTTTGTCAAAGTTACGATTTACCTCCTAACTCTCAGTAGTAAACATGGATTCTACTTTGAAAGTAGGGCAAATCGTAGTGACCGATAGCTTTTTAACGTCATTATATAGTTACTGGTTTTTCATGAGAATGTAAATCTAAACAATGATAAATCTTAATAGGTAGTGAAACTAGTACATTATGTTTTTTTTGTCACGTTTGTAAACTGGCTCTTATTACCCCGGTTATTAGGCTCGTAATGCAGCGTATTACGAAATTGTGCCTTATACTTTACCAGTATTACGCTAATGCTTCTCCTCGCTTCGCCTAGGATTCTACTCAAGAATCCTTCTCTCAGCTCAGGATTCAAATAACTTAAGTTTCTTTAAAATAGTACTTAAGTTTTGGTTTAGCAAACAATGTACTATAACGGGTACGTCCAAAAAAACAACCAACTCCAACAAAACATTTGACGAGGTTCGCCCAACACTTGGACTTAACAAAATGTTTGTCGGCCAACTAAAGCCGTTGGCTTGATCTGTTCGCAGTACAGAGTTTGCGGTATTAAACAAACTTTGGTCTGGTTGGCGTCGAATGTCACACATACGTTTTGGTTGCGAACATGGATCGTCCCGTGCGACTGGCACCGATGCTCGTTCTTTAGTTGAGCCGACAGTAATGTATGGCTCGAATAGTTGTATAGCGAGAGAGTTGAATCCAGGCTATAGCTTGATTTAGTCTGGCATTTAAATTCAGCGTATTGGATATTCAACGTTACTACACATTTAAGTAAAATATTTGTAACTTAAGAAAATTAGAAAATACTTAGCTGATATTTACTATAATAATGGTTAACGTCAGCACGTAACAATCGTAAGTTAAACTCTAGACATTTTTTAAAAATCTATTTAAGAATACCAAAACTGCTACAAAACTAAATAAAAATCTCATTCAAGCTTGCAATGCTCCCGTGAATACCAAAACGTTTTCATCCTCTTTCAAACTCAATTGTGAAAAGATTTTATTTACAAATCGTCAAAATTCAGATTATGTTGCTCATCAGCGCTATCCTTTAAAAGGGGGAGGGGGGAAGGGGAGGTTGTAGGCGCGTGAAACAGGCTAATGAAGTATTTGAAGCCCCCTCTGAAGCGTTGTGATTGGTGATGGAATACTAAGCATGGTCCGTTGAATGGCTTCACGTAATTTTATCTGATTGTACGTTGAAAAATGTTTAATATTATTTTTTGCCTATTAATTCGCAGTAAAATATTTCAGTGCGATTTGTTATAATGTTTTTGAGGGAGTTTGTGTTTCATGGTAACTTTTATTTTTAAGTTTATTGTGGTTATCGGTATTTAGTACTTTGGTGGTAATTAGGAGATAGTTAATTATAGCGAAGTTTGAACATTAGCTTTTTAGGTTCGGACATAAGCTTTTACAGGACTTATCAAGCCAAAAGCCAAGAGCCTTTAGAGTTTTAAACATTGGACTTTGAACCGTTCTTATTAAAATCGCCGTGAAAGGAAAACTCACATAATAAGTACAACATTTCATATGTTCTATACTGCACCTACAATTGAGAACATAAGTTTCTATTTTGTCATCATACATCTATTCATTATCTCACGGCGCCCTATATTACCGTAGATTTTAAGCGTATATCGGGATATTGATTTGAATTATTCGCCAATGAGTGCCAAAATAGTACAACCTAATTGCCAATCGTTAACACCAAAACGTATCTCGAATAAATACTACAATTTCAGCTTCATACTCCAGCCAAAAATTTAAACGAGTGCCACAAAATTCGCAAAAATATTTTATACTTCCCGAATTTTTTACTACGCTGAAATGCATCCGAGGATTTGAAGTAAGTAGCGGTTAAATGCGAGCTCAGCGACTGCCATATCTAGTGCATAACATAGTTTGAAATTCTTATATGGTGAAGTTACCGTTCTTGATTTCCCTCTGCAGGCGAAGTTTGCGCCTTCCAGTAAGTTGAGCAGTAAATCTATTCAACATACGTATTACCGTGCGTGTAAGTGAAGCCACTTGTTTTAAATATGGAAGAGGAAATTTTTGACTTCGGTATTGTGTAGGGTTGGTAATTAGTAATCAATACATGCACGTGTTTGTACTCGTGATAACAAACAGTTTTGCTGAAGA
Organism: Athetis lepigone; assembly: GCA_033675125.1. NCBI lineage: Eukaryota > Metazoa > Arthropoda > Insecta > Lepidoptera > Noctuidae > Athetis > Athetis lepigone. Next base: position 10,313,111 of record CM066236.1, read on the forward strand.
AAATATATTATTTTTTATTATTCTTGCGCCTGTTTTGTTAATCTAATCTGTGTAAAGTTTTTATCTCACACATTCTAAGCTTAATAATGGTACCACGGTATATAAACGATTTTATTGAAATATTTGATATCCTTTGAATTTTAATGCAATTTGAATAATACTAAAATCATTTCAGTAAATACTTTACATTAATCTAGTTTATTTATAATTATTGATTTTTGATAAATAAAAAAGGTCACTTATAATTACCAGTCTATATTCTCAATAATTGATGCTTCTTAATAGTAGGCCCATTTGCACTGAAAAAATTGCCCTGAATTAGTTGCTAAAATGAGGTTAGCTGTAAGTCGTAAAACAGGTCATATATAATGGTCCCATTCAACCACCAACTCCCATTTAAATATTTTAACATGTATAATGTTTAACACACTCACATTATAAGAGAAATTCCTAGTGTAGGTTTATTTATTTAACGTTTTTTGGTTAAAAGGCACTCGGAGTTAAAAGAAAACCCTGTTGGGTTTAAGTGGGCCTTACTTCTATGATGTTTATGAGTAGATTACTAATTTAATAAATATCAATTTTTGTTTTATAACTTCCCACAAAACACAATTTTCCAAAAAATGGATATGGTCATTTTTGTTATTTACGTCTTTTTACAGTTTTTACATGCGTACTATGTAAATCTGAAGTATAAAAGGTCCTACAATTTCATTTGGTAAACATGTTACACTCATACGTACACACATTGTTAAACAATCTGCGCTCACACAGCTACGCAGGCATCGACAACCCCTTTTTTTTTGGTGCGTGGGAAATCATCAAATGACTGCTCCCGTCCTGGGTGCGGTGGGAGGGCGTGTCAGACTTTTACTGACTAAAACCCACTCATGTTCCTTCGATTGCCCTTTATGTTCCAGGGTCATGGTAACTATTATAAACATTCCGCAACTCCGGCAGGCGTGGCCCTGTTGGGCCCCTTCCAGTGCCGATTTCTTCTCTTTGAGGCGCGCGTGGAACACTAACACGCCGTCGACCCTTCGCCATTAAACACAGTGTTTCAGTGAAACACACACATGCTATTAGAAGAGATTTTTTTGTTGAGTGGGAAATCCTCAAATGACTTCTCCCGTCCTGGGCGCGGCGGGAGGGTGTGACAGACTTTTACTGACTAATGTCACATACGACTTTTTAAATCCATTGGTCTTCAAGCAGTTGAAGTCGCTAAAAAGTTAGTACAAAATAAAACTAAAAGAACGTAAATCCAGTCAATTAAATTAATTAATAGAAATAACAGAAGTTTTTCTTTTATGTTTTTTTCATAACCGCTATCTAAGACGATTGTCACAATTACATAGTTTTATTTAAAGCTAGCTGTCAATATCGTTTTTAAAAATTGGATTCATTGTTGCAAAAAAACAAAACCTTATCTTTTTCTTTCTTAATATCGAAGGAAAATACTTAGAGGCTTTTAGTAAAATCACTTATTGTATCTCTGTAGGTGTAGACAATATACCCTGTATTTAACACCTGGCCACTAGAGACCGCCTCTTAAAGATACCTTGGAGAAATCACAGTAAATGTGATTACATGAGATAAGTAAATAACTAACATTCAATATTAGGCGTTTGGAAAACAGAATAATCTTTCTGTATTTTTATTTGTATGAGATTTACCCAAATAATGATAGTCTCTTAGTTTTGCGCCCAAAAATATATATTTATTTTGTCTACGGACTGAATGAATGGGAAGTTGGTCTAGCTAGTTGGTGACCTTGACTGTTGAGTCGGCAGCCGTGAGTTCGATTTCCATCCAGGAGAAATGGGTATGTGATGAGCACGATTATTTGTTTTGTGTGGGTGTGGTTCTAAAAGTATATCAGTTATCTGTATACACCAGTAAAGACACTGCCTTGTTAGGGTACATAGCTATGAGTAGTCTCTAAACATATAGGTATGTATTAAGCCGTTCCGTCGTCAATATTCAATCGGACAAGTCACTGGAAAACCGCCAAAATCACGATCAGTCAAAAGAGCAATCAGTCCATATCTTGAATTGGCGTAATAGCGGTTGCCCAATATCGCAAATGGTCAAATTCACATAATTGTCTCTTCGCGAACAACCAGATTGGCAAGTTATTTAAAAATAGATATTATTAAAAAAAACTATCATTTTCGACACTTAAATATGGTTTTTTTTTTTTGGTGAGTGGGAAATCATCCAATGACTGCTCCCGTCCTGGGTGCGGCGGGAGGGCGTGTCAGACTCTTACTGACTAAAACCCACTCATGTTCCTTCGATTGCCCTTTATGTTCCAGGGTTACGGTAACTATTATAAACATTCCGCAACCCCGGCAACACTTAAATATGGGTGGGATCCATATTAGTTTTTTAATCAGTATTAAAAACAGGATTAGAATACATAATGATTCGCAATGTTGACTGTTCGCTATATTGACGCATTATTTGATATTTTGATAGTTTGCGATTCGCATGAATTTAATCGATTGCTAATTTAACCAAAGGAGAGTCATGCATATCTAACTAACTTGAGTTGTATGGATTCGTATTCGTGCGAAGAGCCGTTTATCTGTAAGCGGGCTGTATCTCATCTTAAGTCGTAGGGGCCAGTGACGTGCTTAGATGTCAAAATTAGTACAAACTTAATTATATTTTTACGATGTAGCAACTCCAGCAAATCGTTTAGTAAATTCTTTAATAGCTATTTACTTTTTAACATTTTATTTTTGTAATTTAATCATGCTTTTTTGGAGCTTTTTTTGCGGAATCTTAATAATTGTATATTGATTGTACTGTGTGTGTGGTATTCGAACTTATCGTTTGTGAGCCCAACTTGCACTTGGTTTAAAAATATTTTTTTTTCGTTATTGCAAAATACTCCCAAATGATGATATGATAGTGTTTTTTTCGAAAAAAAGCACCCAAATGAATATTCAGCAAAAGTTTACCACCATATGCTTTTATTTCTCACATCGAATATTTTATACACATGGGACAAAGGCGTATTGGGATTGAATTCAATTCTACCTGATTGAACCAACTTTTAATATAATTAAAATATGTATTTTTTATTGATCTGATAAAATATATACAGGGATAATATAAAAAATAAATATAGCTAAATCAAAACTAACTAAAAATTAATTATTATCTAAAACTAATAATAAATTATAAATAAATCGTGAAACTCGTCATTACTGTCGACGGGTAGGGTGCTCATCATTATTTCATAACATTTAACCGATTTTGAAGAGAAGGAGGTTCTCAAATCAAGTTCGTGCTTGAAAGGGTATGCTTCAATGCTGGTCCCATAGTCACCAGGTTAGGATCTGATTGTGGGATCCTAGAAAAATCGAGGGAAAATCATAAACAATTTTATTGTATTATGATAATGTTGTAATATTTAATTTGTTATCAATCTATAACCGAACTACATTTGGACTACACAGTCCGACAAATTTAAAAAAAAAAGCATATTTTTTAAATAACCTTCAAAAACCAAAAACAAATAATAATACATTATGGAAAGTCGATGGCGTTGAAAAAGATTTTTTTATTCAATTTTACTTTTTGAATACGTATTTTTTAGATATATATGTTTTTATTGTACGACTGCTCGGCAACATTACCAGTTGTTGACAACTGGAATTGAGTCTTTTTTTATGTAAATCAGTATTTATCACATGGAATCTTAGAAAACAAAAAAATGAACTAAGGCTTTACTCACCTAAAACCTTAACTATACCGATAGGTACGTTATTATCGTTCGATAATATCGCATGTGTTTTTGAGTCACGATTCTTATCTTATAACTGAGATAATTTTCACAGCAATGTGTAGTCTCGTAGTCATCGTAATGTACTAAAAGAGATAACGCATGCGATATTGTCGACCGATAATAACGCACGTAAGTGGCTTACATTCTCAGTATATAAGCATATGTAACTTCGTTACAATTTCAAAGATAAACTGAGCGATTACCCAGGCGCAGTTCGTAAGTAATAAAACTTTAACACTCGCACTGCGAAATGCACTAATTTCCTTAATTAAAGTCTAGCTAAGTTAAAAACGAACTGACGCCATATCGTGTAATTGAAAATACGAGGATATTTGTTCAGAATTTATTATTGTTGGTGCAAACATACGGACGTGTAAAGCTTCACAACTAGCCTATAAATATCGGCGAGCTGTGAGTTATAGCTTTAGTTCAACACACAGATTTGTTCTGTGTGTTTTGACCACAATACACCTATTTAAGCTACGGTCCTAACCATTATCGATCAATTGGCAGTCACCACTAGTTTGTTTGCTGTTCCTTGCTGGGTTTTAGTAGAGTTTACTGCTTGTTTCAAAGTATACGACTTTGCGCTGCTTACTTTGAGTTTTAAAAAGACAGAATGTTGTTGTGAAAGTTAGTCTTGCGGAAAATTCATGAAAATATTTTGCAGCAATTTTCGCATTCAGCCAACTATGGTATTGTTTTGCTAAAGTATGTTATGTTTAGAAGTATAATAAAACGATTGAGGGTATAAAAAAATAATAAAATCAAACGATTCTGCTGTACTGATTTCAAACGTAAATTAAATAAAAATCCGTTGTTAAATTATATCAATAGCTGCCTGTCGGAATTCAATTTGAAACAAAGATTGAGTGCAAATAGACTGATGAACGCCAGTGATCAAAATACACTTTTATGAAATAAATAAATAGTTAAATGGAAACGCGGATCATCTAGTAAACGATTGGAAAATTGATTGGTGTTGTCGCAATACAAACGTTTTTGATCAACCTTTTAAAACAGTTACTGTTTTATTGAGTTATGAATGCAAAAAAAAATCAAGGGTTTCGTACCCAAAGGGTGGCACGGCACTATTACTAATACTCTGTATTTTTCTGTCCGTCATATGTTTCAGGTTTCATTTAATACATCGAACACTCGAAAGACAATAGCAGCCCGATAGCCGGCTGTCGCTTGGTCGGCGAAAGGTTGAACCGTAATAGGTGAATAAACAACCTTTAAATATACTTGTAATTCATAGATAGTATTTTACTATGATTTCTATACTTAAGAAATAATAAAATGTTGTACTGCAGTATGATAATAAAATATTCTTCGTGTGCGAGTCATCCTCTTGACTAGCTGTTTTGAATTACTTTGCGTCATCATAATTCTTGACTATCTGTGGCCAATAACTATTTTTCTTGCTTATGTAAATGGCAGTAATTCATTTATAAATAAAAATAATAGTAATTTTAGACGGTAGGATTTAGATTATGTATAAAATATTAACAAATGAAACCTCGCGCCTTCATTTTTTTAATCGTTGGTCATTTGACGTGGAGTATTTTAAACATAACATTATTTCTCAGCTCTTATTATACGTATTTCATAGTTAAATACTCTAAATTCTCATAAACATCTAAATCATCAACATCTAAATTTTCATAGCTCATCTTTAATACGTAGTCCAATTATTTTCTCAATCTCCATAATATTTGTCGTTAATAAGCAAAGGTGAAGTTCCAAGTACGAGCTAACTCGCTGAACGATATGCAAAGGATTACGGGGACGGTGAGCGGGTCCATCTAAACGCAGTGTATAGTCAGCATTTGCAGAAAACCGTTCCACAGATAATGCGGAACATTAATTCCTATATCCTCTCCTATTGTGCTCGTTCCATTATAATAATTGTTTGAATAAATTGCACGTTAGATGTCTACAGCTATGCTCGACCCTACATAATATAAATATATACTAGGCATAAATGAAATAGCAGCTGCTTCACCCCGATACACATTAACATAATGAACACTTGGCCCATAATTTTCGGGGTTTCTGTAAAAAAATCATCCCGCTATGCGAAAAGTTGGGAGGCCAAGTTTGTAAAATTTCTCTCACCCCAAAAGTTATCACATAAAGTTGTTCATCAAGCTTCTGGAATCGTTTTATTCATTTACAGCGTATTTTATTTTTACCCATAAAAAAGCGGCCTTAAAATGCAAGATGTTAACAAAAGGAAGTTCTTTTAGATATTGTGAAGGACGGTGCTTATAATTTCCTGCTCGGCGTTTGGCGGGCTATTCAGCTAATAGTCTATTCACTTTTTCCTCATTCTGCATCCCTTGATTGTAAGGATCTTACAATTACTTAAAAATATTCAGCAAGGGACCGGACTTTCATAAAAATCAGCTAATAAAGGGACATCAAGACGTGAACTTCTATAAAGGAAACTTTGTTGGTCAAGATTCTTCTTTAAGATTTTCTTTGGACGGTATTAAGGGAAACTTCGTATTTGTTGGTTTTCGTCTGACGTCAGAGGCCAGCTTTACGGAAATTCTAAGAAAAATCTCGCTTTTGTAAAGGATGTTTTTTTTTATTTGGAATTATTGATTTTTTTACTTTAGAAGTGCTTAGGCATATTATAAACAGACAAATTAGGCACTTATATTCGTTATCTAACTTCACTTAAATGGCCGGACTGATTCGAGTGTATATGTTTATGGATTTTCAAAATGGTTTTAAAACACAAATAAACTGCGTTGCTGTCTGCTTTTTCATGCCGGTATAAGGTTTATACAAATCTATACCATCTTTATTATTTCTGTTATTTTCTCACGTAGACTATCAAATAAACAGTTTTTTTACCTTATAAATAACTGATTTTTTAATGGTTAATAATTGCAAGGGTTTCATACAGCAAGTACTCCATAGTACTTAATTTGGTTTCTACCTCCTATACTACCAACATTTACCTACTTTTCCCCAACATTATGATACAGAAGGGAATGTCGTACCGGGGCGAAAATTGCACTTTAAAATTTTTATGGCTTTCTATCTGACGGCCGTAAACGGTGGCTCTTTTTTATATAAAATAACAGGAATTTTGTAATTAAGTCTGGAATTTTTCGAATTTCACAGAAAAATTGAGTTAGTTTTGAAGTTCAGTATAAGGAAAATGAACTTTAGAGGATCGGGTTAACCTAAAATGTACCTAATGTTGGTTGAAACATTAGGTACATTTTAGACAGATTTGCACTACGAGTCAATACTAATTTTATATAGTTAACTAGCTACCCGTCCGAGCTTAGCACGGGTAACAAATCTTTGAAAATCTCGGTTTTGCTTTACATGCATATAATACAAAAGCCTCCTGATTCACTCTATCTATTTAAGAAAAAACTGACAGATAGAGAAAAACGATTTTGATTTTTATAATTATGTAGTGAAGAGCTTTTTTAACCGACTTCAAAAAGGAGGAGGTTCTCAATTCGTCTGTATTTTTTTTTGTTTTTTTTTTTTTTGTATGTTTGTTACGCGATATCTCCGTCAATTGTAAACGGATTTTGATGGTTCTTTTTTTGTTTGATAAGTCATGATTCAGGGGTGGTCCCATATAAATTTTGTGGCGATCGGTTCAGTGCTTCTCGAAAAATTCACCAAGAACAAAAAAAATATTGACGAAATTTTCATAGACGATGTGTGCTTTGTCTTCAAGTTTCTATTTTCGTTTTATAACATTGTTAGTAGTTTTATTTTGAAAATAAATTACTTTGAAAGATACTATACACAGTCAAACATTGGGAGTCGACACTAAAAGGTAAAAAATAAAAACTTTTTTTCAAAAAAATAATAACCGCCTTCAAAAACTAAAAACCCAAAAATAACTAAAATTTCGGAAGTCGGTGGCTTCTCTTCTGCCAGTCAATTTATCTGAATTTGTGTTGCCACCGACTTCCGAAATTTCAGTTATTTTTGGGTTTTTAGTTTTTGAAGGCGGTTATTATTTTTTTGAAAAAAAGTTTTTATATTTGAAAGACTAATTGGGATCTAGGTACTGGTCCAATCAGTAAAGTCCGTTTGAGCTGTACAGCGTTTTAATCGGGAATGGTAATATACCATTTAAATATTGAGGCCGACAATTTCGTCATTTATGGAGTTAGGCAATATGTGGCCCGAGGCGCAACTGAGTCAATTGAGACCAATAAATGAATCTATGATTACCTAGTTGTGGCTAAAGACTAATTGAACTACGATACCAATATAATACCATACTAGTATTGTATTTTTTTTTTAAATTAAGGTAAAGAATTTTAAATAATGTTGTTAAAATGATGAACGAATTTCTAAGCACATTTGAGAAAAACTATTAAATTGTGTACTACTCCACTCACACGAGTGGAGTAGTACACAAATATTCAAGAGAGTGAAACCGCAAGCCAGAATTAAGAATATCGGTGTATTCCCGTTGTCCTCATTGACTTTGTCCCCATTATGGGGACAACGGGAATAAATTTTAATTAATTAAATTGATGTGGAAAACATACCTTTTGATTAATTTTGTAGCGGGATCCAAGACAGTTGAATCGTATCTCAAGAACTCGTTAACCTTCTTTGCTTGGCGTTTTTCTGGTAGACTCCACGGTTGATTCGGACTTTCAGAAGTGGCATTGGTTGGATAGTGTGGCAGATCTCTCCCATGTTAAATTAATAATAGATTTTTAAATAATTTAATAGAATTCTGTTGTCCCCATTGAATGGGAACAGCGTCAATGGGAACTACAGGAATACACCATTTAGTCTACCTCTCAATAAACACATTACTATAAACGTTCTATTAACAAACACAATCCAAAATTAATGACGTCTGTATTGAGACAGTTCAGTCCAGAATCAACTCACAATGACTAGATTACGCAAACGTCTGTATTATCCTATTTACTCCACACCTAAACCATTATCTGAAATGTAAATTGAATTACCTTGTGTAAACGGAATTAGGTCGTTTCACCTAATTATATAATATAATCGTTGAGCCCTTCCACACATCTTGTACACTCAAAGCCACAGTTTAGCCGCGGTTTACCTCTGACATGCGCTGTGTACGTCTAGATTTCAAAACTAAATTCCCTGCTAATTAGAAATGATGTTGTTTTGAAACAGTGGGAAAATGTTCCACACACGCTTTGGGTTGTTAGTTTTTAACAGCCGTTGCAAAAAGAGTGGAGTTTTAAGTTTGACCGCTTTGTTTGTTCATAATAATATATTTGTCTGTCTGTTTCCGATATGAAGGCGGTTTTTTTTTATTTGAAAGCAGTTAATTTATCACCTAAAGATGGTTCTTAGATATATTTCATTAAAAATCTGTTCCACCTTTTCAAAGTAATCAACACTAGTGTTAGCTGCAATCGCGATCTTAATTACTTTGGGGGCGGGAGTTTTTTGATTTTATAATTTTCACTTGTAAATCTTCCCTTTTGGAGTTTTCAATTAAATTAATTTAGTCTCAATAGTAGTAAACAAACAAGTCAACAGTCACGTCTTACAGTTGACTTGAAGACAACCCTAGTTCATGGAAGGGAAACTATCGAGTTTCCTGTAGCTCCAGAATCAATATTGAACGGGAAGCAGTTTCTGACTATTAAGTGTTTGCAGTAACTTACACTGCCAATTGTTTTGATTGACTGTTTGAAAATGATCGGAAATTGGTCTTTGCGTGTTATGTAATGTTCGTCTTGGATACAGTCTTAACAATTATCAATACTTCGATATTTTAAAGCTAAGAAAACTAACTCTTAGTTTTCTTATTTGGCTGAACAAGCCAAATAAGCAAACTATCTTTCAAATCGGACCAGAAGCTCTTTAGGTTACTAAAAAGCTTCTGGTCCGATTTGAAAAATTTTAATGAAAAAATTTGGTAGCCCATTTATTGAGGAGGGCTTTATGAGATATAACATCACGCTATGACTTACTGGAGCAGAGGCGTAACCAAAGATGCGGGTGAAACCGCTGGGGACAGCTAGTTTACATAACTAGCACTTTGCCCTAGCTTTTAATTGGTGTCACAAATCTTTGAAAAATCTTTGAATCTTTGAAGATGAAGAACATAAAACTTAAATGTACTAGGATTTGTCTTAATAATAATAACGAGAGTTATCAAGCTTAAGTGATCAAAATAATTAGTGAATAAAATGAAATGAGGCATTTCTACAAGTCCTATTACCCTATTTCTATTTGCCCCGCAGCGACAATAATTGACTGGTATTATTTTAATTTTTAATGTCACAGCAGCCAATAAAAGCCTCTTCTCATACAGATAAATTATGCGCATCGATGATCAGTCATATTCATCACGCTTGCTTAAGGGCGGAATGACGATTTCATACCGATATTAATTAAAACACCAAGTTATCATCTCGCGATGTTGTCTATCATCGAAGTCAGTGATGGCTAAAATAAACTTAGGAAGTACCAAATGCTAGTAAAAGTTGGTACTGAACTCACCTCAATCCTTCACACACAGCCACCCAAATAATGTATCACAATACATTATTTTAATACATGTGCGCAGTCCCATAGTGATATGAAAATATCAGCTAACTAGATCATAGTTATCACTAGTTAGGATTCGTCACACAGCTGTGACTTGAGCTCGTGATACGACTTTACGGTCCTTAGTAAATTTTCTATGAAGACGCGCGTCAGTTTAAGCACAAGCTTGACGCGAGCGTCGTGGCGCCTTTAGCCACGTCAAGTTTTTCTAGATCAATTTATTTCATCCAGACACAGAACAAACAATCATCCTTGAGTAGGAAATAAAACGCCTTTTAATGGTCGAATGGAAATAAACAATTAGAGTTTGAAACAGCCTAGGGTTGCTGTTTTCCGGTATCGTGTTTGCCTCTGGGATAGCAGGGCATCTGCCAAGCCTTTGTTATAAAAAAAAACAATTGTCTGCCATTTAGTTGTATGTCACACCAGATAAATAACATTACCTTTCCCATAAATAAAATATTACCCTTAAACATTATTTTCAAGAGCATTAAACACATAATATACGATCGGTGCACAAACAATTTAAAGTTTCGCCTTCCAAAATTGAATCCTAAAGATGGAGAGCTTTATTTCTACCTAGGGACTGCTCCACCAATATTCATGTTTAAAATAATTACATAAATTCTAAAACACCTCTTTAGAGGATTCTGTTGGGGGCGCTAATGAATTATGCGATCAAGATAAATTAGTTTTGATGTAATACGAATCTTAGAGAAGAGGGTTTAATTAAATATGATAATAGCTGAAATACCCGGTTGTTGTGCACGTTCCAAGGAATTCCTATGCGTACGAAATTCGATGAACATTTTAAACGCGAATTTAGTTTTCATTGGCCTACGAATGCTGTCTCATTTGTTTCACATTCTTTTGTTTTTGCCTTCCCAGCCGAAATGGGAAAGAGTTTGAATACGTAATGGGACCCCTATTGAAGTCTCCTAAGTACCTAATAAAGATTAAGGGGATAATATGATTCTAGGTATATCTTGTACGAAGTAAGACGATTTCCCAGTATTGAACAGATTCCGCCTTACATTATTTACTTATGTAGGTTACGCTGTGTGTTTATTTACTTAGCGTTTCTTGTTAATTAGCAAGGCGTCTAGAATTTTAAGTTTCTTTAGCGATATAAGTATAAATTATTTGAGAAGACACACGTTCGAGTTCAAATTGAGATAGTTAATGACAACATTAGTAGGTGAAAATGGAAAATCCAAAAAAACTCATTAAAATTGTGAGGATGTCATCGTTTTCTTAGTGCAGACATACCAAGCATTAATGCCTACGACGCAGCTGTATATTTCGCGCCTCCATCACTCTACAAAGGTTGAGGAAGTCGTGGAGTATTTAAGGGTGAAGACTAATTGGACTCTGAGGGTCGTTAGGTTGGATTCACGACACGATATCAACTTCAATTCGTACGTGATACGAGTTCCAACCCACCATCTGCAGACCTTTTTGAAAGAGGACTTTTGGCCGAAAGGTGTCGTGTTTCGACGTTTCCGGGGACGGTTTTGCGGCACCACGCAGCGCAACACGACGCCAATGTTATGATGTTATGATTTTAAGTTTTTGTTTTTAAAATATGTATTAGTTTATTACTTATTATGATTATTCTATGTATTTTATTCTATGGGCCTCCGATGCCTGAAATAAATGGATTATTATTATTATTATTATTATTTTTTTACGGAACCCTGAGGTCCCGGACCTTTGGAAGGCGTACGAGGGGCCGAAGCCAACTCGCAGAGGCCCCTTGAGGAAAACTTTATGTGGAATGGGACACCAGCCGGCGATTATCCCTATATGCACCACTCAAGTGCACCTGAGGTCAACCCCCGGTTGGTGGTGGTCTATTGCAGGTCATGGAATAAAGAAAGTATTGGACTATGGGTTTGGGTTGCTAAGATGGATTACTTATCTGAAACTATTGAATGGCTATGGCCCCTGCCTAACCAATGCTTGTATACACGGATAAAAAGGCAGGGGGTGACTTGCACACTCAGTAAATGGGCCCCCGAAAACGGCCGCTAGCACATAGTGACGTAGCGACAAAGGGGCAACATATATCGAGGTGCTGGAGGAGTGGAGAGGTATTCCACGGCTATCAGGACAATCCCGGAAGTACGGTCAAGATCCCTACCAGCTATTCAGCCAGAAGGAAGTATTCCATCTTACTATTCCAGTAAGATGGAATACTTCCTTCCCCCGAGCAAATTTGCTCTTGCGGATCTCCACTCAAACCAGCCAATTAAGGCAAGAGTGAGGTGGGAGCCTTGTTCCTCGTCAGTGCTCACTCTGGCCGGCCAGTTAAGGCAAGCCAGAGATGAAGAACAAAGGGTCTCCCAGGAGGTCAGGTCCACGGGGTCGCTACTGCCCGACAGCTCGCCACAAGCTGCCCTGCGGGTTTATTATTATTATTATTAATAATAAGATAAATAAGCGATAGATATAATTATATCTTGGGGAAGTTAAAAGTGAACATTTACATTTCTTTTTTAATAAATTAACTAAGTGTTTTAAAGTTTATTTTGTCTATGTGATTGACCTACGCTAAATCAAAGCTTTCTAACTAATATTAAAAGTCTCTGATCAAAGACGCGGACGGACAGACAAGCGAGGACTGTGCCCTGTCAATATGTATATGATTTTTTTTTTTTAAATAAGTTGTCTCTTTGCCTAAGTACGAGATTCAAATTATATTACTTTTAACCTAATCTTAAGTTTATAGATTTCTAAAAATAATAAAATAGAATTAGGCAAACGTTTAATGTAATGCTGATTTGCGTTTCAAATTCTTAACTTATTTTATAAAGATGTAAAATTATTGTTTTGTTTAATAGGCTACCTGTAAAAGTTTAGTTGAATTCTTGGGCTGATAGAAAAGTGTTTCATTGGTGACAAACTACACGATATTTACACTTGATTTATTACCATAGGTAGCTGCTTAAATCATGTAAAGCTAGTGGTTAAGGATCTCGCGTCTCATGCATCACATTGAAAGAAAGAAGAAAGAAAACACATTTATTCTAGACACACATAGACACACAATTTAAAACAAAAACAATAAACAAACAAATCTTACAAAATAAAGCCTGTGCGAGGCCAGAAAAGGCACCTACCTCAGCATGAAGCTGCGTCAAAGAGACGCAGCGCTGGTATTCTGGCAGGGCCATTGTGGATTCGAAGTCGGGTTAGTACCAATGTACCTGTTTCAATTCATATGTGTTTTCTTAGTTTGTCTAGGACACCATGCATTTTTTTTGGGGAGTGGGAAATCATCAAATAACTTCTCCCGTCCTGGGCGGGGCGCGAGGGCGTGTCGGACTTTTACTGACCCACCCTTGTTATTTTGGTTGCCCTTTATGTTCCGGGGTCACGGTAACTATTATAAACATTCCGCAACTAGGACATCTTGCATTCCGTGAATGGAAAAGCACGTACTATCTTTGACGTCATTCATAGACCATACCACCAACAAATAGTTTTTCACACTTAGCATCTTGGTTTGTCACGTATACACGACTCTGAATGTCAAAAGTTTAAATAAATTTAAAAACACCGCTGGTTTAAGAAAACTAATATTATTGACGACCAATTAAAATTAAAGTAGGTAGTATACCTACTTTACTGAGTGTACTGTGTTGCCACTACGGAACCCTCAACATAGTTGTAAATATCGTCTGCTTAATTAAGCCAACAAACGCCTGGTAGTGTGGAGAGAAGCTGCGAACTTTCCTCTTTAGCTACATAATGTCCCAAAAGACCGAGTGCCACCATTATCTTTACTTAAGGGGTAGCCCGCGAAGTTCAAATTTGAATCATCAAAACAGCCCTGAAAGTGCATATAACTCGATTTATTGTCTATTCCATTTAAAAGTCATTCAATCGAGTTGTATGCATTGCTGATATCTATATATATAAAACGCTTTTACTGAGTGACTGACAGACAACGCACAGCCGAAACTACTGGTCGTAGAGAGCTGAAATTTGGCATGTGTGTTTGTTGGGGGGTGCAAGCGCGTACTAAGAGAGGATTTTTGGAAATTCCCCCCTAAAGGGGAGAAAAGGGGAATAAACTGTTTTTTTTTTATTTCTCAATGGATTCACTTAAAACTTTGCATGTAGGTTCCACCAGTGAAGCAATTGAGTACTGCGGGAGGATTT